>OY726528.1:52076339-52606350 GCA_963383655.1 Bathymodiolus septemdierum
TTCCATAATACTGGTATAGCCCCGCCACAGTTTTATTGAAGAAGCTGTACCTGGCCAGGAAAGTAAGCGGTCAGGTATTTTTGTGTACTAGGTGTGCCGGTTTCGCTTGTTTCTACGATTTTTCTATTGGATTTTGAGACTGTTCAGACAGTGTGATAATTCTTTGATTCTGCTTACAACAATGAAATATGGTGTTATATTGATAATCCTGGTTGTAACATTATACAACTAGGATGATCAACATAACACCAGTATGTGATAAAATGTATACACAAAAACAATCAAATAATAAATGGTCGGAAAACGCTATGTTTTCGAAGAAACAAAAGTTGAAATCAGAAGCCGTAAATCGCAGAAAGACAGACAACACAATAGCCAAAAGGAAAAGGTCAAAAGGACAGGTAATGATATAAAACATTACGCATATAGCAATATATTGATCAGTGAAAACCCAACTAAAATCCGGGAGTAATCTCCAGAATGGATACCCGTCGTGTTTTATAATATGATTGCAAATATATCTCGTCAAACTTGAGTGTCTACAATTCGAAAGTACTCTTTTCGCATGTTTGTGAAAGTATTCTGCATATGTCTTGTGAATCCATAATGGTAATGACGTATCTTTAACGTTAAAAGATTAAACGTTTTCATTATTAAATATTCGACAGATTTGGCCTCGTCTTAACTTGTGATATTCTGATTTAATAGCACACCTACAACTCAGTGTGCTAATGATGTAAATAATGTCTTTTTAATAGGAATGTTACAAAAAGACGAGGAAATATTGGAAATCAGATTAAACATTTCTTTGAAAAGAAATTGACAAGCCACCTGCATTTAAGCTTAAAACCTTTCATCTTTCAAAGTAAATTTTGTCGTTAATTTGAAGTTAATTGGATAGTTATCTCTTTGTACATTTAGTAGGTGTTGTACGGATTCTATAAATAATGACATGTCAATGATATACTTATACAGCAAGGCCCGCCTAATACATATGTGACCTTGGTCTAGCTTGGCTATTCTGTTTATGTCCTTTTGCTTTTATAGTCCCAAAAGATTTTAGTATATTTGTTGGTTCACTAACGTTACGTTTTAAGCGTACATGGTAAGGTTCTCCCAGACACACGCCATTCATAGCAAATTAGATGTCTACGTTTTTAATTAGTCATACTATATCAACCAAAGAATGCTGGTCAATACAAATCGAAATAATCGAGCACGCTTCTGATACATGTAGGCTGCATGCAGAACTTCCAAAGATATATCTAACAACCACATAACGCTAGGAGGTATACATGTTAATTGCATTAGATTTCAGTGGGTTTTCACTCTGCTCTGAGATGTTGCTATGATACAGATAAAAGTACATAAAATATGCTTTTAAGCAATCAAACAAAACAAGGGATTTGATTACGAATGATTGTGAAGCCGGAAATGACAATTACTACTAAATGGCAAATTTATCAAATAGATTTTCACACAGATTAATTAAAATCATTAATAATTCCAATAACCAACAAATTCTTTGGTTAAAAAACACTTTCTTACAACACACTTATTTCCTAAAACGTTAATGCATTTCCGGTTTAAAATCCAGGTGAGCTTAGTGTTATGGAATTTAAAGTTCTAAAGTAAATTGTTTTATAATCTCTGCAGATTTTGTTGCATTTCGTGGATTTTTATTCTCATTTACTAGTAAAACCAGTATTATTTAATCACTATGGAAATTATATATTTTGTAGAACAACCCTTGGTGGTGGTGGTATCATTTTGTTTTCCCTTCATTTTATTGCAAATATGACTTCAACACTAGTTTTAATTTTAAGATTGATTGTACTCATATAAATAACTAAATAGTGAAATTTTCTCCACATTTTCGAAGTTTCGTTCTACTTTCATGTACATTGCACGATATGTTTGAAAGTACCAAAGGTGTATCTAAAGTACCAACAATAATCTATGAAATACTATATAGAATATTAAAGAGTAAGATACATGAACCAAACTAAAAACCGGAGATGAATTCATTTTACGACGGGTGACACTAGTTGACCAGGAATTTCTTACTCTTTCGGAGCACCTGATTTAATCCCGATTTTAGAGAGATTGGTGTCACTCGATGTTTGGTTTTCTATGTAGTGCTTAGTAGATCGTTGTTTGTCCTTTTGTCCTTTTTCTTCTAGCCATTGTGTTGTCTGTCCTTTTTCTTCTAGCCATTGTGTTGTCTGTCCTTTTTCTTCTATCCATTGTGTTGTCTGTCCTTTTTCTTCTAGCCATTGTGTTTTCTGTCCTTTTTCTTCTAGCCATTGTGTTGTCTGTCCTTTTTCTTCTAGCCATTGTGCTGTCTGTCCTTTTTCTTCTGGCCATTGTGTTGTCTGTCTTTTTTCTTCTAGCCATTGTGTTGTCTGTCCTTTTTCTTCTAGCCATTATGTTGTTTGTCCTTCTTCGAAATATAGATTATGACTACCACCTTTGGTATCTTCAAACCCATATCTTTCCCATGTTAAAAATACACATCAACTATGTCTTCCTTAGATTATTTTGTTTCTAGTTGGACGAATCTGACTTATTTTTTGAAGGGGGAGGCAGTTTTGGAAATACGTGTCGAAATCCACAAACATTTCATGTTTAGATTCGCTTGTTTTTCTTTATAGTCACATACTCTGTGTTGTAATTAAGTAACTGGTATTTTTTACTTTGGTGACATTTTGATTTAAAACAAGTAAAATCCTAAAAATTAAATCGTAAAATTAATTAGCAACCACGTGTAAATGTCACTAGCGTTCAACAACGTCACCGGAAGTCTATAATTTGCAAATGTCAAGTTAGGTCCTAGTTTTCTTCCATATTTTGTCCGGAAAATGAAAATGAAAGAAACAAGACGAACATTTATTAGAGACTTTTAAATTATATATGTACCACGGTCTTTAATACCTACACGGAATAACTCAGTACTGATTGCCATAATTTGTTCAGCAATACGCATGCCCGAGACAAAAAAAATACGTAAATATCAAATGTAGTGCCCACGACGAGTTTCTGGAATGATCTTCATTAGGTACACTCAAGGTCAAAAGGTTGGAAAACCAAATAATTTTTAAAATATGTCTTTTTTCACAATGTTTCCCTCTGTCAATGTACTATGTAATAGGGATCCCAATTTAGATCCCCAGTTACTATATAATTAAATGAATATATCTAAATCCAATAATGAATAAGCAGGAGAACATGCGCAAAGCAAACATTATTTAATTAAATATTTATGAAGAAATGCTTTAGCCATTTACAAAGCTATAGGGGGCCTATCACCATTAAAGTTGTGAGCTTGAATCCCTCTCGTAGTGAAGTGCACTCGATACAGCACTATGTCATATAGTATATCTAGTGACTTGCGACAGATCGGTGGTTTTCTCCGGGTACTCCGGTTTCCTCCACCAATAAAACTGACCACCACGATATAGCTGAAATATTGTTGAAAGTGGCGTTAATCACCATAGCCCTAACCCCTACAATGCTTTAAGATAAATAGGTATAATCTTATGCTATATCTTTGATTCTAATATATACTGACAACATTACAACAAATGGGAATAGATTATATAAACGACTTATAATTTCTACTATTCATTACACTATTATAAGATTACCGTTTTTCTGTTCTGTCGTAATTCATATATATCTTACCAATGGGAATTCTGATCGAGTGGTTAAGTAGTATTATATTGCGTTGGAGAATACAATCACAGCATTTATTACAAATTATACTCGGGATATTTTTGGTAGATACTATTCTATTATAGTGGGTATATTGAGAAAACGATCTACCAATTGGATACCAACGACAATTTAATCAAGTAAGACATCAATTACTAGCTAAGGAAACGAATACAATATTAACGTTATATCACGGGGACTGTTGTTTCACTCTTTATAACGTATAACAAATATGTTCTATCATAACGATGAATCATGGAGTTATGCTTTAGTTTAGCAAGTATTTTACAAAGAAAGTAAAAACATTGATGTTCAACTATTCCACCAATATCAACAAAAGGAACCATTTTCTCTCGTGTTAGCTATATGTACACACAACGACCACGACATGGGATACTGGAAATAGAAATCATGACAAGCACACAAATGTGTCAGTGTTAAACCTGTTGATGGGATCCCAGTTCTCCCCTCTTGACACTTGCCTAACCACAGTGCTTAATTAAGAAGGGAGGTTTGAATCCATAAAACTAGTCTAGCCTCTCACTTTTTTTCGAGTACACGGGTGTTATAAGCAATAACTGGTTATCCTTCGCGATTTCACCCCGGTATTTTGGTAGGGTCCGTGTTGCTCATCTTTTTAGTTGCTTGTGTTGTTCTATTATGTGACTTTACGTTCTTAGTTTCGTGTTGTAACGTCAGATACGATTTCCGTATAAAAACTATGCTCGGTTCGTCTTTATCTCCAGTTATTTGTATGAGGGCTCATGTCTTATTTACGTTATTTGTGTTTGCTTGTGGTATCATAGTGGTGTTTTGTTTTGTTTCATTTGTCTTCGTCCTGCGTACCCAATGTTGCCAGTTCCTCTGGATTGTCTTTTCTTTATTGCCCCATCGGCGTTCTCTAACGTTTCTTTATCAAGTCAGGAGCCAAGACAATGAGTGGTCATGTGATAGGGGTATAAATCATGTTGAGTTTACCTCTATTCCTATAATATTCGTACTAGATTATGAACAGTTCCTATTGTGTGGAATTTGTTGTTGTTCATCTTTCTCTGAACTAATTCAGTTAGGATGTGTCGATGAACCAATGCCTGGATTTCCACAAGCATAATAAGCGTTACTGGATAAATCTATGATATACGTACATTGTTAGACATATTTCATTTATTAGAAACAGATGATAAAGACGAGTCTGTTTCGCAGCGAGCGCAAATAAGCATAATTTTTACGGATAATGTAGGATATTGTGTTTTTTATCTTGCAACGTTAGAAAGTCGAAAACATCTGACAAATTGTACATGAAAAGAGTAAATAAGTAAATGCCAGCGTCATTCCAATCGTATTCAAAATTGTCCGTGATATATTGTTACCGTGTATTACCGTTTGCTCTACATCAATCAGGTATAAGGAGATTGCTATTTGTATACTAGACGAAAGACGCAAAATATTATTCTTTTTTTCCTGTATTGTATAACAAATGCAACGATTGCGTGATAATATGTGATTATTCTCGCTGATGGCTAGCCATCAAATATCACTCTTAAAAATGCACTTGCTCATGAAATGTCACAGTAGTACATGACTGTATCAGTTGTGTCAGCAAATTATGTGTTACCTGTCAATATAACACAATATTGAACAGATATATCAGTCTGTCTCTTGTTTTACAATGAGATTATAGAATCAAGACGTCTATAGTTGTCATAGAAACAATATAAAGAACTCCCTCATTCGGTATAAATAACAGAAGAACGTACATTATAGCGACCTGTGGGAATGTTAATAAACATGTAAATCTGTCTAACCCTATATAAAGCACCTGATCTTACTATCAGATTGTAATTGTAGTCTATTTATCAAATAGTTCATGGCACTAAGGTCCATATGGCAGTTTATGAATCGGGATGTCACCCACAAAATATTATATGAACCGAAGCGAAGCTGAGGTCCATATACTATTTGGTGGGTGACAGATTGGTCCATAAACTGTCATTTGGCTCGAAGTGCCATGAACTATTTGTTATATTATACTCAATACATGCAAATCTGTCAGACGACATGTTTTTGTTATTGTATATCTAAGACAAAAAACGAGTTCGGACAAAATCTGGAAGAAAACATTATATTGATCGGGACCGGTCCATATACTAAAATATTAACCGGTCAATATGCGAAAATATTGACCGGTTGCGCTTACAAAGACAAATAGGGAAAATAAAAACGTAAAGTATAATATTATCAGATAGATCCATTGTTTGTTTTATTTATCATGTTATATTTGTTTCACTCGTTTTGTTTCTCTTTATTTGTGTGTTCAAATGTCTGTGCAGTTCCCTCTAATTTATATTTTACATTTGTAAGTTGTCTAGTGCAATTGTTGTTGTTTTTCTCATCCTGAATTTTGTCGTCTCTCGTTTTTTTTTTCGCTTTTTTTCGTGGTTTAATTTAATGACCATCTAATTTGTATTTTGCATAAATTAGAGTCAGGTGTCTAGTGCAATTGTGTTTCCCGCCTTATTTTGGCGTCTCCGTTGCTTTATTCTTTCGTGATTGATTATTTGTACTGAAAACCTTCTAATAACAATGTTTATTCGATGTTTAAAGATTCATTGAAAGTATTGTGTCAGGGCTTCCATCTCTTATTTTACATATGTGAATGCTTAAAACGGAATAAAATATGACATTATATATTTTCAGACATTCATTTATGTAGTCACGTGATTAATCTTTTACAGTGTGTTTTTTCTACTTTCATATGACGTTGACATATTCCCTAAGAAAGATAGTTGTTTTGACAAATTTCATATTTTAATTAAATCTATTGAAATCTGTCACAAAGTAAACTGTTCAATGTGTTGGTCTTCGGCGATCAATGAGTGAACTTGAGATTTAAAAAAAACAAAACATACAAGATGTAGGCAAGCTTTCAAGCATAGCATAAAACAAACAGGAGATATGCTTTAGCTAGCATTTAACATTTGGAAAGTCAAATTTTGATGATAATAACCTAGAGTTGGTTTTGTAGTTATTTCATGATAACAATAAGGTGCCAAATTCTTTAATTTAGAAACAGTCAAAATATCTAAAACATTTTAATCTATAATGCCTGTGTTCGTATAACATGGTCATTATTTCCCACAAATGACTCTTCTATTTGATGCTATTATCACAGTGAGCAAAATATAATTGTCATAGACCTGACAGAAAAAGTGTAGAGAATTCCATGTCGCATCAATCACATCGTATTCAATGTTAAGCTACGAGAGGTAGATTAAACAATGTAAGGGGATTAACTTTCGCTTTAGGGTATGAGTTAATCTTACTATCGAACCCCCTCCCTTGGCTTTGCAACTGTACATATATATAGGTATTTTTTCTCCAAAAATGGCACAGCAGTTTGAAGTTACCAGAGATGTAATCAGAGGCCGTTAATATATTTTATCAATACGGGCTATGTGATAAAAAGATTGGTAATCCAAGTACTATAAAAGTCTTTGGGGGCAAATAAACCAAAGGCGTAAAACAGGATAGTCTGGAAAAGTTTAAAAATACCAAAAAGGTAATCAGAAGCCGTAAATCTAAGACAATGCAATGGCCAAGAGAACAGGTACAAAAGGATAGATAATGATCTAGAAATCAATACACAGATAACTAACGACTGAGCAACAAGAACCCCATTAAAACGAAGATGAACTCGGTTCTTTATCCACTAGTGGTATCCGTAGTGTTACTCCTGTTACAACCCCGGCGATAAGTTAAATTCGACTAAGCAAACGTTATCGAATACCGCAGGGGCAATCAAAAATGGACAATCCAGAGAAACTGGCAACATAAGGTACACAAGACGAAGAAAAGTAAAACAAAGCCACAACACAATACGTGCTGGACACCACTATATGCAAACAAACATAAATTCGGAGTTCGGTAATTTTGTTATTACCCTTATTTACTTACTTTCCTAGTAAGCCGATTTATTCTAGTTGCATGCTCTTTATTTGTAGTATCCTACGCCTGTTAAAGGCTGTTGTGGGTGTTGTATTTACTTTCATTTTTTTACATAATTAATGAGTACTTGATTACCGAGAGATACATTTGAAATCTGAATTACTCATTGTCATGCCAGGTACATATCTAATAATTGCATGATTCCTTCTTCTACAAATAGATTAATTTAAGTATGTTGCAACTTGGGATATCAATGAGGGATCTCTATAGGATAATGTTTTCCATTATTCTTACCTTGCTGTCTTTCATCTTTTTTCTCTCTCGTCTAAACTGGCTTTCAATAGCTTTGTTGATTGATATGTAAATGTTTAATATCCGGCTGCACTCTTAATCTATTTTTGCTGTCAATGATAACGTATTGTGATCCTTTACAAAATAGCTGACTATTTGGTAATGAAAACATGTAGGAGGTCAACTTGGAAATTGAAAATGCATTATGCTACAAATAAGAAAATAAAGTATATTTGCTGTCCGATTCGGTGCCCACAAGGTGTATACAGTGGTTATACATATTCACAGAATGAACATCTCAAAAGTAGAATTGACAACTGCAATTAGACACATACAAGCAGAAACTTGATGAAAAAACATATCAAGCACTGTAGTCTATTATCAGATAGATCTATTGTTTGTTTTATTTATCTTGCTATATTTGTTTCACTCGTTTTGTTTCTCTTTATTTGTGTGTTCAAATGTCTGTACAGTTCCCTCTAATTTATATTTTACATTTGTAAGTTGTCTAGTGCAATTGTTGTTGTTGTTTTTCTCATCCTCAATTTTGTCCTGTCTCGTTTTTTGGTGTTTTTTTTCCGTGGTTTAATTTAATGACCATCTAATTTGTTTTTTACATAAATTAGAGTCAGGTGTCTAGTGCAATTGTGTTTCCCACCTTATTTTGGCGTCTCCGTTGCTTTATTCTTTCGTGATTGATTGTTTGTACTGAAAACCTTCTAATAACAAGATTTATTCGATGTTTAAACATTCATAGAAAGTATTGTGTCAGGGCTTTCATCTCTTATTTTACATATGTGAATGATTAAAACGGACTAAAATATGACGTTATACATTTTCAGACATTCATTTATGTAGTCACGTGGTTAATCTTTTCCATTGTGTTTTTTCTACTTTCATATGACGTTGACATATTCCCTAAGAAAGATAGTTGTTTTGACAAATTTCAAATTTGATTTAAGTCTATTGAAATCTGTCACAAAGTAAAATGTTCAATGTGTTGGTCTTCGGCGATCAATGAGTGAACTTGAGATTTAAAAAAAAAACATACAAGATGTAGGCAAGCTTTCAAGCATAGCATAAAACAAACAGGAGATATGCTTTAGCTAGCATTGAACAGTTGGAAAATCAAATTTTTATGATAATAACCTACAGTTTGGTTTTGTAGCTATTTCATGATAACAATAAGGTGCCAAATTCTTTAATTTAGAAACAGTCAAAATATCTAAAACATTTTAATCTATAATGCCTGTGTTCCCATAACATGGTCATTATTTCCCACAAATGACTCTTCTATTTGAAGTTATTATCACAGTGAGCAAAATATAATTGTCATAGACCTGACAGAAAAAGTGTAGAGAATTCCATGTCGCATCAATCACATCGTATTCAATGTTAAGCTACGAGAGGTAGATTAAACAATGTAAGGGGTTTAACTGTCGCTTTAGGGTATGAGTTATGTTTACTATCGAACACCCTCCCGTGGCTTTGCAGCTGTACATATATATATAGGTTTTATTTCTCCAAAAATGGCACAGTAGTTTGAAGATACCAGAGATGTAATCAGAGGCCGTTGATATATTTTATCAATACGGGCTATGTGATAAAAACATTGGTAATCCTAATACTATAAAAGTCTTTGGGGGCAAATAAACCAAAGGCGTAAAACAGGATAATTTGGAAAAGTTTTAAAATACCAAAAAGGTAATCAGAAGCCGTAAGTCTAAGACAATGCAATGGCCAAGGGAAAAGATACAAAAGAACAGATAATGATCTAGAAATCAATACACAGAAAACTAAAGATTGAGCAACAAGAACCCCACTAAAACCAGGATGAACTCGATTCCTTTTCCACTAGTGGTATCCGTAGTGTTACTCTTGTTACAATCCCGGCGATAAGTTAAATTCGACTAAACAAACGTTATCGAATACCGCAGGGGCAATCAAAAATGGACATTTCAGAGAAACTGGCAACATAGGTATACAAGACGACGAAAAATAAAACAAAGCTACAATACATTACGTGTTGGACACCATTCCACTATATGCAAACAAACATAAACTACTTAATTTCCTAGTAAGTTGATTTATTCTAGCTCCGTGCTGTTTATTTGTATTATCCTACGCCTCTTTAATGCTGTCGTGGGTGTTGTATTTACTTTCATGTTTTTTACATAATTAATGAGTACTTGATTACCGAGAGATACATTTGAAATCTGAATTAATCATTGTCATTCCAGGTACATGTCCAATAGTTGCATGATGTTTTCTTCTACAAATAAATTAATTTAACTATATTGTAACTTGGGATATCAATGGGGGATCTTTATAGGATAATGTTCTCCATTGTTCTCGCCTTGTTGTCTTTCATCTTTGTTCTCTCTCGTCGAAGCTGGTTTTCAATAGCTTTGTTAATTGATGTGTAAATGCTTAATATCAGGCTGCTCTTTTAATCTATTTTTGCTGTCAATGATAAAGTATAATAGTCCTTTAGAAAATAGCTGACTATTTGATAAAGATAAACATGTAGGAGGTCAACTGGGAACTTGACAATGCATTATGCTAAAAATAAGAAAATAAAGTATATTTCCTGTCCGATTCGATGCCCACAAGGCTAATACAGTGGCTATGAATATTCACAGAATGAACATCTGAAAAGTAGAATTGACAACTGAAATTAGACACAAACAAGCAGAAACTTGATGAAAAACAAATATCAAGCATTTTTTTTATCTCACAGACACATCATGTAAGAGTAAAACAAGGTAGCAACAGCTTAAGGTCCCATAACTTCTACACAAAGTGCCGAATCCAAATAGTGGGTCATATGACCAACTACATATCATTATATCTTTTATCTGAAAGCTTTCATATTCGTAGGACGATCGGTCATGATTCATGACCAATGATCCTACGATTCATGACCAATCATCCTACGATTCATGACCAATCATCCTACGAATATGAAAGCTATCAGATAAATAATCTCAGATGAGTTGCATTGAAAATGTACAACTATATTTGAAATACATTAAATCGATAAAGTCCCATAACTCCTGCAAAATTTGTCAATCATAATGGTGGTAAAATGTAATCAACTACATATCGTGACCAATCATCCTACACATATGAAGTATGTAGTATCAATGAGCTCAGAGGAGTTTCATTCACAAAGAGAGGCGGGATGGACGAACGAACGAACGAACGGACAAGCCGAAAAAGTTCATGCCCCCATACTATGGTATGAGGGGCATAAAAATAATCATGGAATAAAATGCCTTAGAATTTACTTAGTATGTGAATCACCAGAATGGGGCAGCCTCTATGGTATCGTTTATTTCATGGCAATGTTTTCTCTCCGCCAGTTTTTTAAAAGCCTGTATCAAGTCGGGAAAGTGAATGGACAGATATATGTGTGTTGTGGATATCGATTTTGCATCTGTCTACGGTTTTTTGTTTGGGGATGGGGTGGATCTTGGAACTGTTCCGACAGTATGTTTTTATTTCATTTCATTTTCTTTGCTTAAACCTAATATATGTCAGCAGGAAAAACAATATTTTAGCATCTTAATCTTGAAGTTAAACAGTATCTCCCCTTGTTACAGTTCTGTAATCGAGGTTGTACATGCCTTGGCGTGCTTTTATTTTCAAACAATGATTTATTAAAATGAAATTTTCTATAGATACCATAGTATTTATTTTCTTCATAGTGTATGTATCTGCATATACAGAAAACAGTAAATCATAGTAGTTTGGAGATCAGTATATCATAGTAGTTTGGAGATCAGTAGATCATAGTAGTTTGGAGATCAGTAGAACATAGTATTTTGGAGATCATAGTAGTTTGGAAAACAGTAGATCATAGTAGTTGGGGATCATAGTAGTTTGGAGAACAGTAGATCATAGTAGTTTGGAGATCATAGTAGTGTGGAGAACAGTAGACCATAGTAGTTTGGAGAACAGGAGATCATAGTAGTTTGGAGAACAGTAGACCATAGTAGTTTGGAGATCATAGAAGTTTGGAGAACAATAGATCATAGTAGTTTGGTGATCATAGTAGCGTGGAGAACAGTAGATCATAGTAGTTTGGAGATCATAGTAATTTGGAGAACAGTAGATCATAGTAGTTTGGAGAACAATAGATCATAGTAGTTTGGATATCATAGTAGTTTGGAGAACAGTAGATCATAGAAGTTTGGAGATCATAGTAGTGTGTAGAACAGTAGATCATAGTAGTTTGGAGATCATAATAGTTTGGAGAACAGTAGATCATAGTAGTTTGGAGAACAGTAGATCATAGTAGTTTGGAGATCATAATAGTTCGGAGAACAGTAGATCACAGTAGTTTGGAGAACAGTAGATCATAGTAGCTTGGAGATCAGTAGATCATAGTAGTTTGGATATCAGTAGATCATAGTAGCTTGGAGATCAGTAGATCATAGTAGTTTGGATATCAGTAGATCATAGTAGTTTGGAGATCAGTAGATCATAGTAGCTTAGAGATCAGTAGATCATAGTAGTTTGGAGATCAGTAGATCATAGTAGTTTGGAGATCAGTAGATCATAGTAGCTTGGAGGTCAGTACATCATAGTAGTTTGGAGATCAGTAGATCATAGTAGATTGGAGATCAGTAGATTATAGTAGTTTGTAGATCAGTAGATCATAGTAGTTTGGAGATCAGTAGATCATAGTAGTTTGGAGATCAGTAGATCATAGTAGTTTGAAGATCGGTAGATCATAGTAGTTTGGAGATCAGTAGATCATAGTAGTTTGGAGATCGGTAGATCATAGTAGTTTGGAGATTCAATTATGAAAAGGAAAGGGGTTGAGATCCCATTAAGCGGTAAATCCCGCCACATTTTTGTGTCGGTCCTAAGCCAGGACCTTGATTTTCATCATCATATGTCGTGGTCGTTTTGTGTTTGGCTGTCTGAGGTGAGAGGTGATTGTTTTGTTGATATTGATATAATTGTTGATCATCACGTTTGAGCTTTCCTTTCAAAGTGTGATAAAGGAAAGCAAATATGCTATAATAGTTTTATGAATAATTGTTTTACAATGCATTAAAAACATGGAAAACAGTAAGGGTCGACAGCATTTCTAGCCAGCCGAACACAACACAAACTGCTGCTCTGGTAGACACCCAAACTCCATATTAAAACACAAATGACAATGGTTATGAACATCTAATAGACCACTATCTGTGATCTTATTAGCAATGCAGAATTGTCCAAATAAGTCAATGAATAAGTTTATTGTATATAGATTATCGTGAACGTTGAGAATGATAAATATATGCTTTCTTTACAAAGATCCATATAACACTTTCTATCATACTGAATATTTAAAATAGTACTATGGTCTTGAGTCATGTAAGAAGAGTTTGAAGATACCAAAGGAGTAATAAGAATCCGAAAATCGAAGACGGACAGACAGCACAATGATCAAAAGAAGAAAAGGGACAAAAGGACAATCAACGATCTACAATACACACATAAAAATTAAGATCGAACAACATGAACCCCACTGAAAACCGGGGGAGAACTCATTTGGTCTGGAAGGATAAGCAGTTCCTATGGCATGGAGTGTCCTTTTATGCCGTCTTACATCCGAATCTAACTCAATTTGCATGGTCAATCAAACGAGAGCTTCATGGTTTGGAATGTTAATTTTCAGCAGTGTTATGTCAATGGTCGAACAAATACATCACGAGTCTATTTTTTTATTTTATATCAAATAGTACAACGAATACACTACAAAAATAAGATTAAATCTCAAAATGTGTCAAGAAAATGAAAACGGTTTGATTTGTTGCTCTTCGTTGTTCATTAAGCCAGAAATGAGGTCCAATAGACAATATTAAATATGAAGAAAGTCATAATATAGGCAACCATACAAATTCTGTCTAGTCTGAATGGTGTAATCTGCCAACACTTCCATCGTGATCGTGTCGTCTTTAGTCTGTTATATGATATATCGTGCGGTGCCACCTGAATTCGCTTCACACCAGAAGTCCTGGTATGTACTGCATCGCTTGCATTAAACCCATTCTGAAATTATTAAGACATAGGTAATTTTTTTAGTACGAAGTAACTCATACAAGGAATATGGCATTACTGCAAAAAGAGTTTGAAAGTACCAAAGGGGTAATCAGAATCTGTAAATAGAAGGTCAGACAACACAATGGCCAAAAGAAAAGGGACAAAATGACATACAATGATCTACAAAACACTACACTGAAAACTATCGATCGAGTAACACCAACTTCACTTAAAACTGAGGGTGAACACAGGTGGTCCTGAATGGTAAGCAGATCCCGTTCCACTAGTGGAACCCGTTGCACCCGCTGTGTTACTCTAGTTACAAATCCGATGATAAACCATGAATGAGGAAAGGAGCAAATTGTTGTTAGTGGGGTTTGTGTTGCTCAATCTTTTTTATTTTTTTTTTAGTTCTCTTCTGTAGTGTTTTGCCTTCTTGTTCGTTCCATGTAGATCATTGTATTTTCTGACCTTTGAATCAGACGTTTGGCATCTTCACACTTTACTTAATATGTTGTATTAAAACAAAGAATGTAAAATATATTCTTTTATTTCCTTTTGAACGAAAAATTATATTTATCTTCAAACTTTTCTTTAAATATTTAAAAGGGGCCGCCATGATCGTGATCGTATGGAAGTTGGATTTACAACTGCATATGCAATTAATACCTATCACCACAAACGTTGTGAGCTCGAATCCCGTTCAGGCGAGGTGTACTAGATACAACATAATGTGATAAAGATATATATTTTTCCAACAAGAGTTCTAATTCTAACTTTAATATTGAACCTGAACAAATATTTAGCTTTCATTATTCCTGTGCAATCAGTGCATATAATCCCCAACGTTGTGAGTTCGAACCCCGTTCATGGCGAGGTGTGTGTTCACGATTCAAAATTTTGTGATAAATTTTGTCAGTGAATTACGAGAGGTCGGTGATTTTCTCCGGGTACTCCATTTTGCTCAACCAATAACACTGACCACCACAATATAGCTGACATATTGTTGAAAACGGCGTTAAACACACATATTTAGCTTTCCATTTGTCTAAGTAGTGTAACTATGTTAAATTTTACAATGTGCCATTTCTAAGAACAATATCAACAGAATAATATGATATTTATATTAACAGAAATTTCAAATATGATACTTACTGACATTTTCGTGCTGGTAGAAGATGGTGGCGCTTCAACGTCTAGCTCTTGTGTCTGTTTCTTTTTCAATTCGTTTGCCATGTACATGTTGTGAACCACGATAAATTCAACAAAGGCCAGAAGATTCATCCCAAGACAAAAACCATTCCATATAAGGAGAGGTTCTAACTGTACAGTGTCTGGAAACACGATCATCACTCCCACCATCTGTGTTACCATGGCAACGAATGTCATGGAAACTACCCTCACGCGACCGGACACTTCTTTTACGTGTATCCAAAATCCCAACCATACCATAAATATAATTGCAGAACTTGGTAGATAAACTTGTACTATAAATCCTTTATATACTTGATCAATATTGAGAGCTATCAGCAAGCATGGCCTTTTCTCTGGAAAATGTTTTTACATGTGTATATATTAGATGAGAAACAATAATTAATTAATATTCAAATCACCGACTATTCCAATGATCTAAATGCAAAGTATAGCTAAAAATACCGTACGGTTATGTACTAATTAAAGTGTTGGTTGGTTGGTTGGTTTTATGGTGTTATAACGCCACTTTCAACAACATTTCACCTATATCGTGACGGTAAGTTTTATTGGTAGAGGAAACCGGAGGACCCAGAGAAAACCACAGACTTGCCGCAAATCATTGACAAACTTTATCACACTATGTTGTACACCTCGCCCTGATCAAGATTCGAACTCACAACATCAGTGGTGATAGGTACTGATTGCATAAGTAGTTGTAAATCCAACTACCGTACCATCACGGCCACGACGGCCCCTTACTAATTAGAGGGGACAATACGGAACTCATAATCTGTAGAGTAATATGAACTTAAAATAGAGAAAACATCACAAGACATCACAATTGAGGTAGATAACACAACAAAAGAGCCAGCTATTTTAACAAAACACAGAAAATAAACTAGAGGTACTTCTTACTAGTAAGGTTTGTCTATTGTAATGTATTGTCTGTTTTTTTTTTCGATTTACGTTCCCGTTACCTCTTTGATATTTTCAGAATTTTTCTATGTAAGACACTCCTCGCGTAGGTCCTCAACTACACCGTTAGTTTACAATGCAAAGCAGTCAAGGGACGCAATGTGCCAATTGTTACATTGGGACCAGATCTAAAATCTATCGAGGAACCAAGGCACCAAATACTGATCGACAAAGACACCATAATATTGGTATTATCGACAAAGACACCAAGAAACTCATGAGGCGGACAAAGACCTAAAATAATTGGGATGATGGACATGACACCCAGAAGACCATCAAAATATTGGTACGCTCGACAAAAACGCCAATTACTGAGAGAAGTCGAGAAAAGTATTAAATTATTGGTATATTTAATTAAAACACCAAAATACTGAGATTGCAGACAAGCACACAAGAATACTGGTATAACTGATAAAGATGTATATTCTTGAGAGATCACACTTTATAAATCCATTTTTAAGGTTCAATATAGAATCTTTCTTTGCGAGCAGTTGATTTCCGTATTTCTACAGTCGAGATAGTTAAACTTTAGAATTTCGTGCCTCCGGCGAGAAATTTTAAAGTTTAACTATCGAGACTGTAGAAATACGATAGTCAACTGCTCACAAAGAAAGATTCTGTTTCTCTAATTCTTTAATACGTCAATTATTTCGTTTTAGAAATATAGCACTTTAAATACCCCGTGGGGAACCCATCACATTCCATTTGATGACGTATTTTAGTGTTGATATTAATACGTCATTCATTGCTTGACATTAACGTGCATGTCCTTTGTTCGTGTCAATGTTCGTTTTATCTTTTCATATGCTACCATTTTCTTAAGCTAACATCAGCGATATTTACTCTGATTGTGCAAATTGAATTAATTGTTCAAATACCCTTTAGTTTATGACCGTTTATTTCTGTTTATCTTCCTACATATATTTTTTATATCTCCCTGTGCATTTATTTATTTTATTTTATTTTAATCTACTTTGGACAATACAATTACAAAGCAATTAAATAGTTTCATCTAAAACAAATGAACTTGAGTTTAAAATTTCCCCATATAATTAAATTTGATTAATATTTTTAAACCTTTTCATATCTCCTAGGGAAATCAGTATATTTATTTGTATGTCCAACGTCTTGCCCTTTATATCATATGAAAGTTCATTTCGATCTGCAGTATGCATTCCTGTTGGGGTCGCCACCATGACCTGATTAACCGCTACGGAATATCTTGATCACAAATGACTACGAATATGCTCCGCTTGTTGTAAGCAATACACTACCTATTTAAATATTACAGTCCTACAGTTTGGCGATTATTTAAATCAGCCTTTGTCTATTATTATTTCGTGGTAACGGGAGAGACGGATCCCGACATTTTAATAAGGGGTGTCCCGGTTTGCTTGAGGACTTATTTTTTAAAATTACAAAACATGACAAAAAGAAAAGGACGAAATTGGAAATATTTTGTTAAAGCACATTTTTACGAGTCTATAACTTAGCTCAAAAGGGGGGAACCGTGACCGGCACGACCCCTCCTCCTCCCACTCCCAAATGGATCACCCTATGAACGGTGCTATCTATATTTTAATGTTAAATTTAAGGCTATTGCTATGTGTTTAAAAAATAAATACTATAAATATAAACTGATGTCAGACATACTGCTGACAGTATTAGTAGCTTAACTGAACCCGCACAACATACCTATTCTGTCACAACTCTATTTATTCAATAAGCAGCAGTGTTTCTTGAACCCATAACTTTGCGAACAAACAATTATTCTGGTAACACTTTCACAAATATCTGGTTATTGACCATGCAATGGTATCTTTGTACCATTGTTTGTCCGCTTGTCATTGTTTTGTTATTGTATTGTCTGTTCTTCGTCAGCTTTATATGGATTCTGTTGACACCTTTGGTATCTTCAAACTTTTATTATGCATTAATCAGTTATGACTAAATACCTCAATTTACTACTGGTTTGGGCCTCTAAAACGATTTTAACCCCGTCACTTTTGTGTTGTGCCAAGCATGATAAGTGACAGGTCATGTATATGTGTGCTAGAGCTATCGATTTATCTTCTGTTTCTACGTTTTTTCGATTAGAATTTGAAACAGATCCGACAGTGAGGTATTTTTTTCTTAATTCTTTATATTTTATTACTCAACAAAAAACAACATACTAAGCCCTCACCATCGTGAGGACCACTTTGACCAGAACATTTTGTGGTAACGGTGCTATCTATCCTAGATACTAGTGATACAAAATCATCTGAGTATGTAACTGGTAGTCCCTCAAACCAAGACAGGTCCATCTCCTCAGTAGTGTAGGAATCTGAATTCACAAAATGTAGTACGATTAAATGTTTGTTATTTTGATGCAAGCATATCTATAAAATCCCTATCCCATCATAATAGCCTTAAAGGAATTGCATACTCTGAACGATCACCTAAGTCCACCCCGGTCCTTTTTGCTTAAATTTATTTTTAATAAAATTTTATTTTTGGTGGGATCTGTCTTGTTCATTGTGTTAGATGTCTGTGCTGTGTGTTTTCTTTTGTTTGTCTTCGTTCTGTGACTTGTCTGTATCTACAATGTCCATTATTGATGTCTCTTCTGGTTTTTTTTCAAACGTTTATTTCCCTTGTGCTAGATGGATTTTCTCTCCCACTTGCTTTCACATTCCTCCTTGAGGCTCGTTATTAGATACAAGGGCAGGAGCAAAAAAAATTATAATAAACCGACTGCAGAACCATAAGCCTTGTTTAAGCGCATTGTTAATTTTAATGATAACCGTTTGAGAGGCGAACAACAATGTTTCATCTATATCGTGGCTTTTATCCGTTTGAATCATTCATATAGCTGTGGCTTGTTATATTGTTCGCCATTTCTTTGTATGTCCAACTTCTTGACCTTTATATCATATGCAAGTTCATTTCGATCTGCAGTATGCATTCCTGTTGGGGTCGCCACCATGACTTGATTAACTGCTACGGAATATCTTGATCACAAATGACTACGAATATACTCCGCTTGTTGTAAGCAATACCGGTCCTTTCCTTCATTCATAACTTATCAACGAATTTGTAACCGATGCCACTAGTGGAGCAGGAGCTGCTTACCTTTCCGGAGCACCTGGGTTTTCCCGGGTTTTAGTGGGATTCGAGTTGCTCAATCTTCATGTTTTCTGTGTAATGTTTTGTAAATCGTTGTTTCTCTTTTTTTCTTTGTGTTGTCGGTCTTTCTTCGATTTACGTATTCTGATTATCCCTTTGTATCTTCAAACTCTTCTTGCATTTAATTTCCTTTAACGACAACGGAATACTAAAGTATATTCAAAATATCTTGTACTTACTACTAAGAAATTGTAGTAGACATGTTTCGGGAGACATGGGAAGTTTAAAAAGTCTGATTTTACAATAAAATGCCACCATATGTCTGAAAAGATACAATAAATGTCAAAGCATATTGAAAATAATAATATACACAAAGAAAAAAGTTAAGCACCCCCTGATATATTAAAACATAATAAGCTACACTAAGTTTAGATTCTAATATTTATATTGATTATAGCAAGAACAATGTTCCATTAAAAAGATGTGCTCACACAGGTGTGACCATTATGTCTAATATCGACTAATCATGCACGTGAACCATGCCTCTCACTCATTACTCAAAATTCAGTATGCTCACGCTTCGCATTTGGGTATTTAAGTCTGGTGTTTTAAAAAGATTATTCATTCTCAGTAAGCATGGTACGAAGGCAAATATCAGAAGCACAAAGATGGCAAATAATTGGCTTGCATACAACAGGGATATCCATCAAAGCTATTGGACGTCAGATGGGCTACCACCATACTGTAGTCAGCCGACTGGTGAGAAAATACACACAAACCAACAATGTGAAAGCCTTGCCAAGGTCCGGCAGACCACGAGTAAAATCTGATCGTGACGACAGGACATTGCAGCGTTTGGTTGGACGGATGCCATTCGCAACCAGTCCCGTACCCAAACAACACTGGCTGCCCAATAGACGTCTGTCAACAAGAACACTTAGAAACCGTCTGAAATCAGCGGGATTTAAGTCAGGGAGAGTCATTAAACGTCCACTGTTGGCAGACCGACATCGACGAACACGCTTGGCATGGTATTTAGCACGACGTGGTTGAAATTTATGGACATGGCGCCAGATCCACTGGTCAGACAAGAGACGGTTTCTGCTTCATGCAACCGTCGGCTGGATGAGGGTTTGGAGATACAAAAATACAGCCTATACCCCAAGAAACATCCAGCCAACTGTCCTTTACGGTGAAGGCTCAGTAATGGTTTGGGGGTGTATCTCTCATGACTGCAACCTGGATTTAATCACCATACAAGGCAACCTAACTGGTGATCAGTACATCAGATACGTCTTGCAACCAGTTGTTGTCCCCCATTTCGACAACCACCCACTAGCTACAAGGCCTGTGTATATGGATGACAACGCCAGGCCTCATCGTTCAAAAACAGTAATCGCCTGCCTCCATGAGCCCGGATTTTAATCCCATAGAGCATATTTGAGCCATGTTAGGCCATCGTATACAGGCTCGGGAGCCTCCTGTGCAAAACATTCGTCAGTTAGAAGCAGCATTGCATCGGGAATGACAGCAGCTATCACAACAGGACATCCGACGTCTAACTGGAGGGATGAGACGCAGGGTTGAGGCCGTCATCCAAGCACGTGGGGGTTGCACCCGGTACTGAACTTTGAACAATAGATGTCGTCAAGTGATTCATAAGTGACGTTTTGAAAGTGAAATGACAATCTTATCGTGCTTTTTGAACTGTGAAGGTCAATACTTAAAAAAGGACATGTTTTACTGCAAAAACTGGCCTTGTGATATTGTGATTAAATATTCATTAAATTAACATTTTTCTTGATTTTTGTTGTGGTTTCTTACAGCCAATGTAATGTTCTAACAGGTCACCATTGCGTTCTTCAGATTATCTGGTCAGTAATCTCGTGATACTTGTCGTATCATTTGTCATTTCAAAAAACCATGGGAGTGCTTAACTTTTTTATTTGTGTATAGTTTGTACAACAATGCTACATTTGTATATGTTTACTGGTAATCTCTGAATTCAAGAATGATCAAAATTAAGCAACATATCGTCGTAAATGTCCTGTTATAAGACGTGAACACGTGTCTTAGATAATTCAATATTCGTCTTTATTTAACTTTACACAATCTTGTGACGACTTTGGAAGAGGGGGGTGGGCTAGCGGGACAAAACCACCCTTCTTTGAAAGAAGTGTAGCTCCGAACAACAACACGTACATATTGTTTTTACACCCAATATTTTCATCTTGATGCCGGCTTTATGAGTTTAATTGTGAAGAAAGGCTTACAATTTCACTTTAATAATTATTATTAAGTTCCCATCTTTGCATAAGATACATTCACCAGCTCAAAATAATGACCAGGTATTTTCTATTTCTGTTATTGTATTTTACTTTTTTACTTGCATAAATGCATTTGGTAGCCTAGATGAAAGTTCATGTAAATTCGCTTTCTTTTGGTTTTTTGTTGTTGTTGTTTTGTTTTGCTTTGTTTTGTTTTGTTGTTGTTTTTGTTTTTGTTTTTGTTTGTTTGTTTGTTTGTTTTTTGTTTTTTGTTTTTTGTTTATTTGTTTGTTGTTTTTTTTTTGCTTTTTTTTTTTTTTGCTTTGTTTTCGTTTCTGTTTTTTTCATTTGTGCGTGTTCTTTTTTTATGTTGTGTTCGTTTTATGTTTTTTTATCAAATTTCTCTCCATGTTTTCTCTATAGATCTAATATTTTATCGTTTTTACTATTAGTATTTTCATCATTAATATAAATATTTCATTGTATACCTTGTAGACATAATAAGAGTACCGTTCTCATATACACGTATGTAATCTGTAGGTATGAAGTCAAGAAGGCCGGAGGGTATTTCATTTGACATATAGATATCTGGTCGCCAAATAAACTCCCAGTCCGGTTCACTCCCAAACAGAGTAACATATTTTGTATCAGGAGCTGTACTGTTGTGCCTGACAAATCTGTAATCATACCACCTTAGAACGAGAAAATAAGCTATCTCGGCTTCCTAAAAGTAAAAACAAATGATGAGGTGTGTTTTTCTCAATATTAATGTATGAATTTTCCCGGGTATGTCAAGTCATGAACCCGACATATAATATACCACGCTATATCAAGTTACGTTTCTTTGTTGGTTTGCTTGCTTGTTTGTATGGGGGGGGGGGGGGGTTTTGGGTTTTTTTGTTTTTTTTGTTTTTATTATTGTTTTTACTCAAAATTTGATATGCATGTCTTGCTATGTATTATTCGCCATGCAATTTCAGGTTATCACATACAAAATAAAAGATTTTAAGAAAAGGATTTGAAAACACCTAACATACAGATAAAAGTAATTATAACTGTACATAAAACTTTCAATCAGTGCCTATGACCACTAAAGTTGTGAGTTCGAATCCCGCTCATGGCGAACAGTACTCGATACAAAATTGTGATAAAGCTTGCTAGTGTCTTGCGGCAGGACGGTGATTTTCTCCGGGTACACGGTTTCCTCCACCAATAAAACTGACCGCCACGATATAACTGAAATATTGTTGAACGTTGCGTTAAGCAAAGCATCCCTAAACACACTACATAAAACATTATGCTTAGTAATTAGTTTGTGTTCCTGGTTTTATAGTTCCACAGCGACATAAAACATTAGTACTTACCATATTGGCTGCCATTGCTATTAGCTGATTGAATTCTAATTGAAGTGAAACTACTGCTGGAGTTCCTAGACAATAAAATAGTATAAATAAAGTACATGAAACTCTTCAGTTAACCTTTTTCTTGTTGTCTTTTCTTAAACTTTGGTTAACGATAAATCAAATGAATGCTTTAAATGGTCAGACCTGTATATAAAAGGCCACTAAAACGAACCTGAAAATGTGGCCTTTATGACTAGTTACCCTTTACATACAGATTAAAATTATATGCACTATTCATTAATTGGGAAAATAAGACTGTCTTTTATAGACAGTGATTTGCTATATAGATGTGCCCTTTAAGGCAGGTTTGACTGTATATAGACAGTGATTTGTTATTTAGAGGTGTCCTTTATAGACAGTGATTTGTTATATAGAGGTGTTCTTTATAGACAGTGATTTGTTATATAGAGGTGCCGTTTAAGGCAGAATTGACTGTATATCATACGGTATAGTAAATTTAGATAAAAGGGAGTGAACAAATATCGTCGGATATTTAAAAAACACAAACATACTTACAGTAAACATTAATAAATAGTGTTATGAAAACAACAGGTGTAAGTCGCGGGAATTCTAGGCTTTCACTTATCCAGGCACAGAATTAAGTGAAATCATTTAATAAGACCCTGTGCCCTATTCTCGTTGACTAGATTTCCATCCATTATACATAAAGTGAAATCATTTAATAAGACTTATCTCTCTATTCTTGATTTCCATCCACAATATAACAATGAATCCTGCCGATTAGCTCCTCTCCATAGATAACAGATTGCCAGGGTCAACCTTAGGAGGTGCAGGGTCAAATCCTGTTCTCTGTAAAAACCCGCAGTGTGTTCTTGTGCGTACTTGAACAATTGGGAGCAATTGCTCCAATTTTCTTAAGGCCAACCCTGCATATACCATTGCATTGGCAACATAAAGCCCAGTCCAAAAATAAGGATCGTGAATATTTATACAACATACTTACCACCTTCAACAGGTTAAAGGTGTGAGAGGTGGTAAATGGCAAGCAAGTGAAATGGGTTTCAACTATTTACAGATTTAAAGGTTTCATGAATTAGTATTTGATAGAGGAAACAATGTCCTTGAATGTCTTAGCCAATTAACTCATACTTGTAGTCAGACAGTGGCAGAAGGTTCCAGTCAGGTAACGTAGAATCAGATGGCGTGTTGCATATTTAATCAAACTCATCTAATGAGTAATCCGAATTCCAGATAATACAATATGCTAATAGTATTCTTAAGCACATTTAGCACATTCATCATACAATCTGATCAAGGCTAGAAAGCCCTTTTTTAAAACAAAATGTCCTACGAGACAACATGGATTACCAATTTATATTACAGAACATGAACATATTTTATAATATTATACTTCGCGATTATATTATCCTTATTTGTCTTTGTTAGCGATCCGGTCAATATTTTTTTGTCTTAGATATACAATAACAAAAACATGTCGTCTGACAGATTTGCAAGTATTGAGTATAATATAACAAATAGTTGATGGTACTTCGGGTCAAATGGTAGTCTATGGACCGGTCTGTCACCCACAAAATAGTATATGAACCGAGGCGAATCGCCGTTGGCGTCGGCAATATAACACATCCATGCAATTCAAGGTACATTTTTTGTATCTCAGGAAAATACTCTTGTACATATTGACCACAATCGCATGGAATATTTGTATATTATATGTTTTTTGCAGTTGGTTTTTTATAAATGAAGTGAAAAGGTAATTTAAATGTCGATAGTTAACCTTCATATACTACTGTCCACACGTGTATGCTCTCATTCAGTTGTGTGTTAGTGTTAGGTATTTTTTAATACAACCGAGGATGACAAGGGCTTTTTATTGTTTGTTTATACATATATATATATTGTAGTTGTAGATACAATTATCAAGAGAGAAGGATTGGAATCCCATTAACCGGTTTAATCTCACTATATGTTGTTGCCGATCGCAAGCTATGACCTGGGTTTTCATCGTTATATGTGGTAGTCTTTATATGTTGGATGATTTCAAGTGAGAGGTGATTGTTCCTTTTGTTAATATTAATAGAAAAGCTGGCATTCACTGTTTAAAGGCATACAGTCGCTCAGATTGATTTTTTTTTTTGTTTATTAAAAGTTGCCAATATTCGATGTTTTATACTAATAAAATGTTCTGAACAAGAAGCCAGGTTTAAGAAATAGGTTATAATGTCGTAATTAGTGAAAAGAATTCGAATGTTTGTTGGTGAAATCGCCATTAACACACATAATTATAAGTCGGCTGTCTTTTCCGAAGTTTACCGGACACTGATAACTGCTCTAAATAACCAGAAAGCATGTTGGAGGTAAATATTGGTTAAAATTAATATAATTTAAGAAATATATCTATGAAATTGGATCCCGGGGTAATCAGTTAATATTATATAATGGTATTTAGTAAGAATGACACTTCTGCAAAGGGGCCCGATAAAGGGAAAATTGTAAACAAATTGTGTTGCATATTATTGACAACACTTGAGTTGTTTTGATTATATTTTTTTAGAAAAAAAACAGACATGAAGTTCATTATTTTAGTCTCTAATTTAAAAGAGATATCACCTAGCGTTTTCTCCTGAAAAAAAAAGATATATAAAAAAAACTACGATGCAATTCTGTCAAAATACGATTCAGCCGAAAAAAGATATATAAATTATGCTTACATGTTGAAAAATGGAATAGGTCGGTTTAACATCTTTTTTTTTATTTTTTACACAATCCTTGCTGAATTCTCCTGTGTCGTTTTCGCGTAGAATCCGTCAATATTTGTATTCATAATATGTGCTTTTTTCAGCAAACAATTTCGCACATGCGCAAACGCTTTACCATGTGTAGGTCATCAATGGTCATATGATCATATTCATGAATATATAAATATCATGCTGGTAAACATTGAATTCTTTACGGGACGTAAGAAAATCAAACAGCGACATATTTCCTTCGTTCCAGGTTAAATACGTATGATATTATGAAAAATTTCAATTGCAATTAGTATAAAACATCGAATATTGGCAACTTTCAATATAAAAAAAAAAATCAATCTGAGCGACTGTATGCCTTTAAACTTTGTTCTCAACAAATTATATCAGTTTATATGTATCTAATTACTGTTATACACTGGAATTGTTGAATATGTTGATGACAAGTTGAACCATCTCTCTGACCTATAAAAATAAAAACACGACCTAAAGCAATACGATTATAGCATTCTCTTCACACGCGACTCCCATTCACATAAAGTTGTTAGTTCGAATCCCGCACGTGCCTATGTCCACTCGATACAACATTATATGATAAAGTTTGTCTGTGACTTGCGACAGGGCGGTGGTTTTCTCCGGGTACTCAGATTTATTTTCTCCACCAATAAAACTGACCTGAACGACATAGCTGAAATATTGTTGAAATTGGCATTCAAGACCACAACCAATAACCCTAACCCCATTCACATGTTGTGCTCTGAGACTACATGCCACACGATCATGGGCCTATATTTAGTAATAAATTGAGCTCTGTGGCGGAGTCTCGAGATTCAATGTTCTCCTTGGTCAATGGTAAGACAGGCTATTATCATTTGAAATATATCATTTAATATGATTGTGATGTACCATTTGTCCTATTTGTCGTCATTCTTATTCTATATTCAAGCAAAGGTGACCTTAGCTGTGCATTCCATTTAGTTTACTTAATTGCTCCCAGAGACTATAAGATTATTAGGCTTTTCAATCAATTGAGTGTACCTGATAAAGGTTATTTCAGAAACTCGTCGTGAGCTCCAAGTTAAATATCTACGTTTTAATTAAAACTGAAAAAATCTTAATGATTCTTGTGTTATTGAAATTTCTAACTCGACTGTAAAATATACAACATAAAACAATATTCAATGCTCAACGTTATATAATTTTGTTCTTTCGAAGTAACACATTGCAGAATTTCCAATGTCGGCACTTTAGTTTGCAAATTTCCGCTGTCGACACTTTACCTTGCACATTTCCACTGTCGGCACTTTAGTTTCAAAATTTCCAATGTCGACACTTTAGTTTTAAACTTTGCACAGTCAGTGCTTCATTATTATGCCAGTCGTTGCGTGTTTCAACCTCAAAATATTTACACGAAAATACGGTTGAAGAAGTCCGAAATTAGGTTTAAGGTGTTCTTTACAAATGAGCACACCATCATATGATAGGACGTTCAGGCAAAATAACCATTAGCAACCGTTGTCATAGCTCTGACAGAATGAAACAATTAACACTATTCAAATAAGAATATGTTGCTTTTTTTAAATATTCTAATAATCGGATTTGCCCCAACTCGCTACATATTGTTTAATGGACAATGTATTTAGCCTATAATCTTAGAAATCCAGTCAATTGCACATGATTCAAGATTCAAGATTCTTTATTCTCATAAACCAATGCATTACAATGGTACAGAGATAAATACAAACATTCAATATCAATAGTTGCACGCACATGACAAGAGGATGGATGTAACACAATAAAAACACAACAAAGAAGGAGAGAGAGGTGACTAACCAGGAGGACGTGTTTTTCAAAAAATGATTTTGATAAATTTACATGCGATGGTGTCAAATTTAAATACATATGAAAAATTCTTTTTGATGAGATTAAATTTTTTTATTCAATCAAATTATCAATTTATCAATAATGCTCTAAGCACTGGCCAATATTAGTGCCCCCGCACCTTCCATTTGAATAATGTAAAAACTAACACGACCCCTTGATGTCAAGACTCAAAATATTTTTTTTATTGTTTTAGCATGCATAAACAAAGACTAACATTTATTAGTGTTTTATGTCATTTTTCCTATACTTTTTTTTTTTGGCGTGTGTCCCTCGACCTTTGATGTCATGAACACGTGCTTATTTTGCCTAAGGGTTAATCTAGCACTGAATAAACCTGTTATTGCTCATACTGTAGCAAATATACTTTTCTTGTTGATGGTTTTAAAAAATATAATACGGCAATTATATTTGTGAAGACATGATTTACGCTATCCTTTGTTTTCTAAACATTTGCTATGTCTTAAGTTATCAAGTTTTGACAAGTTATTTGAATTCCATTAGGAATGAATTGTGTTCCTGTCTTTGGTGAGTTATGAATTTCAGTATATGCCAAATAAATTCTAAGCACAAAATGATGAGTGTATTCAACAATAAGTGCCTAGACGATAACGGTAGATAATCTTTATTGTGATACGTTTGTAAAAACATATATCAAGGAATTTGTCTTGAATTACTCATTTCAATTATTCGATTTAGACATGTTACTTTCACGGGGTAAATTCAGTACTCGCCAGTACGATAAAAGATATACGATTTTCTTTCCCTATCATCAATTTTCCATTTTTGTGGATGGTAACGTTAATTTGGACCCATCATGTTGGCATTTAAATTTGTCCATTGGTTGTTTTGCTATATATGCAGTAATGTTTCGAATTTTAATGGTAATAATCTCGTAAAAACGGAAATACTTTTACAGTACACCAAGGATACCGTTTTCAGGTATTATTATCTCACTAGGTACATTTTATTACAGCTATATCACTGTCGTCAAAGAGCTCCGGTCGGAATTGTTCTGTCATCTTCCGGTACAAGTCAATTAGGCATGCTTGACATACAGGCTACGACAAAATGTAAGTATTATGATCATATAGTTTTATTATATCTTGAATCCAGAAGATGTCGTTATCGGTCGATTATTTTTGCTTGTTTTTACCTATATGTTTCTGTGGTTAACTTAATAGATTACTTAGATATAGATAAAATGATGGACATAAACAATGAAAAATGCTAATAATGAGATTTAAATCATCCAATAAAGCTATAAAAAGTAGTCTATATGTGTAATTAAAGTACACAAACCCTTTGTAATGCTTATATACATGATAGTTTGCACTGGCGTGCCACCATGAATAGTTTTAGACTTGCTACAGTAAAAAACACGATGCTTATTTACGTACATCCGTTCCTGCTCTGTCAGCCACTACTTTCCGGTTGGGTCCCAAAATTAGTTTTTCAGTAGAACCGGTTTTGTCTATGTAAAAAATTGAAAGAATAGCGAAAACAGCTCAATATCACAATTATGCTTCCTTTTTGTAATTTATTTAAGGTCCATTATACACTTGTCAAGGATATGTTCGACTTGCAAATTGATAAAAACAAAAAAAACAATAAATTGTCTTCAATGAATAAAAGTTGTGAAAAAAAAACCAACAGCACATAGTCAAAATATTTTACATGTGGATGTTTTGTATAACATTAAAAGAAAGAAATACCAAACGGTTTGTGCAGAATTGGCATTCGCCAAGTCACCTTCGACAGAATGGTCATGATTTTGTATAGAACTTATAATTCGTTTTCTTTATTTGCTATGCAGTTGGATTATTGCAATATTCAAAGAGTGTTTGAACAAAAGTAGGAACTCTCAATGTTTATATAGATATCAAGTAACTCTTATTGTTTTGGATTAATTTTTTTTTTTTCAAATAATATATTCAAGGACAAAAAGAAATTTTGATTAAAAAAATAATAAAAAGAAAATAAAAATAGGGAACTACATCGGTAGCGTAATGGTTAGCGTGCTCGCCTCGAGTGTGATAGATTGTGGGTACGGACTGCGGTCTTGTCAAACAAAAGAATATAAAATTGGTATTTGTTGCTTCTCTGCTAAGAACGCAGCATTAAGGAGAAAGAGCAAAGACTGGTTGGCTCGGAATCAGAATAATGTGTCCGAGTGGAGCGACATATCTACCCAATGACTGTTGTTAGCTCACCTTGCCAAAGGCAATGTGAGCTTTTATCATCACTCCGTCGTCTTTCGTTCGTCGTCTGTCGTCCATTATCTATTCACATTCTAATCTTCTCCTCTGAAACGCCTCAACCAAATGAAGTGAAACTTAGTAGGAAGCATCTATGGAAGGTCATCTGTAACGATTACTCATTTCGTCCTGATCCGTTAAGGGCTGTTTCATAAAAAATGGCTCCAACATGTCCAAATTAAACTCACTCCTAAAACCTTTCTGCTGATAATTTTCAATGTTGTATACATTGAAGTAAATGAAACAAGAAAGAAACTATGAACAGATAAGCAATAAATTTTTAAGAACCTTTTATTGAACACAAATTGGCATAAAAACCATGTACAACAGATACTTATTCTATATCAGTTAAACAATCTTTTGTCTCAATTATTTTGTATAATGGTTTCTCAAACAATACAACTGATATAAATGACTTTTTGTGCAAAATATTGGGTTATTGGTAGTTGTAGTTTTTCTAAAAAGCTATTTTTTATGAAAAATTCTCAATATTGTTGTCCAATCTACCTGATAAAGTTTTTATTATCAAAATAAAAAAGAATATTTTTACTTTAGACAGCAAAATTTTCAAACTTTAAAGATAAGTAGCCATTTGTAAAAAAATAATAACATTGATTCTTTGAACGATCGCAAAATAATTGGTTGTAGAAAAAACATTTTGTCTATTTTTGTTGCACTCCTGACATTTTATAAATTTATAATAAAGGAAAAAAAGAAGAAAATATCACATTTGAAAATGCCAACATTGAACAGTGGTGTTACTGTTAACTCGTACAATAATTTTTACCTGTTTTCAATGAAATATTTGTACAGAAATGACAGTATTTGGAAATTTGTAACAATTTTTTGCCATACCACTTCTTTAATACCCAGTTTTAGCAGCAATATTTTTAATTATGTACATTTGAAAATTTGTATTATACCACTCTAATATATTAGATAAATCATAAAGAAATAAATAGAATATTTTTATAGGCTAGAAAAGGCAATTTATTATAAATTATTATTATTTTATCAATGGTACTATTTTATCAGGATATGTTGCACTCCTGACATTATATTGCCATCAAGAAAAAGAAGAGTTATTAACTTAAAAACAATTCACAGGGGAAAATATCAGTTGGTGTTCTTTCAAGCATTAGTTTTACCAAGTGTTAATGATAATTGTTTCTTAAAGTAATATTTTTCTAGTTATTTGTAACTTGTTTACAGCCATACTTCTCGAAAATTCCAACTTATTTTTGAAATATACTATGCAAAAACATTTAAAACATGTATTAATCTAAATTAATATTGAAAATAGATGTTTAATGTACAATTACAAGTATTTTTTGGATACTTAGAAAATTAATTATATCAAATTTCAATGATTTTTGAATATTTATGTCAGGAATGCATTTATCATAAACTTAATCAAGTCAATTAATCTCCAATAGCTAATGAATGAACCTAGAAAACATATTCCCTTGTCAGAGAATGTCTCTAGTATTAATACTTAATAAATATTAAAGCATGAAACCATTTAAAATGAAAAAAAATGCTTTATTACATGAAATTAAAAGCACATAAAATGCTATTGGCACTTTAAATTTATTCAAAAATTATTCTAAACTTGACAGAATCTCATTTTATTTAAATCATCCATATAAAAAACTATAATTTAGACTGTGTAGAAGATCACTTAAAACTAGTACCACTCCTGACATGAATCAAATGCTTCTGTGAGAGATATTTTATGTATCTCAAACAGGTAAATGGGTTTTATCTGTTCTCTTGGTCAGTCTCTGTTGAAATAGAAAGACAAATGTGATTTTAGTTACATTTAAAAGAAATATGTCTAAGAAAATATCAAATGTTGCACTCCTGACATTTGAGGGTGCTGCCTTTAATGTGACATTCTTGGCCTTACTACTGATTTTAGTGTATCATTTAACTATGGTTTTGAAGCAGCAATGATGTATTAATATTTATTTATACCCCATATCTTTGAAAACTAAAAGACAACATTTCTACAATGTAATTTAGGAAAACTTGCATAAATGTTTGTTGCACTCCTGACTAGGTACATCTTTTTTACAAAGCCATATTTTTATGCAATAATAAATGTGAAGCATGATCTATTGCTATCTTATAGTATGTCAACATATCAAAGTTTGTGATGAAATAGATTTTGATAACATATTGTTTGATTTAGCACTGTGGTAGGTTGTTGAAAATTTTTAAAGTGTCACAAAAAAGGGTTGCACTCCTGACAATTTGACATGTTTTTTTGGCATATTTTTTTTGTTATTCTAGATATCTTAAAGATGTTTATCAGTAACAAACATCAAATCATTACAGATCTTTTGAACTATTTAGATCCAATAAAATCATAAAAATGAGTAAATTAGACAGCTATAGCAGTAGGGGCCATTTCTTTGCTAAACTACCCTTAACAAACATGGTCGTCACAAGCGATTCTTGCAATCGTAACTACTCGGCCATTCTCGCTACCCTACAAATAACCTCGTACGTAGGTAGTAGAAATTCTTCTTAAATTGTTTGCTGGAAGTTAAGTTAAGTTAACAAAAATATAGTACACGAAAATCCAATATGGAAGACATACTAAGTAAAATCTAATCATGCAAAACTAATTAAAACTTTAACTTTTATCCATGAAAATAATTGAAATATAGAAAATTGTTTAAAATATAACTTTATCAAACTTTCATGTAACTGACATGTGAAAAGTAGTGCGATTCATACGCCTAATGCATACGAGGTTATTTGTAGGGTAGCGAGAATGGCCGAGTAGTTACGATTGGCTATTCTTGTTTCTGATTGGCAGATATAAAAAAAATATTCTCCTCTAAAAATGCTTAACCAAATGAACCGAAACTTGGCATGAAGCAACTATGGAAGGTCTTCTATAAAGATTGCTCATTTCATCCCGATCCGTTAACAAACATGGTCTCCACAGATAATTCGTGTTTCTAATTGGCCGATTTTATACAAATCTTCTCTTCTCAAACTGCCTTGCCAAATGAACCGAAACTTGGTAGGAAGCAAATATGGAAGGTCTTCTATAAAGATTGCACATTTCATCCCGATCCGTTGACAAACATGGTCGCCACAGACAATTCTTGTTTCTGATTGGCCGATTTCTAACAATCTTCTTCTCTGAAACTGCTTAGCCAAATGAGCCGAATTTTGGCGGGAAGCACTTATAGAGGGTTCTGTCTGTATTAAGTTTCCTCAAAGCAGAATGAAAGGTGAACGACATAGGCTCAGACCACTGAGCCTCTATTGTCAGTGAGCAGAGCACGAACATTTGTCGTATTACAACTTGTAACGAACGTTGCATTAATCGAGTACACCTAACATTTTCTTTGTATACAAACTGCCAAAATCGTCCGTGCGGAAAGGAATTCAATACTACAGCCTTTGTTAATTTGCTTATATGTAATGTTAATGTAACCATTATACTGTGAAGAAACTTAAATATCGTATTCATGAAGTTATTTCCACAGAGAGACTTACTTCGTTATCAACGAGTATAAAATTAAAATATTGCGTTATAAAAAGAATCTCCCACTACTCAATTGATGCGCCTGGAAAACTATTCAAAGTGAGTGTAGCGTATTGTGATGTCAGTGCCACAAAAAGCATTAAAAAAATCAAGTGTTCGCGACAGTAGCAATTTAACATAGAAATAACGATTTTTTTATTGTTCAAAGTAGCTGAAATTAGCAGCCATGGCGAATATTCATACTATGGATCAGTATTTATCGCCTTTGAGATATTTCCTAATCATAACTATTGTTAAATTGCAATATAATGCTCAATTACAATAAGATCAGTGGTATTTACATATTGACAAACCCGGTTATTTATAAATGACCCAACCGGTTTGTATGCATGTTTACATTTTGACCAAGCCGGATTTCAAAAACATCTGTTGACATCATGTTTTAGGGTGTAACTAGTTGCTAATTGACTTTTCATCAACAAAATAGTAGTTTTAAGTAAAATCAATCATTCATCAATATTTTTTTCTTTTTTGGGCAACATTTAATTCATTCGTAAATGCAAGATATAGCGATATTTCAGTTGATTGTAATGATTTTGAAGCCGGATTCCTTATAACTTATAGAAAAATCTAATTTTACACTGCAAAAATATATGATATTTGGACAAAAAATGAAATTAATAATAATAACAATCATAAAGCATCATAATTCAAAACATTATATACACAGTATATTTATAAATACTTACGATAATTATCGGTGTCTGCTTTAAAACTACCGATTTAAAATATCCCGGATGTTGACCAAACATTTTCGATCGGAGCTCTTTTACGACAGTGTACATAGCGATCTTGTATATAAATGTAATTCTACATACAGAGATCTGATCAAAAAGGGTATTTCCCATCGATGTGTTTATGGCGTCGATATTAACAAAGCTAATAATGCTCAAGACTTGCAAGTGCCGTCGTGATCGTAAGGTAGTTGGATTTACAAATATGTATGCAATCAGTGCCTATCACCAGTAATGTTGTGAATTCTGAGTTCCACACAGGAACGAGATGTCCTTGATACAGAATTATGTGATACAGTTTTGTCAGTTACTTACGACAGGTCGGTGGTTTTCTCCGAGTACTACAGGTTTCCTCTACCAATAAAACTAACAGTCAGAATATAGCTGAAATATTGTTGAAAGTGGCACTAAACACCATAACCCTAACCCACAAATCTTGCACATCTAAGCTTATAATATCACTGAAAAATGTTAATCGAAGCGATTATTATTAATAGACTATAGTTGACTCTTTGAAATACATTTTCTGTACTAATAATGCAGAACTTGAGCTAGCAATTTAATCAGCTTATTTGTTTTTCATTCCATGTTATATTAATATTTTATATTCAGTATTTAATTCCAACAATAGTTTCTTTAAATATTTATGACTAAGTGATATTAAATCTGATAGAAGTATTAATTATAATTCCTTATACGAAGATTAATAATCTTTAGCCAACATATTCCACCATCTGAGTTCGTACTTAGTTAACAGCAAGCATTCACTAACAATGCTGATGTACTCCTCCTATTAACTCTGTCATCCCGTCTTGTTATATTTTGTTGTCTTCTTGGGTGAAGGTGAATACGTGAAGGATTTATTATTGTTTGTGTATTTCTGTATTTCCGTAGAAGATCCAATTATCACAAGGAAAAAGGGGATAATTATCCAATCGACCGCTTAAACCTGGCCATGTTTGTGTTGCTCTCTCAATCCAGAACCATGCGTTTTATCAGCATAATTATGTTTTATGTCTTATTTGTATTCAATGATTGGAAGTGAGAGGTGCACTGCTGTTCATTTTGTTGATATTGGTGGAATTGCTGACAAATCACCGTTTAAACTTTCTTTTCGTGACTGAAATTATAAGCCTTTCCTTTTATGATATTTTTGGTGTTCTTTTATAATAGAAAGGAATAGTTTTGTACTGTATAAAATTCAGGTGTATATTTCTTCCGTTTTGATGCGTTTTCTATGTAAAACAAGCCATAAAGACAGCTGCGCGTGACCTTGTCTTACATGGCATTGTCAGCCAATCAAATCGGCCGAGCATAATCAATGGAGTTCGCTTCTACTACTGCTGTAGTAATATAAATTGTCGTCTTAGTAGATCTAATAATGCTTCAAATATCAATTTTACCTGAATTTTAACTGATTTCCCCTAATAGATTTAATGCGGTTTTAAATAAGTGTGTATTTACTGCATTGCACGTGGCGTTGTAATATGTTGTGTAGTAAACATGACATTGACATGCGAATGAATGAATGAATGAAATCGACATGCTTTGTTTTTAAGTTGAAACGGAAGAAACAGGTATTTGCACTCGTCCTTATTGAAGATCTGGGATTTCTTCCACTCGTGAGAGAAATTCAGCGTCTTTCCACTCGTTCCGCTACGCTCCACTCGTGAAAAGACGGAATTTCTCACACTAGTGGAAGAAATCACAGATCTTCAATAGGGACTCGTGTAAGAACCTATTAATCTTATATAGACACGACGTCACTAATCATCCATTGAATTCAATTCATAGATTACAGACATTTTTAGAAAATTAAAGATAATGAATTTGAGATTTGTAGGCGATTAATGCTGATTTATTTTAATGTTGTGGTCGTATTCTATATTGACATTTCATTTTGTCATTAATAAAGCGATACCTTCCCTTTCATCGCTCAATAAACCCACAATTTGTTTAATCAATCTCTTCTTTTTCATTTCCTGTTTTAAAACTGACAGACAAAAATATCAATGTCAAAAAAAAAAAATATAGATAATATTTAAATGAAATTGGTATTGTTTCTGACTAGATCAATCTATCCGCCCAGTAGTCAGGGTTTCGGGATGACATTGTTTTTTGGTATAATTATTATGAAATTTAGAGTTCATAAATAAAGTTATTACAATGAAAATTAATGTGGTCTGCCCTGGGGTATATGTGACCTTAGACACATTTTTGATATCATGTTCAGGCCCTTTGGTATTCTTCCTTCCAAAAACTTTTAAATTATTTGGGTTTGAAATCTGTCGATTTTGAGCATACCTGATGACGTTTATAATAAAAACACGCCATGAACACTAAATTAGATATCTACGTTTTTCTATTCCATATATCTTGTATTATACTCACAAAGGAATACACCGCAAATTATAAAGAACCTGGGTTATCAAACTGCATGGTACAATCCTTTTGAAAAATTGTTCGCTTCTTGTGTGTGTCGCATTAAATAAAGATCTCTCTTTGAATGGAACGAACGTGCTCTGAAAATACCGCGTTACTTGAATGAAACGAAAACACCAATTGCAAGAGTAGTCGGTAATGCTTTCCATCGCATCCACTGTATACCGCTCAAAGTGTGGCAATATAATTCGTACATAGGTATACCACGGTGCAATCTGTCTTTTTTTTTAACTCCGTGCAGATTTATTGTGTGTGAACTTCTTTCTGTGTAGACAATAGATGTTCAACGTTCTCCCTTGACGTTAAACAACAATCAATCTTAAAATAACTAAATCATATTTCGTACTTACTCTACTCTTTGAATCGTTGTTAAAAAAAATAGTAATCGATAAACACAATGACTGTTCATTTTGGTATTTATCTTTACCTGAAATAATATGTTTGGCATATCAATACAAATTTAGTTGACAGATCTCAATATCTTGTTATCATTATCATAGATTCATCAAAAAGGTTTTTGAAAACAAATGAATGAAAGAAAAGATTGAAGATAACAAAGGGGTAATCAGAAGATGTGAATCGAAGCAAACAGATAATAAAATGGCCAATCGTTTGAAGATACCACAGGCGTAATCAGAAGCTGTGAATAGAAGCAGGACAGACAATGCAATGTCCAAACGTTTGACGATACCAAAGAGATAGCCACAAGCCGTAAATTGAAGCAGAACAGACAATGCAATGTCCAAACGTTTGACGATACCAAAGAGATAGCCACAAGCCGTAAATTGAAGCAGGACAAACAATACAATGGCCAAACGTTTGACGTTACCAAAGAGATAGCCACAAGCCGTAAATTGAAGCAGGACAGACAATGCAATGTCCAAACGTTTGACGATACCAAAGAGATAGCCACAAGCCGTAAATTGAAGCAGGACAGACAATGCAATGTCCAAACGATTGACGTTACCAAAGAGATAGCCACAAGCCGTAAATTGAAGCAGGACAGACAATGCAATGTCCAAACGATTGACGTTACCAAAGAGATAGCCACAAGCCGTAAATTGAAGCAGGACAGACAATGCAATGTCCAAACGTTTGACGATACCAAAGAGATAGCCACAAGCCGTAAGTTGAAGCAGGACAAACAATACAATGGCCAAACGATTGACGTTACCAAAGAGATAGCCACAAGCCGTAAATTGAAGCAGGACAGACAATGCAATGTCCAAACGATTGACGTTACCAAAGAGATAGCCACAAGCCGTAAATTGAAGCAGGACAGACAATGCAATGTCCAAACGATTGACGTTACCAAAGAGATAGCCACAAGCCGTAAATTGAAGCAGGACAGACAATGCAATGTCCAAACGATTGACGTTACCAAAGAGATAGCCACAAGCCGTAAATTGAAGCAGGACAAACAATACAATGGCCAAACGATTGACGTTACCAAAGAGATAGCCACAAGCCGTAAATTGAAGCAGAACAGACAATGCAATGTCCAAACGATTGACGTTACCAAAGAGATAGCCACAAGCCGTAAATGGAAACAGGACATACAATACATTGGCCAAACGTTTGACGGTACCAAAGGAGTAACCACAAGCTGAGAAGCGAAGCAGGACAAACAATAAAATGGCCGACAGTTTGAAGATAACAAAGGGGCAACAACAATTCTTAAATTGAAGTAGCACGGACAGTACAATGAAGTTTTACAAATACAATAGAGCTTTGAGACATTTTGTGTCAACGTATAGCGATGGCGATAGAAATAAAATGAATGTATATCTGTAATCTGACCTGTCATAAGTTCAGTGGGAATTTTAACTGAAAATGTATAGTTTATATTAATTGCTGCAATGCACAATTCTGTAAAAAAAATAATCTTCTAAAAGCTCAGATTGTAATATTTTTACAATTATATTTTCTTCAAAATTTCATTATCTTTAAGTGTCAGTAATTTCCATTCTTGAGAATATTTTTAATCAATTTGATATATTTTTTGGATAAAAATGAGTAGATGTGAGTTCAAACTACTGCTTCTGTCCTAATTTCCTCGAATTATCTATAAAAATTAATGTGAGATGGAAAAGTTTTTTTCACGGCCAAAAATCGTCAAGTTTTTAAGTTCTATTGGCTGTGATATTGCAGACCAGAAATGATGGGTCCGCTACATAATGTAGGTCCATACATAAATAGAGAACTGTTATTGCCACTGTCCAATATAGCTTAAGTTATATGGTGTTACTCTGGCTTGGGTCAGACACAAAGAAGATGCCGGGATTTAATCCGTTAGTGAGATCCGGTCTCTACTCGGAGAGTAGCTTTAGTGGTTTTCACGGATACAACCTAAACACGAAATTCAATGAACCACACACACAGTAGCAGTCAGTAAAATATCACAGTCAAGATTTAGAAACAAAGTTAAATAAATAAACTTCAAAGAAACCCGACTGTGCCATCAAGAATGGATAAATACAACATTGAACACAATGCACAGAACGGAGAAAAACAAAACAAAATACACGACACAGAACACTACAAAGTAAGCAATACGGACCCCACTAATAATTCCGGGGTACACCCAGATGCTGGAGAAGGGTAAGCAGTACCTGTTTCAATTTGAAGGTAGGCATGCACGAGAAGAGAAGAGTAACCAATTTAAATTCAAAACTGACAACATATGCCGGACATCACAGCAATGTAACTAACGCATATTAGACACAAAGACAGGTGTCATATTTATTAGATTGAAACTTTAATAGAAAAAAAATGAATTTAAGCCAGACCGGCGTGGTTTCTGACACGACATATAATATATTATGTAAAGACAGAGTGTGTATTGAGCACAACCATGAAATAGCACGTCACTTCAAAGGAAACGTCAACATATTACCTGGATTAGGACCATACATGTTAAACATTGAGGACTTCGTTTTCTCCTGATCACACAACATTAAAGGAAATGGTGGTGTAATGGCGGGTGAATTGAGAAACAGTATAACTCAGCGTGTAAAGGAGAACATCTACATCGTTTATGTTGCCCAAAAGAACAAAAGCAAAGATGCATGTTAAAACGAGGCCTTATATAGATGTTGTGTTGTTATTATGACAAGGCTTGAGTAAAATTTGAAAGCCTTCTTCCGCTATTTCATTTAATTTTACTTAATATAATAAAAACGTAAATATCAATTTTAGTGCACACAACGCATGTCGTGTATAATAACCTTCATCACGTAGGATTTGAAATCCCCCAAAATATAAATTTTAAGTTAATCAAGTATGTGTTAGCCATTTTGATACGTTCGTACATTATTACTTTAATAAGGTACATTTCAACCCTTCAAGCTAATAAGGCACATTTATAAGGTACACTAATAAGGTACGTTAATAAGGTACATCTCAACCCGTCAAGTTGCTTCAAATAAACATTAGAGAATACCGAAGGGGCAATCAAACATGGACATTCCAGAGATACTGGCAACATAGGGTACACAAGACAAGCAAATCCAAAGCACAACACAATATGCGTTGAACACCACTATGCGCAAACTAACAAAATAACGTAAACAAGACACGAGTCCTAAGAAAAAAAAATAGTGGTAAAGACGAACCGAACATCATTTGTATGGGGAAGTCGTAACGGACATCACAACACGGAACTCAGAACGTAAAGACACGTAATAGGACAACACAAAAAACTAAAGCGTTGAGCAACATGGATCACATGAAAAAACCGGAGGTGAACTCATGTGTTCGGAAAGAGTAAGTAGTTCCTGCTTCTTATAAGACATCCGTCGTGTTACTCATATATACAGTCAATCTATTTTATTTCCTTTGTCTTTAATATAATTCTGAAGCTAATTTTGTATATTTTAGCCATTTTTGATAACTTCATACCTTGCTAAGATCTCATGATTCATTTTAACACCATCATATATTTCCTTCAAAGTTGCTTCAAACGTCATCTATGCAGTTGTTTCAACGCCAAAATTGACATTCATCTTCATGAATATTTACGCATCTGTTTGAATTGAGGATGTTGCTTTATATAAGACGAACTAAAGACAGTTACCTTCTTAGTGAATATTTTGACTAATAATTAAAGCCTTACCCATCAGTGAACTGCCGTATATGATATCTAGTACTAAAAGAATATAATTACTATTACATAGATTTAAATACAAAAGTGTTATCCAAAATTGGCACAATGATCAAACTTAGGGAATTCAAGACCCAATAAATTAAGTAAATATTGTAAAGATGCATTTTCCCCCATTCCAAACAATAGTTTTTACAATTCGAACATCTTCAAATTTAATTTATGTTCCATTGTTTAGATAACATTGTATATTTCAAATTACATATTACTAGGTATCGTTAGGTGTATTCTAATAACTTTATTCTTCCTGTGAGAATGTACTTGATTACTGCATTGGAGTACAAAGTATCATTAAATTTCAGGTGCACAAAACAATCATATGTTTCTATTGGTTCCTCCCTTTCACTAAGAAGAAAGTTTTGGACCAACACAGTAGTTTAACCACTCCACTTATTTATTGAAGTGCCTGTACCAAGAAAAGAAAACGAACGGTGATATTCATGTGGGTTAGAGGTTAGAGGTTAGAGGTATATGTTTTGTCTTTTTTCGCTGGTTTGCTTAGTAGATTTTGGAAATTCAAACAGTGCTTTTTTCATTTTTCATTTTAGTTCAATACTTAGTATTTAATAGAACAAAAATACTAGATGCTGGCGAAGAAGTTGCAAATCCAAGGGCTCCTAGTATTTATGTAGATTCATCACATCTACAGTTTTGCGGTCGCCATTATGACTTGATTACTCGCTACGGAATATCTGTTTGACAGGTGACCACCAGTATGTTCCATTTGTCGTAGTAACAACCCCGTTCCCATTGTTTCATAATTTATCAATAGATGTTTTGCCATAGTAACACGATGAGTGTCAATAGTGGAGCAGGAACTGCTTACCCTTCCGGAGCATCTGAATTCACCTTCACTTTGTGGGGTTCGTCCAATCTTTAGTTAGTTATGTTATGTTTTGTAGATCATTGCTTGTCTTTTTCTTCTTTTTGTTATTGTTATTGTATTGTCTGATAGATTGTTTTTTATTTACGGTTAGTGACTGAATAAATCCTCTCATGATATCAGACGTTGTGTAGGATAAACGTGTCACCGTGTTTTATATATTGTGACGTCACGTTACTAATGAACACTTACTTGATGACCACCAATTATGAGTGTGATTTAAATTGCAATGTCTTTACTTTTATTAAACACTTTTTGCAAGATACTGCTATTGATTGATTGATTGATTGATTGATTGATTGATTGATTGATTGATTGATTGATTGATTGATTGATTGATTGATTGATTGATTGATTGATTGATTGATTGATTGATTGATTGATTGATTGATTGATTGATTGATCTGGCAAAATAGGGTACACAATACGAAGATGCACACAAAACAAAAACATTGCACGATATGTATTGGACACCACGATACGAAAGCAAGCACAAATAACGTAAATAAAACATACGTCCTTCTACAACTAACCGGAGGTAAAGACGAACCGAATCGTTTTCATGCGGAAATCGCAACGGATATCACAACATGTAACTCAGAACGTAAAGACACATAATAGGGAAAAGCAAAAACTAGAAAGATGAGCAACACAAACCCAACCGGAAGAACGGGATTGAACTCAGATGCTCGTGAAGGATAAAGAGTTCCTACTTCTTATAAGACATCTACCGTGCTACTCATATATACAGTCAAGTCTGGTAAAAGTATTGGCAATGATAGAGGAAAGAAAACATCCATCATGTTACTCATATATACAGTCAAGTCTGGTAAGAGTATTGGCAGTGATAGAGGAAAGAAAACCTGAAGACATGTAATTGGACAAAATGAACAACACGAATCTTCAGAATGTTTTCCATAGAAATACCTTTGTTGCTATGTTCAATGCATACAGGCAACAACGAACGCTATTTCTCTTTAAGCTTATAAAACCCTTATGCACATTTTCAGATATTAATGTGTGTTACCTGCATGTCATATTTTTTTTATTAACTATTTTATCATGAAGGAGTTCCTTGACATATTTCTTCCAGTTACTTGTCATTTCCGTCATAACAATCACGGCATACTTTAATTATCACCGCTTTGCAACATAATAAATTCATTCAGTGTAAGCTACTTGAAACGGATATTGTCATATACCCCTTTGTACACGCCAACAAGTACAAAGTATAAAGGCATTCCTATCTGATCATTGTCTTTGAAGCTCTTTGTTGTGGCGTTACAATTTCAAAGTAAAAATATTGTCGCTCTGCATTAAATCAGCACCAATAAAATTGTAAAGATAAAACAACAGAACGCCAATCAATGAACATAGAAACCAGTCTACTTCATAATTTTATGAGTCAGAATTGTAATAAAAAAACTATAATTTTAATTCGTTTTGCAAATTTGAAAACAACGCTCCAGCAAAGGTTTTTCTAATGTAATTAAAATAAAAAACAAAGAGTATCACAGTCAGAACAATTCAAAATCCAATAGATACATTGCAGAAACAAAGACAAAATCAATATCATCAACAGAGATATACATGACCGATCACTTTCCTGGTTTGCTACAGGCCTTTCAATAAAAAGTGGCGGGGTTAAAATATTGAAATATACCACTATATTTTTCTGTCTTTTGTAAGCAATATTAGAAAAACCCAAAGGAAATTAATGAGAACGAATGTGTAAAATACATTACCACACGACAGAGCGGATACTATTTCAAGTACTAAATGTAAAAAATTACAAAAATGTTTATACATCAATCCGAAAAACTCCGATAGAAAAATCAACTTTTGTAGCATGTAAAAACAAAATGTAAAACATAAAAGTTCAATACGAAGCACCTCTCATACTTAATGGCTAAAACTGGGAAACCTGTGCACAAGAACAAAAACAATCACCCCTAATAAATTTAAATTAAAAGAAATATATTCACTAAAGGCAAACCGACAAATTTCTAGATAAGACATAAAACGATAGCATCGATATACAATATATTTAAGATTGGGTTAATTGTATTTCATGTCTACATATCGAAAACAAGGATGCATTGACTTGAAACGTGCAACAAGCGAACACTGATAAAAAACCTACATGACAAAAAACCAATCGCATTCCAATTGCAAACAAGGAGTACACGTGTACGGAAGGGAGATGTGTGTATTTTATTCGCAAAGGTATTGTATATTCGTAATAGCCTTGTTCCATTAGTGGAGCAGCGAGTGATTCCGATAACGGAGTTCACAGTTTAATGGGTTCGTGTATAGCTTATTTTCTTCTTTCTTTCAGCCGTTGTATTGTCTGTCTTTATTCTTTGCATGGCTATTGATTTTCCATTTGATATCGCCAAACTTTTCTTATTTCAGCTAATATGAATACTCGGTTAAATCCCATGAAATTGTCGGTTCTGTCTTATTCAAAACGAGTATCGATTGTATTCATAACATTTTTTTTTCTCTTTTCGTCTTTCAGTCTTAGAGTATAAACGACAGGCTTTAGTAATGAAATATTAATTCAAAATTATAATGATAATAATATAGCGTTCAACACCTCATATGGTTGGTCAAAGTGCATTTGCACTATTCATCAACGCCTTTGTAGAAAGTCCATTGTGCAGATTAAGGATATCACAGACAAGTTATCATTGTATCAAATAAATATTTACACTTCATTATACAGTAATTTAAATAACGTAGAGAAAATATATGGGCAATCAAAAATAGACAAACTAGAGACACTGGCAACATTGGACACAAGACAAAAGACGAAGAAAACATCACACAAAAACAGAACACAGAAAACTACGAAATGAGCAACAAGGACCCACCAAATAGATACAGACGTTTTATTTTAAATAGTTCCACTGATGAAATAAATTTCCACACACTACCAGGATGTTTATATCTATGTTTTATTGTAATTGATCATACCATCAGGAATGATATAGAGCAATGGAGGGTGTTTTCGACCGTGGGTAGTTTTCGACCCCCTCCATATATTCTGAGTCTCTAAACTATTTTTAGGCATAGGAAATACACGATGCGTTGTCAGGAGACTGGTAAAACGCTTGTCAAGCCACCGAGGGAGATATTGACAGGTGAGCATTACGAAACCTGCAGAAAAAAAATAAAAATATTTGTGTGACTACAAACAACCATTTAATGAAAAGCTTCTTAATGGATATCGTTTAGAAGGGAGCTTCAAACTAGATGATTTTTTTTTATCGTTGACGGAAATCATTTTCACTGCACTCATTTTTACTACAAACATATTAGACAATGAAAGTTTCAACACAGTATGGTATTCATCTATTATGATTACTATGCAATCTTATATCGATGACGACCATCATTTCCATGGCAAATTTATTTGCCTTTGAATTATTGCAACAGAAAATACGGCGTTCCTCTAGTATATGGCTGCCTTTGAATAACTTCCATACCAATGTTAATGCCAGCACATTTGCCTTTGCATAATCTCCACCCCGTACGGCATTCATCCACCTTCATTATTTTTAGCGTAAACACATTTGCTTTTGCATAATATCCACACTAAATACCGTTTACATTTACAGTGTATATTATGACTGACTGGCTTTGAATGACTTCTCTTTCATGAGGCGTTCATCCACGGACAACATTTTAGCTTCAAACATATGTGCCTTTGAATAGTTTTCAAACGGCATGGGAGGGTCCGGGTGGCTCAATGAGTTAAGTAGTTGGATTACCTAACAACTCATACAATCATATCACCAATACGGCGTGGGTTCGCACCCGTTTTTTGTAAATTACAAGAAAGGGTGCACTCGACTCGCAGTCGCAAGTGATAAAGTTTAGAGTTGCCTGCCCATGATCGGTGGTTCTCTCCGGGTACTCCGGCTTCTTCCACCACTAAAACTGGTCGCCATGGTATAGCTGAAATATTGTTGAAAGTGGCGTTAAAACACCAAAAATCAAATCAAATCAAATCAATCAAACGACATGGCGTTCGTTTATATCATGATTGGTTTTAATAATTTCCTTTCCGTGTGGTGTTAACTCCACGGCTATCATTTTCTCAGCAAACACAATTACGCTTGAATACTATTCACACTAAGAACACTAAGAAAAACTTTCATCAATAATATAGCTATCCTTGAATAAATTCCTCTCCATGTGGCATTCATCCACAGCCCTCATTTCAACTAGAAACATATTTGCTTTGAATAGTTTCCAAACGGTACGGCGTTCGATTATAACATGACTATTGTTGAATTATTTCCACTCCGTATGGTGTTCACTTCACTTCCATCATTTCCACTGTAAATACATTTGCCTTTGAATATGTTCTACCACGTGCGCCATACATCCACGATCATCTTTTTCACTACAAGCGCATTTGCTTTTGAATAGTTTCCAAACAGTATGGCGTTTGACAATAACATGACTGTCGTTGAATAATTGCCACTCCGTACGATGTTCACTCCCTTCCATCATTTCCCCTGTAAACGCGTTTGTCGTTGAATATTTTCGACTCCGTACGGCATACATCCACACCATCATTTTCACTACAAACACATTTGCCATTCAATAGTTTCGACATTGTATAACGTTAATCCACTGCTGACATAACATGCCTACGCTATACTGTAGCACGTACGTCCTTTATAGGTATTAAGTATGAACATGAGTGAAGATATTAGTGAAAATATCTAGGGACGTATCAAGGGACGTATGCGACTTTGTAGGTCATATTTCAATTTCTTTTGTAAACTATGCTAACAATATATATTATCTGTTTGATCCTTGTTATTATCTTGATGATTTGTGGAGGTTGATACTAAACAAATATGGAGGTATTCATGTACTTGAGGTTTAAACAGTGATGGTCACCAATTCCACCAATATCAACAAAACGAACAATCACCTCTCACCTCAGCTCGCTGAACACAAAAAAAAGAAGGTTTAAACAGTGATGGTCAACAGAAAGTTTAAACAATGATGGTCAACAGAAAGTCTAAACAGTGATGGTCAACAGAAAGTTTAAAAAGTGATGGTCAGCAAAAAGTTTAAAAAGTGATGGTCAACAAATTCCATCAATATCAAGAAAACGAAAAATCAAATACCTCTCTTTAGCTCACTTAACACAAAGAAGGAAGCACAACATATGATGTTGGAAATGCAGGTCCTGACAGGAACAAAACTGTGGCGGAGTTAAGCTGGTTAATGGCATCCTCGCCATCTCCTAATGATAAATAAATGTTTAGGTTGCAATATAAAAGATGAAATAATGAGTGGATGATTGATATTTAAAGCCAATTGAGCAATTTGTCAGCTCCCTCTGGCGAGAACCAGTTACATGGCGAGAACCAGTTACATGGAGAGAACCAGTTGCATGGCGAGAACCAGTTACATGGCGAGAACCAGTTACATGGCGAGAACCAGTTACATTTCAATAAGCTGAGAAATTTGTCAGCTCCCTCATGGCAAGAATCAGTTACATTTCAATAAGCTTATCACTTTGTACTAAACCAACACGCGTAGTTAGATTTTTAAAGTACTTACTCACTGAAACAACAGTCCGTGGATAGACATGTCACATCACTTGCACGCTTTATCCTGATTCTGAGCCAACCAGTCTTTCTTATTTTTTCTTGATGGTGTATGCTTATAATTAGTGGAGAACCAGCAAATACCAATCTTCGGTTTGACTCGACAGGGGCTCGAACCCACGATCTACCACACTAGAGGCGAGCACAAGCCAGCCATCATAGCATTGATGTGATATTAAGATGAAATTCTAGTATGCAAATCAAATGGGATCGAACACACGATCTACCACACTAGAGGCGAGCACAAGCCAGTCATCATAGCATCGATGTGATATTAAGATGAAATTCTAGTATACAAATCAAATGGGCTCGAACACACGATCTACAACACTAGAGGCGAGCACAAGCCAGCCATCATAGCATCGATGTGATATTAAGATGAAATTCTAGTATGCAAATCAAATGAACAATCAAACGTAGGGAAGATTCACAACAAAAAGATTCGATTTCCATTAAAAGCAAATGGATGTGCTAAGGAAGAGTGATATAGTTCCCTCAACCTAATTAACACCGACAAATTTTTGTTCCTGTCCCAATTCAGAATACAAAGTTTCTTATCGTCTTCTATTGTCTTTAAATGTTAAGAGATATGGTGGTTATTGGAGATGTCGTGCATATTGTTGTGATTTGCTATATAGTCGATCAATTGTTTAATTTAGTTTAAATTTGTACAAACGAATTAAAAGTAAATGCAGGAACTGTTTACCCTTCCGGAGCACCAGAGTTCACCCCCAACTTTTGGTGTGGTTCGTCCTGCTCGATCTTAAGATTGCTGTGTAGTGATTTGTCCTCCATTATTTGTCATTTTGTCCTTTTGCCCGTTGTGTTGTCCGTCCTCACTCGATTTACGGCTTCAGATTTCACATTAGGTATGTTCAAGCTTTTCTTCACTTGTTATTCGTAGAATGTTCGTCTCTTTTGATGGGATGCTTAGTATTTATATATATATATTGCTTTAATATTATTAGAAAGCAATAACCTATTGTTTTACTCATTTCATATCTTCAAACCTTTTTTATTTATTTGAAATATTCTCAATATTTTAAAATTGAGAAGTAGATAGATTTATTAGTGAAATGTGTTGTTCCTTAAATATGTAATTAATAGTAAAACTAATGTTCTCCTCCCGCAAGCATGAGGGACCTTAGACTATTTTGGCTAAATTGTTTAGACCCGTTGATTTTCTTGCTACCAACGACTTCTAAATTATTTGGCTGCTCAATCTTTTAAGCTTGAGCATACCTGATGAAGATTGTTCATGAAACACGTCTTGTGAACTAAACTAGATAAAACTAGATATCTACTTTTTTATTAATAGTACAAAATGGAAAACAAAAGTACCACACTGTCGGAACATCGGAACAGTTCCAAGATCAAATATAGATACAAAATCGATATAAATAAATAATAAATAAATAAATAAGCTTTATTTAGAGTCGGCATGGTTAAAACAACAAGCATGCAGCATACAACTAAAATACAAGACTAAGTTAGCACTACATGTAAAATACTAACAGTTACAAGATAAGCAAAAAAGCAGATTAAAAGCTGATGTTATAAGCTAAGCATACTAAGAGCTAATGTAGCAAACTATGAACAACTAAAAGCTGATATTATGAGCAAAGCATAAAAATTCTAATAAGCACAATAAATAAAAACTGGATATGACCTAGATGGTAGAAATTTAAGCAAATTTAAACGTCAGCACAAACTGAACATTTACATACATTTCCATTCCAAGATTTTAAAATATTCTTAAACTGATTAAAATTGGAAATACACCAAATACATGACCCCCACACTTTCCTGGCTTGGTAAAAGATATTGTATGATGCGGAAATATTGAAATAAAAACAAATGATAAAACAAAACTTCGAAAATAATAAATTATGGACTTTGATATCCATATAATAAAAATATAAAATTACACTCCAAAGGTCTATAAAGTGATATATCCTAATGTCATTGGTGTTCCCTCACCAATTAAATGATATTTTAAGACAGAAATGAACTATAAATTACTGATAATGTGAAGCAATCTTAGATTATTGTGACATATATATTGTAGGGATAACTTATGTATCAAAGTAGGCGAGGATTATAAATTTATATTAAATTAGACAGATGAATACATGATAAGATGAAATATGACCGTATAACTGAATTATCAAAATTTGTTATGTCATGCTGATGTGTATTAATTATGAAGGATTGTTCCAGTGTGAACTTCTAAATGTTAAATTATGATAATTTTATTACAAATAAGACGAAAACCAAAAAAAAAAAAAAAAAAAAAATTACCAAATGTAGGAATAAACCAACATCCAATCGAAAATTCTATGTTAATTATTAAAACTAAGGTTCCCCTCCCTCAGGCATAGGTAATATTAACCAGCTTTTGTTGTCATTTTTAAACCCTTTGGTTTTATAGCTCCTAAAATTTCCTCAGTTATTTGCCTTTCCAGTCTTTTGATCTTGCGCTGACCTGAAGAAATTATTCAGAAAGCGCACCGTGCGCACTAAATTTGATATCTACGTTTTTATTACACATATACATTGTACAAAAATAGCCATTTGGGTTGGTGCAGGAAATTCAATATAAAAAGTGGCGGGGTTAAGATAGTTTCGTGTTCTGAAACAGTTAGTGCAATGGTGCAGTCATGTAAGTATTTTCCATATTTGAGTAAAATGACCTCGCTTAAAACGGATGAGCAGGTTGTTATAAAGATACCTCGAACCTTGAACTTTATGCATAGCATATTTAATCATCTTGACATATAGTATTATATACCAAGTCATTATAAATTAACAAATTATATTTATTTTCCACCATGATATACCTGTAATATTGCTGACAAAATGACAAACAACGATCTACAAAACACCACACAGAAAACCAAAGATCGAGCAACACGAATTCTACCAAAAACTAGGGGTTCAACTGTGACACCTGTCGTGTTATTGTTAAACACCAAACATTCCAATCTGATCACACGCCAAGGTATCAAAACCTTTGCTGCCTATAGTAAAGTATAATTATAAGTCTTTGCTTATTTCGTCTACTGGACGTATACAATCTTCTGGTATCCAACAAAGCTAAGGGAAACTGGTTGAACAAGCTTATTGTAAACACCCAATAAAATCAACAAACATGTTCAGTGGGTTGTCTTTCGTGTATAAATTTAACATTTTTTTTTTTTTTTTTTTTTTTTTTTTTGAAACAGTCAAACCTGTATAAAGAGATTACCTTTGGTTTGGATTAAAGAAAAATGACATCTTTAAAGAGGTTCAAGTTATATGATATTTTCGATGACAGAACCAGAGAAAGCAACCTCTTTAATACAGGTGATTACTTAATAGAGGTGACCACATGGACATGTTTGGCTGTTCGTGACATTGCAGTATAAACAAAATATAGAATACCATATTTAGGGTTTTATAATGCGCACCTCCTCTTGGCCTTGAAAATCTCCAGAAAAAACTAGTTCGTGTCTATAATGCGCATGGACTTTAAAAAAAATCGCCGTCGGAAATGTAAGAATTAAATATCAATCGTATATATTTTTCAGTCCTTTGAGCATGTTTCATTTGCTGGGAGAATTTAAGAACCATTTATCTCTTTTCATCTTCAATAAAGTTGCAAAATATTAGATGTGTTGGGTTTTATTGGCGGACATGTGATTTCCCGGTCTGGGAAAGAGTGAAACACATTGTTCCTATTTATAATGCGCATCCCTCCTATAAATTAAAGAATCTGGGCAAAATCCTGGGCATTATACAACCCTAAATACGGTATGCATTTTATTGTTGAAAATGGAATTAATTACCATAAACCCATATATTTGCCGACAATGTACAATGTACGTATATTGTCTATATACTACTCCAACTACTACTATTGTCATTGTCATATTTATATTTATATTAGAGTAATATATAAAACAACTGTGTTACAAATAAACAAATACATTATACTTCATCACAGCTCACTCCACTCACATTTTACTGGCAAAATGAAAATTAATCCGATCGTGAACAGGAATTCAGTTAGAATACAACAATTGTCAGTTGGACATGTTAATATTTGATTGTGTATGGTTTATCACGTACTTGTTGTAAACTTTATATCTTATTATATACAAAATAACCCTAGAAATATCACTACTGGAGAATGAACTGTTGATCACTCCGGAGGCACATAAATTCACCTCCAGTGTGTAAAGAGTTGTATTGCTAAATCATCAGTTTTTTGTGTCGTGCTTTGTAGATCATTGTTTGTCTTTTTTCCATTGCATTTTCTGTCCTTCTTTAACTTAGGGGTTTTTAATTACCCCTTTTGACATCTTCAAACAAATATTAATATTTATTAATGTATTGTATATCACGTACTTTTATTGGTAGGTAGATAAACTGAGAAGCTTAATATATTATCATGAACCAAAATTTTAACGTTACATCTACGGCCTCGTATTACCTCTTTGGTATTTTCGAGTTTCTCGAATAACCTTTATCATGCATGTCAACAGATTTAAGCGAAATAATCTATTATGTCTACCCATATTGTTTCTTGTGGTGATATACAGTACAGCTGGTAGTTTAATTATTTTATGACAAAGCATGGACTTTTGTAGGAAAGGTTTGAAGAGACCAAATGGGTCAAAAGCCGTAAATCACAGGAGAGGCAACACAATGGTCTAGAGTTAGAAGATACCAAAGGGGTAATTAAAAGCCGTAAATCACAGGACAGGCAACACAATGGTCTAGAGTTAGAAGATACTCAAGGGGTAATTAAAAGCCGTAAATCACAGGAGAGGCAACACAATGGTCTAGAGTTAGAAGATACCAAAGGGGTAATCAAAAGCCGTAAATCACAGGACAGGCAACACAATGGTCTAGAGTTAGAAGATACCAAAGGGGTAATTAAAAGCCGTAAATCACAGGACAGGCAACACAATGGTCTAGAGTTAGAAGATACTCAAGGGGTAATTAAAAGCCGTAAATCACAGGAGAGGCAACACAATGGTCTAGAGTTAGAAGATACCCAAGGGGTAATCAAAAGCCGTAAATCACAGGACAGGCAACACAATGGTCTAGAGTTAGAAGATACCAAAGGGGTAATCAAAAGCCGTAAATCACAGGAGAGGCAACACAATGGTCTAGAGTTAGAAGATACCAAAGGGGTAATTAAAAGCCGTAAATCACAGGACAGGCAACACAATGGTCTAGAGTTAGAAGATACTCAAGGGGTAATCAAAAGCCGTAAATCACAGGAGAGGCAACACAATGGTCTAGAGTTAGAAGATACCAAAGGGGTAATCAAAAGCCGTAAATCACAGGACAGGCAACACAATGGTCTAGAGTTAGAAGATACCAAAGGGGTAATCAAAAGCCGTAAATCACAGGACAGGCAACACAATGGTCTAGAGTTAGAAGATACCCAAGGGGTAATCAAAAGCCGTAAATCACAGGACAGGCAACACAATGGTCTAGAGTTAGAAGATACCCAAGGGGTAATCAAAAGCCGTAAATCACAGGACAGGCAACACAATGGTCTAGAGTTAGAAGATACCCAAGAGGTAATTAAAAGCCGTAAATTACAGGATAGGCAACACAATGGCCACAAGATACCAAAGGGGTAATCAAAAGCCGTAAATAGAATGACAGACAATACAATAGCCAAACGCAAAAAGACAAAAGAACAAAGAATGATCTACTAAGCACTATGCAGAAAACCAAAGATACAGCTATACCAACCCACTAATAGTCGGGAGTAAATTCGTGTGCTCCGGAAGGGTAATCAGTTCCTACTCCACCAGTGATACCCGTAGTTGGTCTTTTGGTATTTGTTGATATGCTAGGGTAAGGAAATGAAGAACCAATAATTGTCTACAATATCAGCAAGCACAGCAACCAACATCACATGCTAGCAAAATATCACAAACCTCAACAATTCAAAGATACAAGTCCTGTCTGAAAATGTTTTAAAGGAAACATGTATTTGCTTGGCTGTTCCAGAAACGCGTCGTCCGCACTAAATACGATATTTACTCCCGTGAATCTAGTTATCATAATATGACTTGTGACCAATTAACCGATTTAGTCTGACCTTGAATTGTTTGTATGCCCTTACCCAGATCAGTATAATGAAGTTTTATGTTTTCTAGAAAGATAGTTGTAATAAAATGGTATACCAGTTAATGTTAATATATTTTCTTCTATTTTATCAATTGATGTTGGATCACAATAAATTAGTTCTCTTGTTGTTTTATTCTTAATCAATTGATTTCAACTAAAACAAACAGATCACTCAATTTATGTCACACATTAATTAAATAAGTAGGAAATGGATGTGTTTTTTGTCCGAGTAGTTTTTCTATCATTTTATTAATTAACGATTAGTGTTTTCTGTCGTTCCTTGAATGTCAGTTGAATAATGTGTATTAGCGGTATCAGTAGATACTGGTTTCCTAGATGCAGGTTTACATTAAAAAATATACTGATGATTTTTAGGTTTATTGATTGCTTGGTGTTTAAGGCCAACTTTATGATTAATTCATATATATCATGACGTCGAGACAATGCCAAAAATCTTTCTATTTTGATGTGCAAAATTTTGTAATCGTGATCTAGGTCATTAAAAATTAGGAGGATATAATCACGATTCTGCCTGAATGTAGTTTTCCTGATGATGACGGTTATTCCAGAAACGCGTCGTGTACACTGAATTAGATATCTACAAATTTGTTACAGCTTACAACTGTAAAACCCTTCTGTACTTCTTCGATTGACGGCTTTTGATTACCCCTTTGGCCTTTTGTCTGTTTTCATTTGGCCATTGTGTTGTCTCTCCTTCGATTGACGGCTTCTGATTACCCCTTTGGCCGTTTGTCTGTTTTCATTTGGCCATTGTGTTGTCTCTCCTTCGGTTTACGGCTTCTGATTACCCATTTGGCCTTTTGTCTGTTTTCATTTGGCCATTGTGTTGTCTCTCCTTCGATTGACGGCTTCTGATTACCCCTTTGGCCTTTTGTCTGTTTTCATTTGGCCATTGTGTTGTCTCTCCTTGGGTTTACGGCTTCTGATTACCCCTTTGGCCTTTTGTCTGTTTTCATTTGGCCATTGTGTTGTCTCTCCTTCGGTTTACGGCTTCTGATTACCCCTTTGGCCTTTTGTCTGTTTTCATTTGGCCATTGTGTTGTCTCTCCTTGGGTTTACGGCTTCTGATTACCCCTTTGGCCTTTTGTCTGTTTTCATTTGGCCATTGTGTTGTCTCTCCTTGGGTTTACGGCTTCTGATTACCCCTTTGGCCTTTTGTCTGTTTTCATTTGGCCATTGTGTTGTCTCTCCTTGGGTTTACGGCTTCTGATTACCCCTTTGGCCTTTTGTCTGTTTTCATTTGGCCATTGTGTTGTCTCTCCTTCGGTTTACGGCTTCTGATTACCCCTTTGGCCTTTTGTCTGTTTTCATTTGGCCATTGTGTTGTCTCTCCTTGGGTTTACGGCTTCTGATTACCCCTTTGGCCTTTTGTCTGTTTTCATTTGGCCATTGTGTTGTCTCTCCTTGGGTTTACGGCTTCTGATTACCCCTTTGGCCTTTTGTCTGTTTTCATTTGGCCATTGTGTTGTCTCTCCTTCGGTTTACGGCTTCTGATTACCCCTTTGGCCTTTTGTCTGTTTTCATTTGGCCATTGTGTTGTCTGTCCTTCGATTGACGGCTTCTTATTACCTATTTGGTATCTTCTCACTTTTCTTGAGGATCATAAACGTACTAGGAGTGGCACAAAACAAAGGACAAAGTATCTATAATAATGTACGTTGACAAAGATATATAAGCATACACATGTCATTCATGCGTTTGGGAATTAGGACAAGATGGAAATCAGACAGAGAATATGATATGTTACTCCGCTCGTGTCACCATTTTATATTGCTTTATGGGCTGCGCCACGAAATAGCTGAAATATTGCTAATTAAAATAAAGTTGGCCTTAAACACCAATCAATCAATCAATCTTTATGAACTTTTTATTTTACCTTTGTTATTTTTTTTTTCTACATTTTTTGTTTCGAGTCCGGGTTGTCTCTTTACTGAACTATCTGCTTTGACTTCAAAGAATTGTTAGGGGCCATGATTGCAATACAATAATTGTATACAATTTTGAAACGAAGCGCAGTGCAACTCAACAACTTAATCTGAATTGTGATGTACAACACGAAAAACAATATTATAACGGAATGGGAAGATATATATCCTGATATTTACTCTGGATGTTGATACTCCATGAGTGTTATGATTACTACAAAAGAACAATATGCATACAAAAACAACACACAATGAAATTAAACAAGAAATATATTGTACGACTTCGTGCACACGACACGTGTCTGTCCTCTTTCACGTTTATTGTATGACTTCGTGCACACGACACGTGTCTGTCCTTTTTCACGATTATTGTATGACTTCGTGCACACGACACGTGTCTGTCCTCTTTCACGATTATTGTACGGCTTCGTGCACACGACACGTGTCTGTCCTCTTTCACGATTATTGTACGGCTTCGTGCTGTCTGATCTTCTGTAATCTTAATCCTATATAAATAAAGTAGTTTTATGTTTCACTTATCTTTTTTCCGGATTGTAATTTCTCCGTTTTGTACCCTGTAGTTGATATTTTACATTCCTTGTCTTATTTATAATTACTTGTAAACACGAATTATATTTGAAGTCATGAAAATAAAGAAATCCGCAAATTACCACCCTTTCGTTATTATACTGACCCTTTATCTCAGGAATGTGTATATAGTATTTAATGATGTATTTCGGTTCAGTTTTTTAGATAGGAAATACTATGCTATAGAGCTGTATCTCTCACGAGTTTATTTATACAGTGGAACCTGTCTAATTTGACACACCAAGGGACCAGGGAAACGTGTCGGATTGTACAGGATGTCTGAATACTCAGGTTTCATTTTAGTTTACAGAAATACTTTGGGACCATGATTTTTTGTCGGATGTCACAGGATGTCGGAAAGCTCAGGTGTCGGATTGCACAAGTTCTATTGTACATGTTGGGTTCAAGTAAGACAATTAGTTTCTGAGAAAAGCCTGTTATTCATATTCACATAAGGTCTTATTTTATACAATGTTCTGTTGTGGCGAATCTTTTATTTAATGAATGGTTAGTGAAGGACTATGTATTAATCATTCAGTCTGTGTTTACTCAAGATTGTAATTTTTAAGATTTATTGTTCCTCCATGGTCCCATTTTAAAACTTTGTACTGCGGTTGCAGTCATCTTGAATTATTTCCGATCCACACAAAAAATGAAAACTTTGTAAGGGATCCTGCGATGATTATTCACATACGGTTTCGGTCTAATCCAGTTTTCTAGTTTCAGGAAAATCGTTCATTCTTTTCCCCATTCAGTCTGTCGGCCATCTTGGATTTTCGATGTACACAAACTACAGGTATTTTGTAGAGAATGTTCCAGTGAACATCGCAGCCAGGTTTGAAATCAAGTAAATAGTTTTCCTGATTTCGGATCAACACAAAAGCCAGACATTTCTCAGAGGACCATCCAAGGCTATTTTTTTTATCTTCAGTCAAGTTTGCCGTCTCAGATTTCCATTCCACACAACAAAAATGAAAAAATCGTGGCAAAGGGTCATCCAATGCTTATTGTGTACAGCTTAGGATTAATTAAACTTACAGTTTCTGATAAAAAATAATCATTTATTTGAACCAACTTACTGGAATAACGAAAATCAGCATATTGTGTAGTGAGAACATTTCTGCTACTGTATGAACACAATTTGGACAATTCTATCTTGGAATATATAATGTTGAGATCTATATTAGAGATTGAGTGAGTGATTGTTGTTTAACGCCAACTCAGCAATTTTTCAGCTATATCAAATTAATTTTCAATGAGATGATGATGAGGTCCGCTTTGTTTTAGACCAACACTCTTAGTTGGATTTTCATAGTGCTAGCTCACTGAAACAACAGTCCGTAGATAGACATGTCGCTCTGCTCGGCCACATTATTTTCATTCCGAGCCTATCAGTCTTTGTTCTTACTCCTTAATGCTGCGTGCTTAGCGGAGAAGCAACAAATACCAATTTTATAATCTTTGGTTTGACCCGAATGGGGCTCGAACCCACGATCTACCGCACTAGAGGAGAGCACGCTAACCATTACACCACCGATGCGGTTTGCTAGAGATTGTATCTGTCCCAACTATTACAGTACAGATGAGCAGAAGTACCAACAAATGAATATACAAATAATGACCATAAAATACCTTACTGTCGTACTTGGTCCAAAAGATAATAGAAATATCATAGAAACTGAGGCAAAATAAAAACTCTTAAAAAACATATATACATGACAGCTCAATTACCTGGCTTGTTACAGTAAACATATACATGACAGCTCACTTACATTTGTACCTGGCTTGTTACAGTAAACATATATACATGACAGCTCACTTACATTTGTACCTGGCTTGTTACAGTAAACATATACATGACAGCTCACTTACATCTGTACCTGGCTTGTTACAGTAAACATATACATGACAGCTCACTTACATTTGTACCTGGCTTGTTACAGTAAACATATACATGACAGCTCACTTACATTTGTACCTGGCTTGTTACAGTAAACATATACATGACAGCTCACTTACCTGGCTTGTTACAGTAAACATATACATGACAGCTCACTTACATTTGTACCTGGCTTGTTACAGTAAACATATACATGACAGCTCACTTACATTTGTACCTGGCTTGTTACAGTAAACATATACATGACAGCTCACTTACATTTGTACCTGGCTTGTTACAGTAAACATATATACATGACAGCTCACTTACCTGGCTTGTTACAGTAAACATATACATGACAGCTCACTTACATTTGTACCTGGCTTGTTACAGTAAACATATACATGACAGCTCACTTACATTTGTACCTGGCTTGTTACAGTAAACATATACATGACAGCTCACTTACATTTGTACCTGGCTTGTTACAGTAAACATATACATGACAGCTCACTTACATTTGTACCTGGCTTGTTACAGTAAACATATACATGACAGCTCACTTACATTTGTACCTGGCTTGTTACAGTAAACATATACATGACAGCTCACTTACATTTGTACCTGGCTTGTTATAGTAAACATATATACATGACAGCTCACTTACATTTGTACCTGGCTTGTTACAGTAAACATATATACATGACAGCTCACTTACCTGGCTTGTTACAGTAAACATATACATGACAGCTCACTTACATTTGTACCTGGCTTGTTACAGTAAACATATATACATGACAGCTCACTTACCTGGCTTGTTACAGTAAACATATACATGACAGCTCACTTACATTTGTACCTGGTTTGTTACAGTAAACATATATACATGACAGCTCACTTGCATTTGTACCTGGCTTGTTACAGGCACTAAAATAAAATGTGGCAGGGTTAAGCTCGGTTATAGACCCAACCTAATTGAGTAACATTTTTTTTAAGAAGAGTCCATGGAGATTGTGACCTGTATATAGACCATAAAATATCATTACATATATATTATTTCTCAAGACAGTTAGATAAATCTCATTCTATATTTAAAATATGTTTATTTAAATTATCACAGATCTGGTCTATTTACTAATAGATTATAACACGCAGTGAAAGCTTACAATGTAATCTGAATACATATGTCTCTCAGTGAAAGCTTCCAATGTAATCTGAATACATATGTCTCTAAGTGAAAGCTTACAATGTAATCTGAATACATATGTCTCTCAGTGAAAGCTTACAATGTAATCTGAATACATACATGTATCTCTCTCAATGAAAGCTTACAATGTAAACTGAATACATATGTCTCTCAGTGAAAGCTTACAATGTAATCTGAATACATATGTCCCTCAGTGAAAGCTTACAATGTAATCTGAATACATATGTCTCTCAGTGAAAGCATACAATGTAATCTGAATACATATGTCTCTAAGTGAAAGCTTACAATGTAATCTGAATATATATGTCTCTCAGTGAAAGCTTACGATGTAATCTGAATACATATGTCTCTCAGGGAAAGCTTACAATGTAATCTGAATACATATGTCTCTCAATGAAAGTTTACATTGTAATCTGAATACATATGTCTCTCAATGAAAGCTTACAATGTAATCTGAATACATGTCTCTCAGTGAAAACTTACAATGTAATCTGAATACATATGTCCCTCAGTGAAAGCTTACAATGTAATCTGAATACATATGTCTCTCAATGAAAGCTTACAATGTAATCTGAATACATATGTCTCTCAGTGATAGCTTACAATGTAATCTGAATACATATGTACCTCAATGAAAGCTTACAATGTAATCTGAATACATATGTCTCTCAGACACTTTCTTATATATTTAGATTATAACTCATAACTGACAAAAAGTGAAATAAACAAAAATAAAGGTTTTATCACTTTATAATCTGATCATTTTTTTATAAAAACAATTCCCCTCAAATTTAAGTTTTTTCACCTAAAAACGGAAAAAGATGTATAATTTTGCCAAATATATAAGCACAATAAATCAGTACTCTATAATAATAAAATCCAAAGTAATATTTAAAATTTAAGTTAACATTTGTTTTCTTGCCTCACAAGAATACTGATGATGTTAAAGGAAATAAAAATAGTAGTGAATGATGGTGATCCTGAGATGCAAATGCCTTAAACAAACGGGTGTCATTTAAAAAAATCAAAAAAAATCACCAAAACTACGAAGGAATGTATAATGAAGAAAAATCTAAAATCCAATGTTTACACCACTGAACATATATAGTTTGATGCTATGGTACGCAGGTTCTATGGTTTCGTGTAAGCAGATGCCATTTCAATAAATTTTGGCTGCCATATTTTGAATCTAACTAAATGGTACCATAGGACCCTGTTATACTTGTTTACTTCTTCATATGTAATAGCATGCTTTAACAAAATCTAATAGCATTAGAAATAAACAAAATAATTGTAAAATTATTATTTTTGAGAACGAACACCGATTGACATGGACGGGAAAAAAATAGTACTATTTTATATCACAGATAAATAATATGTTTCATAAAATACAATATAAATAATTCTGTATATAAAACACACATAAAACTGTCAAAAGTGTAATTAAAAATTATAAAGCACTGGAGTCATATATAACTACATTGTATTAACAAATGTCATATCATATTATAGTCTTTACTCCGACAGTCAGCTTTTAATAAAAATGAAATGTACGAAATAATACATGTATTCATGTATGTAATTTGAGAAAATCGCTCAAAGCCATTGTCTGTCGGCAAGCCTTGTTAAATAAATAAAGAATTAAATGAAATAATACATGAAATATTGATACATGCAGTTTAAATGCATTTGTAAATTACAATGAAACAAAACAGTTTTCCTCATAAATCAGACTAAAGTGAGACTGATTCCTATCTATATTTGGTCATAAATTGAATGCTAACTTTTAATTCCAGATATATGTACACCTGGGAGTTCTTTAATTTTGTTTGATTTTTTCGCCACATCAGATATTTCTCTCCATCAATAGGGAGAATTCCCCTAGACAAGAAACTGATTTGTCTTCAGTCCACAATGAAATTGATTTGATTTATCATTGACATTTATTTAGAAATGAGAATTGATATTGACATCATCAGAAAAATAAATGCATCATTTTTCCATAAAGGAGGAAGTGACATCTTTATTGGGGGAGAGATTAATCACACTAGCTAGTCTATTGACATTATAACTAATATTTGAATTTCTCCATAAAAAGTAAATATTTATCATATTTTATCAGTAAAATGTCATAATTATTGTACATCATGCATAATCTTTTATTGGATACAAATTTTGACATATTTTAAATCATGGTAAATAAAAAAAAACATCTACATTATAAATTTTTTTATATTTTAGGTTTGCTTCACATTTCCTCTCAATAATAGAATAAGGGGGAAGGGGTGTGACTATGATTTCCCCCTCCCCAGACAATTTTGGACACGTACAATTTTATATTTTTCGTCAAGGTTTACCAAGATTTCTAGTTGGAAACTACAGGGTCAGGTCGGTTTTTGCATATTCAGCTCACATAATTTTTTTCTATAAATTTGTTTTTTTCTTCCATAGAATAATATTAGACCTCCTCTAATAGTACTCAAAATCACACACTTTTATGGTATAGTAAACATTTTTAAAGCAGATGTCAATTTATTTACTTTCTAAAAAATTACTTTCTTTTCAAAATAAAACTGAAGACCAATGACTTCGATATAACATGAATGTCATATCAATGATATTTATTCTGACATTTCATACTTTGTCTGTTTAATACACAAGCGCTACCATTTATTTGTGTCGATGTAAATTAAATGCAAATGTTTAACCAAAGATAATGAAATAGCAATAACGGTCATTCTCTTGGTGCCTCCGTAATGGTCATAAAAGTAGAAATTACCATTTATATTGGAATACAATCTCATTCCACGATCAGCACCGTCAGGTTTTAAGTATATTATTTTGATACCCACAGGTACCATATATCAACCATATTGGCCACACGTTCATTTCATCTTATTAATAGATATTGTTTCTGTTTGTTTTAATCCTATTTCGTTTCCGATATTTTATCATGTTTTGCATCGTAAATTGAAACATCAAAAAGGTATTAAACAAAAAGCATTGCTATTTTTTTTAAAGGTTTTATCTACTCATTTATAAAATGTATTGTCTGTCTTCACAGCATGATATGATGACAAAAAGTCAAAACAGCAAGTGAGCGAGGACACAATAACTGGTTTGTTGTTGACAATTTATATAATGTTAAAGAAAAAAAAACAAAAACACAATTTTACTTCTCATTCTCGTTGCATTCACTTATAAATATATACTTATTACCAGTGACTTGCGACGGATTGGTGGTTTTCTCAGGGTACTCTGGTTTCCTCCATCAAAAAAACTGACTGCCACAATATAACTGAAATATTGTTGAAAGTGGCATTAAACACCATAAACAAACTATATAATTGTGATTGAAACAATAATTAATAACGGCCCTATGAAGACAGAAGACAGTAAGAGTATATCAATAAACTATGAAAAAGGAAAATAGGGTTATGTAACTGAATGAAAAGTATTAACTCCTACATAATTATAGCCAGTCTGAAACCAAATACAGTCAAACCTGTCTATAAAGGCCACTCAAGGGAACCTGAAAATGTCGCCTTTATGATCAGTTGCCCTTTATATACAGCTTAAAATTACATGCAGTATTCATTAATGGGAACAATGAGACTGCCCTCTATAGACATTGATTTGTTATATAAAGGTGTCCTTTTACGGCAGCTTTGACTGTACAGTATCTATAACTAGTTTTCTCATTAAAGCATCATTTTTTCTTTAAAATATATGAGATTATGTAAGACATACATTGTAATAGTGTCCTATGTTAAAGTGTCCCCCCGGAACAATATTTTATAGAGATTGCGATATGAAATAGTGTCAGGTGCTATGAAATTGTGTCCTAGTATAGGGTTAGGGTTAAGGTTATGGTTAGGGTTAGGGTTATGGATAGGGCAAGACATAATAGTGTCCTATGTTAAAGTGTCCCCCCCCCCAGACAATATTTTATAGAGATTGTGATATGAAATAGTGTCTGCTGGATACTATAACATATGTAAAAGTGTCTGGCGGACACTTTGAACTAGAGGACACAATTAAATGCTACTATTACAGCAAAATAAATTAGTTTTGTTACAAACATACAGATCACACGTTGTAGTTGATAATAGAAAACTCAATTCTGTAATATGACCGCTCATTTTTGTATGTCAGATCCCAGAGATACCTGTTTGATTTTCATTCTTTTACACTATTTCTATAAATATTTCAGTTTTTCCAGAAATTTGAACATTTCCGTTAGAAACCTGAATAAAAATCAATTACAATAATCCCTAAACAATTGTTTCTTTTTTTCAAGTAAATATTTAAAATATCATTCTAACGAGTGGAAAAAAAGATGGTGCAATTGTTACCATGAGTACAAATCAGAGTAAACAAACAGTAAATATTTAAATCAACGTGATTGGTTGAAATTTAATGTATATATTATTTACATTTCATTAACTGTAACATGACATCCATTTATCTTTTTTGAAATGATACAAGTCTTCATGATAACATTTTAAATTCGGTCAACCCTGTCCAGGCAGTTACCTCTATTAAGCAGTCATCTGTATTAAAAGGTCACTTTTGTCTTGTCTTGTCATTAAAAATTTCATATGAATTGAACCTCTTTTAAGAGGTTACCTGTCTTATAAGGACACTTTTTCTTTGTCTCAAAGGTCATGACCTCTTAATACAGGCTTGACTGTAATTCTAAGATTTGCAGTTGGAGTTTTTTTTTATATTGATGGTAGAACATCTTTTATGTGACTATTAAAATCATAAAACAAAACACAAATAGGTTAGGCTAGGTTATGATGTTAAACACTACTTTCAACAATTTTGAGCTATATCATGGAAGTCAGTTTTATTGGTGGAGGAAACCAGAGTACCCAGAGAAAACTTGTCGCAAGTCACTAAAACACACATAAACAGTCAACTTCAATAAATGCCCTTAAATATATATATATATATAAATAGTTACAACACTGTATCACATGTACAATAATTTATAAAATGTTTGTCAGCAGTCTTGAAAAATCACCCATTATGGGAAATAACATATACAATTAAATATAACAAAATAAAGTTTATCACAGATAAGAAATTTAAAAACAACTCCTATATTCAGCAACTAAGATAGGTTTTACATATAAAATGTCTTCAAAATGGCTGCTATTCGGCCATCTTGAATATAGAAAAAAAAATACTTTGCATGCACCAGCCCTTCATAATGCACTACTTCTCCACACGAAAAATGAACTTGTGATCTTAAAATGTGGTAACATAATATCTGATGGTGAGATGGACGGACAGATAGACAGATGGACAGACAGACATACAGACTGAGTGCAATCTTAAAGTCCTTATATAGGAACTGTAGGGGACTAATAATGTCTTGATCTATAAATAAGGTATTAAAATAAAAATAGTATCATAAAATCAAACTAACATGAATATTCTGTAATAAAAAAATGCATTTTCATTCTATGGTTTTATCAACTCTTGTTAATTATAATATATCTGTGTTCACACATAAATCAATAACAACTATTGTTTTATCATTATAACATGTATAATAATCTCTTAAATAAAACAACAAAAAAGTTTCCACATCTTAGTTTTGTATGTTTCTACTCGTTTGTTTTCTGTTCTGCTGCATTTTCTTTTTGAGACAATTTGTCTAGTTCTTCTTGTAGTTCCTGTTTAAATCCAATATGGTCGCCACCATTCTCAGTCATTTCCTGTTCCTGTCTGCCAGTATCCTGATTTTGATCATCTTGATTTTGATCCTGATCCTGATCATTTCCTGTTTGATCCATAAATTTTAAGTCATCCATTTTGAGTTTATTTTCAGGAATGGTTGAGGTTGGAGATGTGTTTGCTCCAATTGATGGTGTAACTCCGGCAGAATCCATGTTGGATTGAGAATCGGGATCGTTTGTGGGTTCACCTTCTGATGTTGTCTGTACAGACAGTACTGCATCTCGTGTGTTCACTGTTTGATTGTCATTATGCTCACTACTTTCATATTCTTCAGTTAATGGTCGTTCCACAATTTCAGTCATGTGATTATTTCCTTTCAAAGATCGTAAATTCTGAATCTGAACTTCCTCCTGGCTAGTAGCAGGGATGTCTATATTTATAAACGTATCCGTTGTTCGGTGATTTTTCGGTTTTGTTCTTTCTGTCGGTTGACCTAATGGAGGAACTTCAACCACTAAGGTTCTAACATACACATCTTCATGTTCTTCGTCTTTTTCTTCCATTAATGGTGTCATTGATGATTCCCTAGAAATCAAATCCCTTTTTCTACCAGATTTTGGTTCGTCTTGTCTTTTATCTTTTCCTTCTGGTGAAGGAGGAGGAGGTCCAGGGGATTCCCCTTTTCCAGATGCATTTCGACTTCCAAGTGATGTTCCGCTACCAAGATCTGACCTAATTGTGGAATTCGCTGTTGGTAAACTTCTTGAAGATGGATCCCCGACTGCAAGTCTGGAGTCCATATTGGGATTTGTTGAATGAGTATATTGACTGCTTTCATGGAGGCCTATATTAGTGCCTGACGGAGTTAAATCAAAGTCTGCTTCGTTAACTGCAGGCCATGGTTCAGGTGTCGACACTGTCGATGGCTCCTTCCTAGAGACCTGAGGTCGAAGTTCAAGATCACTATTTTCTCTAGCGGTTGTATTATAGGTTGATTTGTTTGTTCGTACAGTATTCCCTGATGTGGGATTATGTGTCTCGGATGGTTCCATGGGTGTTGTAACACTGGACTTTGCTCCATCATTATCTGGGTCAGGAGTTGAAGGAGGAGCAGGAACTTCTGGCACATCCTGGGAAAATCGTACACTTCTTCCCCCTCTAGATACAGGGTGTGGCATATCCTTACTATCCTCATGTTGTGCCTCCTTGATTGTATCAAGACCTCCTGAAATATAAATATCATATGTAGCTATATAAGAATACCTATCAGTGTTCATGAGTTTCTCAATTAACTGACTAAATTTACAAGAGAATGCTATTGTGACCTATATAATGGACTTATCTTATCATATTTAACATTTTGAACCTCTCTGGTGTCTGCTACATCATAAAACTATTATGTTGTTCGGCATCTGAAGATTTTATTGGCGTGTTGCTGATAAGTCATTTGAAACCCCATATATCATGGTCTCTTTTTTTGTGTGTGCAATGATATGATGTGAGAGGGGTTCTTTGTGTAGTTGATATTAGTGTAATTGTTGACCATCACTGTTTAAACTTTCTTTTAATACAATAAAAGTTACTAAGAAATACATGTAATAGAGGTTTTGCTTAACTTGTTTTTGTTACTTATATAAATATGAATATTTCACAACAATAATAAGAAGAGTTTGAAGAAAGGAAAGGGTTAATCAAAGAACATATTGTGGAACACCTTGTTGTAACAAAGGAGTAATCAAAGAACATATTGTGGAACACCTTGTTGTAACAAAGGAGTAATCAGAGAACATATTGTGGAACACCTTGTTGTAACAAAGGAGTAATCAAAGAAGATATTGTGGAACACCTTGTTGTAACAAAGGAGTCATCAAAGAACATATTGTGGAACACCTTGTTGTAACAAAGGAGTAATCAGAGAACATATTGTGGAACACCTTGTTGTAACAAAGGAGTAATCAAAGAAGATATTGTGGAACACCTTGTTGTAACAAAGGAGTCATCAAAGAACATATTGTGGAACACCTTGTTATAGCAAAGGGGTAATCAGAGAACATATTGTGGAACACCTTGTCATAACAAAGGGGTAATCAGAGAACATATTGTGGAACACCTTGTCGCAACAAAGGGGTAATCAGAGAACATATCGTGGAACACCTTGTTATAGCAAAGGGGTAATCAGAGAACATATTGTGGAACACCTTGTTGTAACAACGGGGTAATCAGCGAACATATTGTGGAACACCTTGTCGTAACAAAGGGGTAATCAAAGAACATATTGTGGAACACCTTGTTGTAACAAAGGAGTAATCAGAGAACATATTGTGGAACACCTTGTTGTAACAAAGGGGTAATCAGAGAACATATTGTGGAACATCTTGTCGTAACAACGGGGTAATCAGAGAACATATTGTGGAACACCTTGTCGTAACAATGGGGTAATCAGAGAACATATTGTGGAACACCTTGTCGTAACAAAGGGGTAATCAAAGAACATATTGTGGAACACCTTGTTGTAACAAAGGAGTAATCAGAGAACATATTGTGGAACACCTTGTTGTAACAAATGGGTAATCAGAGAACATATTGTGGAACACCTTGTTATAGCAAAGGGGTAATCAGAGAACATCTTGTGGAACACCTTGTCGTAACAAAGGGGTAATCAGAGAACATATTGTGGAACACCTTGTCACAACAAAGGGGTAATCAGAGAACATATTGTGGAACACCTTGTTATAGCAAAGGGGTAATCAGAGAACATATTGTGGAACACCTTGTCGTAACAGAGGGGTAATCAGAGAACATATTGTGGAACACCTTGTTGTAACAAAGGGGTAATCAGAGAACATATTGTGGAACACCTTGTCATAACAAAGGGGTAATCAAAGAACATATTGTGGAACACCTTGTTGTAACAAAGGAGTAATCAGAGAACATATTGTGGAACACCTTGTCATAACAAAGGGGTAATCAAAGAACATATTGTGGAACACCTTGTTGTAACAAAGGAGTAATCAGAGAACATATTGTGGAACACCTTGTTGTAACAAAAGGGTAATCAGAGAACATATTGTGGAACACCTTGTTGTAACAAAAGGGTAATCAGAGAACATATTGTGGAACACCTTGTCGTAACAACGGGGTAATCAGAGAACATATTGTGGAACACCTTGTCGTAACAATGGGGTAATCAGAGAACATATTGTGGAACACCTTGTCGTAACAAAGGGGTAATCAAAGAACATATTGTGGAACACCTTGTTGTAACAAAGGAGTAATCAGAGAACATATTGTGGAACACCTTGTTGTAACAAAGGGGTAATCAGAGAACATATTGTGGAACACCTTGTTATAGCAAAGGGGTAATCAAAGAACATATTGTGGAACACCTTGTCGTAACAAAGGGGTAATCAGAGAACATATTGTGGAACACCTTGTCGCAACAAAGGGGTAATCAGAGAACATATTGTGGAACACCTTGTTATAGCAAAGGGGTAATCAGAGAACATATTGTGGAACACCTTGTCGTAACAAAGGGGTAATCAGAGAACATATTGTGGAACACCTTGTTGTAACAAAGGGGTAATCAGAGAACATATTGTGGAACACCTTGTCATAACAAAGGGGTAATCAAAGAACATATTGTGGAACACCTTGTTGTAACAAAGGAATAATCAGAGAACATATTGTCGAACACCTTGTGGTAACAAAGGGGTAATCAGAGAACATATTGTGGAACCCCTTGTCATAACAAAGGGGTAATCAAAGAACATATTGTGGAACACCTTGTTGTAACAAAGGAGTAATCAGAGAACATATTGTGGAACACCTTGTTGTAACAAAGGGGTAATCAGAGAACATATTGTGGAACACTTTGTCGTAACAAAGGGGTAATCAGAGAACATATTGTGGAACACCTTGTTGTAACAAAGGAGTAATCAGAGAACATATTGTGGAACACCTTGTTGTAACAAAGGGGTAATCAGAGAACATATTGTGGAACACCTTGTCGTAACAAAGGGGTAATCAGAGAACATATTGTGGAACACCTTGTTGTAACAAAGGGGTAATCAGAGAACATATTGTGGAACACCTTGTTGTAACAAAGGAGTAATCAGAGAACATATTGTGGAACACCTTGCCGAAACAAAGGAGTAATCAGAGAACATATTGTGGAACACCTTGTTGTAACAAAGGGGTAATCAGAGAACATATTGTGGAACACTTTGTTGTAACAAAGGGGTAATCAGAGAACATATTGTGGAACACCTTGTCATAACAAAGGGGTAATCAGAGAACATATTGTGGAACACCTTGTCGTAACAAAGGGGTAATCAGAGAACATATTGTAAAACACCTTGTCGTAACAAAGGGGTAATCAAAGAAGATATTGTGGAACACCGTGTCATAGCAAAGTCGTAATCAGAGAACATATTGTGGAACACCTTGTTGTAACAAAGGAGTAATCAGAGAACATAATGTGGAACACCTTGTTGTAACAAAGGGGTAATCAGAGAACATATTGTGGAACACCTTGTTGTAACAAAGGGGTAATCAAAGAACATATTGTGGAACACCTTGTTGTAACAAAGGAGTAATCAGAGAACATATTGTGGAACACCTTGTTGTAACAAAGGGGTAATCAGAGAACATATTGTGGAACACCTTGTCGTAACAAAGGGGTAATCAAAGAACATATTGTGGAACACCTTGTTGTAACAAAGGAGTAATCAGAGAACATATTGTGGAACACCTTGTTGTAGCAAAGGGGTAATCAGAGAACATATTGTGGAACACCTTGTTGTAACAAAGGGGTAATCAGAGAACATATTGTGGAACACCTTGTCATAACAAAGGGGTAATCAGAGAACATATTGTGGAACACCTTGTCTTAGCAAAGGGGTAATCAGAGAGCATATTGTGGAACACCTTGTTGTAACAAAGGAGTAATCAGAGAACATATTGTGGAACACCTTGTTGTAACAAAGGAGTAATCAGAGAACATATTGTGGAACACCTTGTCGTCACAAAGAGGTAATCAGAGAACATATTGTGGAACACTTTGTTGTAACAAAGGGGTAATCAGAGAACATATTGTGGAACACCTTGTCATAACAAAGGGGTAATCAGAGAACATATTGTGGAACACCTTGTCATAACAAAGGGGTAATCAGAGAACATATTGTGGAACACCTTGTTGTAACACAGGGGTAATCAGAGAACATGTTGTGGAACACCTTGTCATAAGGTATCCATTTACAAGTACTGAACAACACCATACACAAACTCCAACTTAGTTAATGGTGGACATTTCTCTCTATCACAGACAATACTTGACAATGAGTAACATAGCAGGATCTTACCACATTTATGACTGATCAGCGTGTTTGTAAAAAGGGTATCGTGATGGATGCTACTAGTAGAGCAGGAACTGTTTACCCTTCCTGAGCACTGTTTTCTATGTAGTGTTTTGTATCAATGTTTGTCCTTGTCTTTTTTCTTTTGGCCACTGCATTGTCTGTCCTTCTTCACATTACTCCTTTGGTATCTTCAAACATTTCTTACGGAATAAGAAACAGTCAGTGCTGACCAATCATGGGTCCACCTCAGTTTTTTAGTGGGGTCTGTGTTGGTCATCTTTATAGTTTTCTGTGATGTGTGCTTTGTTTTTCTTTGCTTTGAGTCTTACATTCTTTGAGCCCAATGCTGTTTGTGTCACTGGATTGTCCATTCTGTATTGCCCCTTATGTAAATCTCTAATGTTTATTAATTAATGTTACATACCTGTTGGTTCAGGAGATAGTCTTGGAGAATTAGTTGGAGCCCTTATATTTTGAGTTGGTGATGAAGTGTTGTTTCTTGTCTGACTCTCCAGCCCCCTCGACATAGTCTGTGATCTCTGTGTGTTGTCTCTGATAAAGGTTCCTGTGGGGGTCTGGTGAGTGGCTGGTGTGGTAGCAGGGGCATGGGGAACCTTTGTAGACAGAGTGGGTGACACTGTATGCAAAGGAGCATGGTCACGTCCAGATTTTGATGACTGAAAAAAAAATAGTTGCAAATTATAATCAGACATTAGAAAATATTGACAGAAACTATTTAATAAAAGAAAAAAAATACTGTATAAAAACAAAATTTCAAATTATGACTGATAATGTTAAAATATGAATACAGTTTATTATTGTTATCTCAAAATTGAAGGGAGAAAATGTGAGTACTCAAGTAAACTGAGATAACCCTATTATTTTTTTTTTTGCTATAAATATATATAAACTAATTGACTAGTTTTGCAAGAATAGATTTCTCAGATCATTATCACATGAAAGGTAAAGCTTGAGATGCGAGATGTAACGAGAAGTCCATTTCTACCAAAACGTATCAACGATAGTATTTTAATCCAGGATTTGTCAATTTAATGTCATGTTAGAAAGCAACGATAAAATGTTAACATCACGTTTGTCGCTTGATAACTGATATCACTTGTAAAGATCAAAGAGAAAATTGACAAATTATTCCTAACACAAAAGTAGGTCCCAAGGAGGTTCACTTTTAACTGGTTTCAATGCTTAAAATTATAAAAGGAATGTCAAAAACAAATATTTTTCTTAAAGATTTTAAATATAAAATTTTATTAGGCAATACAATTATCTTACATATATTAGGTAAGCAAAAAAAAATACAGATATAATATTTGCTGTTCATCACTCTCTGAAACAGTAAATGTTTAGTATTGATTGAACCATACCATTATGAGATTACATTTACATTAGATATGATGAGACAGCTATTGTTCTTATTAACACATTCTAATCATTAATATTACTGCATTGTATCAGGACAGATGGCTGCCATTTTTAATGACTTAGTGATTTACAATTATGTACAAATATTGAAATATAAATGTAGATTATCTAATCTAAGGCACCAATTTTTCAACAATATTTCAATTATATCGTGGCAGTCAGTTTTATTGGTGGAGGAAAAGAGAGTACACGTACCTGGAGAAAACCACTGATCTGTCGCAAGGCACTGACAAACTTTATCACATAATATTGCATGGAGTACATCTTGTGATGAGTGGGAGTCGAACACACAGCATTAGTGGTGATAGGCACTGATTGAATAGGTAGTTGTAAATCCAACTACCATATGATCACGATCATGACAGCTCCATCCCACTTTATGATAAACCCACACATTCAAATTTGTCAACTTCTATAAATCTTTTAACTATGAAGTGGCCATGGGGAACTGAGATTTATTGGTTGGAGTTCTTGATAAACTTTTTTGCGAATTGTTTACCCCAATAGTGAAAATAAAATAACTACTATATCACCTTGTTACCATAGAAACTAGTATGTAATAAATTGATAATATAAATGAAAAATCCATCCCCATGATTAGTAATTACATGTTTCAAGGCCTACACTCCATTAAAAAAACATCTAAAAAAATTCCCATTCAAATAAGTAATGTCTTATCGTTGACAGATTCTTAACAGAGAGTTGTTTAACATGAAACTTTCACAGATAATAACATCTTCCCTTGAGATTGTCAGAACACGAAGAAGATATTAATGTCGCTTTTCTCTTCTTAATACATGACACAACTGTCTTATAAAATTCTATCTTTTATGAAAACTTAGAGATATAAGTAAATGTATTTGTCCTAGACAGATCGTGTCAGACAAAAAGCTTTTAAAATGTTCAATAGTTACAATCAAATATATAGTATACAAAATTCAGAAGTCTAGTAAAACCTACATTTAATACAAATAATGGAAAAAAAATTAAAATTATGTATTATTGAAGCCATCTATTAAATTGTACTGATATTTGGTTCTCTGTTTTCTTAATCAAATTATTTAAAATTCTGCCTACCATTATATTTTTTTAAAATTTTCCACACAAAAGGCATAAATTCTTTTAACATTGTGCATGTGAATTATATTAGATTATGCTTCATTTTATCAGAACCCCCCCACACACACAAAAATACCATTTTTTGAAAGTTTAGGAAGTAAATTACATTAGATATAAGGAAGGTCTGACATTGAGGCATACATTGAGGAGATTATAGGTATTTAACATCACTTTCAACAATATTTCAGTTATATTTTTTCAATATGGCGACAGTTATCTTTATTGGTGGGGGGAAAAGGGAGTACCATCGGCATCGACAGCCACAAGTCACTGACAAACATTATTGAGAACAACACACCATGTGCTGGAATCAAACTCACAACGTTAATTGCTTAAGTAGAGGCAAATCATCAACTATGATCATATGATCTTGGCTACAAAGACCCTTGCATAAATTAACAACTGGAGAAAGGTTGCAAAGTACATGTAATGAAAAACATCAGTAAGTTATCTCTCTTTTCCCAGTCATGAACAGAAATTACCTCCCTTATCTAATTCTATCAAGGGAGGTAACTTGTTGAAAGGAAGTTTTTTTATTACTTCCCTTTTCTCACCCTTATAAAGAGAGGTAAATTTTTACATTTTGTTCAGCTGTTTTGTGCATGATGAATTGCTGAAAATGACCAAATGTTTTTTTTTATATGTTCAGTTAACAACTGTAGAATAAAATATCCTGAACCATTAAAAAATCTAACAATAAAATATCTATACTTCTGTCCACATAAATAAAAATCTATCTGATTTCTAATTTCTATCATAACATTTAGCCCAAGCTTTTTCTTGTACCATATTTTAGCCAAAATGGAGAGCTTCATAGTCAGAACTCAAACTTATGATGGTAATAAAAAATCACTACTGTATTTTATCATAAAAGACACATTGATAAAATGTCATACTCTCAGCATTGACACTTTCAGGATGATACATTCTTCTAAATAATATTGAAAACCAATTTATTAAAGTTTGAGGACCTTTTTGAGAAAGACTGAATTGTTCCTTTTTATTTATTTGGAATTTGGGACATAGGGAATTCACATTTTTATGGAAATTAGATGGACTTTCAGTAAGGTTGGATCTCAAAGAAAATTTAGGCATTGTCAAAATTCTGGGGGTTTTTTAAATAATTTATGGGAAATTACATTGATTTTGGGTAAGGCAAGAAAATAAATCTAAATATATTTCTAGAAATTGGGAACACCTTTTAATACCTTATGGGTAATTAATTACATGGGTTTTGGTTAAAATGGGATAAGAAATCCAAATTTAAGGAAATGGGAAATTAATCATTCTGGAAATCAGGATCAAACCCTGTCTGCTTTTCTTGGTCGTCTATTCATAACCATTTATTTATATTGCTTTATTTTAATCTTTTTTCCATAAAATGAACCATTAATAAAATAGACCAATCATAATATGGGGGCCATTTATTATATTTTTAAGTCATAATATGGACCATACATAATATGGACTGTTCATAATATGGACCATTAATAGCATGGCCAGTTCCATTATATGGGGACCATTCATAATATGAGGGCCATTTATTATAGTGTTAATGTCATAATATGGACCATACATATATAATATGGACAATTCATAATATGGGGACCATTCATTAAATGGACTATTAGAAAGTTACCGTACCTTTTTGTACTGTTTTTCTTAAGTATAGAAATATACACATACAATATATAACTGAGTTTGAATTCTGACTATTGAGGTTTTTTTTCACTTACAATACAATGAGGCCATAAGTCAACAACAATACATGTTTTCTGTAACAGCTGTAAACAAGACATCACTAAAACTATTGTATACCTTCTCAATTATGTTTCCATTTTTTGTTTTGCTTTGACTTATTAATTATGACCCAACCATTTAACATGGACAATAAAAAGGGAAATGTTATCTGTTAAAAATTGAGCTGTTTAATAGTCTGTTAAAACAACAGCTTCCATTATTTTATCAAGTGTACACCAAACTATCTGGAAATTCTAGGTTTGTGTAAAAAAAACTGTTTTCACATTTGAATCTATGTTAAAGCAGCATAAAAGGGGACATAACTCACTGACAATTATCTCCCCCTTATATTTGAGCTTAAACATAAAATTGTGTTTGAAATATATTTTTCTAGTTCAAAGTATGTTGTATTAATGATCATACACAATTTATTCAAAGAAAAACTGTTACATTGAAAAGCAATTGATTATAGATTTTAAAATGATTCCATGCAATAAACACACCATTCAATCTATGGAAAAAAACACCAAAAAACAAACAAATAATATTTGATTAAAATGAGATTTATGCTCCATTCAATATAAAACTAGAGGCTCAGAGCCTGTATTGCTAACCTGACAATATAATGATACTGAAGCAAATTTCAAAGGGAGATAATCATTACCTTGAAAAACAACAGCCATCTTGAATGGAGGGTGGGGCTGTTGGGACACACCCAGGGACCATCTATGCCAGGTTTGGACCTTACATAGATGCTTCCTGCCAAGTTTGGCTCCATTTGGCCAAGCTGTTTCAGAGAAGATTTTCTTAACATTAGCCAATCAGAAAAAAGAATTAATCTTGGTGGCCATGTTTGTTGGTCGAATGGAACCAAATGAAGAAGTTTTATAGAGGATCTTACATAGATGCTTCCTGTCACGTTTAGCTCCATTTTGCCAAGCAGTTTCAGAGGAGAAGATTTTTTTAAACAGTAGCCAATCAGAAACAAGAATTGCCCTTGGTGGCCATATTTGTTGGTGGAACGGAACAAAATGGAGAAATTTTATAGAGGACCTTACATAGATGCTTACTGCCAAGTTTGGTTCCATTTGGCCAAGTTGTTTCAGAGGAGAAGATTAAAATTTGAAAAAGTTAACGGACGGACGATGGATGCCAAGTGATGGCAATACCTCACATGGCCCTTTGGGCCAGGTGAGCTAAACAATGATGAAAAAAGGGCAATAACTCCTAGACGGGTAATCAGATATACTTCCAAATTGCAGGGCATGTAGATCTTGACAAGCTGAACATGTTTTCAGATTACACTTAACATCTATCTCTTATAGTTTTTTAAATAAAGGATGAAAAGTATTAACATTTTTAAAATTGGATGAAAAAAGGACAATAACTTCAAGATGGGTAATCAGATTTACTTTAAAATTGCAGGCTAGGTAAATCTTGACATGCTGCACATGTTTGCTTTTTAAACTTAACATCTATCTCTTATAGTTCTTGAAATAAAAAACGAAAAGTATCCAAATTTTGAAAATTTGATGAAAAAAGGGCAATAACTCCAAGATAGGTATTCAGATTTTCTTCAAAATTTCAGGATAGTTAGATCTTGCTGTGCTGATCATTTTTACCCCGTCAGATTTCTGATATTATTAATGGTTTTTGAGTTATTACCAAAAACGTGCACTTTTACCATATGTTCTATTCTTAGTAACAGCAGCCATGTTTGTTGACCGAATGGAACCAAATGAAGAAGTTTTATAGAGGATCTTATATAGATGCTTCCTGCCAAGTTTGGCTCCATTGGGCCAAGCAGTTTCAAAGGAGAACATTTGTTTAACATTAGCCAATCAGAAACAAGAATTGCCCTTGGCGGCCATTTTTGTCGGCGGAATGGGGCGAAATGAAGAAACTTTATATAGGACCTTATATAGATGCTTTCTGTCAAGTTTGGTTCCATTTGGCCCAGTTGTTTCAGAGGAGTAGATTAAACAAGATGAACTGTGAGCTAATGCTCACTTATGATACTGCCGCTCTTCGGCAAACAGGAAGTAGGAATCTGACGGGTCAAAAAACGCTTCCCATGATATGGGGTACCTATATGAAGCTTGTGACCATATATCAGATTTCTGCCATCAATAGTTGCTGAGAAAAATGTGACGAAAAATGGGCATATACAAAATGTATGTTCAATGTGTATAAAAATCAACTAAGTCGGCAAGCAGGAAGTAGAAATCTGACGGGTCCAAAAATGCTTCCCACAATATGGCATATCTATATGAAGCTTGTGACCAAATATCAGATTCCTGTCATCAATAGTTGCTTAGAAAAATGCGACGAAAAATGTGCATATACAAATTTATGTTAAATGTGTATAAAAATCAAAAAAGTGGGCAAACAGGAAGTAGGAATCTGATGGGTCCAAAAATGCTTCCCACGATATGGGGTACCTATATGAAGCTTGTGACCAAATATCAGATTTCTGCCATCAATAGTTGCTGAGAAAAATGTGGACGGATGGAAGAACGGACAGACGGACAGAGGTAAATCAGTATACCCCCCTCCCCCTTCGGGGAGCGAGGGTATAATAAATATGAAAAAGTTAACGAACGGACGACGGATGCCAAGTGATGGCAATACCTCACATGACACTTTGGGTCAGGTGAGCTAAAAAACTGAAAATTGATTTAAAGTTGATATATTCTTTCCATTGTATTACTTTACAACTATGAGACAAAGCATGCAACATTTGTGAATCAACAATAAAAACGTAGATATCCAATTTAGTGCGCACAACACGTTTCTGGATTAACCTTCATCAGGTATGCTCAAAATTAAAATATTGGAAAGCCAAATAATTTAAAAATTTTGGGAGCAATAAAACCAAAGGCAAAGAGCCTAAACAGGATCGCCAAAATCGGCTAAGGTTAAAGGTCATCTATGCCTGAGGGAGAACCTTAGTTTTAATAATAATTGCATTGTTTAGGAACTGTAAATTTCAATATTGTCTTTAAGATCAATAATATTGTCTTCAATTTTCTACTTCATCATTTCTAGTTGTTCTTAATATTTCCTACACAGGATCACTAGATTCAATGGTAAGTGATTGAATGTTGTTTTACGCCAAATGACAATATTTCAGGTATATCCTGGCATGAACAAGTTACAATTTAATGAGATGATGATGGTGATACAATGATGCTGATGATGCCCTCTTTGTACTAAATCGACACGCTTAGTTGGATTTACATAGTACCCTCTGAAACAATAGACATCTAGATCCCGAGCTAACAAGTCTTTACTTTGGCTTCTTAATCTTGCATGCTTAGCGGAAAAGTAGCAAATACCAATTATATAGTCTTTGGTTTGATCTGACCAGGGCTCCAACCCACAGTCTACCGTCCTCTATACCAGCCTACACTTTATATATTATGTATTAACCTTACATTTCTATCAAATTATTACACTATTAATCATTATATATACAGTACGCACAGCACGATTTAGCAAGGAATCACTCGGGTCCGACGTCGGTGAAATCAAGAGAATGTCGGAGAAATTTAAAAAAAAGTCAGTGTTGACACCGCGAAATGTCCGAGAAAAATCTAACACAGAGTTTTCGGTGATTTACTATAAAATGCCACCAAAACACCGACATCGACGATTAGACGCCGCGAAATAAGATCAAATAAAGAAACGGGATATTAACCTTTATTTGTACATTTGTATGTTCTTGAGATTTGTATATAAAACTGTCATTTTTGATAATATGAATGATTCATAACAAATAATTATTTTCTTTTTCAGGTGTGTAAGCTGTCATCATATTTTCGTTCTTTAATTCTGATATTTGCTTTTGTTTTAATCTATTATGTTAAGAAAACAATGCCGGTACAAACGTTTAGTATTATGTGATCATTACCATTTATAAGCTTGTATTGTATTATTTTTTAATTAAAATAAACTTGATCTTTTGAATGCAAGCTTGGTATCCCGAGTTAATTTGCGAAAAGAAATTTCATTAAAAAAAAAAAGAATTCTGCCCCCTTATAGACACGATTACATGATTAAAGCCCCAAGCCTTCGGATGTTCAATTATTATCGACTTGGCACGTGACTAAAGTTCACCTGTTACAAAAGTTTCTAGATCCCCTAAAGCACGCTTTGATCGATAATATATTACCAACATGTGGAAACCTTTCTAGATTCTCATTCACGTGAAAAATGTGTGTACTCAAATGGAAAAGTGTATCCACTTTTATTAAAGGTAAGATGACACGTGGCTTGCAAGGGGATTAACGACATACAAATACAAAAAAGCACGTTTAGATAAAAATTTACATCAATTTTTGTTTCTTTTCAATCCTTCTCGGTTTGTTTTTAAATCAATCCCTCAGCCTCAGGTAACTGTGTATTTGACCTTTTAGTGACAGAGTTCAATGTGTGCACTACATAAAAATAGACACACCCGTACATAGATAAAATACAGCCTGTAATATCAGGTGATTATCAACTCGTGAGAGAGACAAAAATAACACCTATGTAAACCAATCAAAATATTGAGATTACATAATATACACAAAACAAGATGCATGCTCATATATCCTATAAATAAAATGTATGCCATCCCTGAAAAAAAAAACGGTATCAAATGATCAAATTGAAATATACAGTACGAAATAGTAAAAAAACAAAACTAAACAAACAAAAAACAAAAGAACACATGAAGTGCAGTTACATGTATGTGTACACTTATGATTTTCAAAGCGGTGTTGTCACCGACAATTAAAATATTTCACTGACATTTAGGCCCTAATTTATATATTTTCGCGGTGAAAGTTTCACTGTGATTTCACTGACATTTTATGACATATCACCGCCATTTCACCACGAAAAAAACACCGATCAAGGTGATTTCGTGCTAAAAATCGCTGTGCATACTGTAGAATAACGTCAGTTTTGAAGTTCAAGACAGACATTATTACTAGTATCGCAGCAAGTCCGACAGGACAAACTGTGATACTAGTGATAATGTATGTCAAGATCTTCAAAACTGACATTGTTGTTTTTATTGGCGACAAGAACATATGTTTGACGTCACACTCTGACCAATCATTTTCAATATCAGTCAGTTCATGACCATGCGAGTTACGAACTGACCTAATATTTTTGTGGATCAAGGTCAGTTCAGTGATCCAGACTCTATCAGCAGCACACATCAAAGGGAACATGTCTAATTTGCCGATAAATAAAAATATCATGGCTTGTATAATAGATAATTACACCTTATATAAGAATGCTGGATTCTGATTGGTTAATAGCCGTGATATTTTTTATAAATTCAGGCCTTGCATTGTGAATTTGCAGAAATTTTACTTCATGTAGATGTATTTGCATAAGATTTAACTTTTTTTCATGGTATTTGCAAAATCTAATTTGCCGTTTTTACCCTTCACTGAGACGCTTGTAACAAAATTTGTAAAACGTTATCAATTGTGCATTTTATGTAACATCATTCGGTAGAATTAAACAGATACATCATGTTAGGTCCTGAAAACGACAAACAAAAGGTATTATTTATTTAGCCAGTGTTCTAAATAATATTCGGTGTAATTAAACAGATATATCATGTTTGGGAGGGGTATTTGCGAAAAATACCAGTCTTGAGACTAAATTTCCCTTGCCCTTCGGCTCGGGAAATTTTTCGTCTCTCAACTGATATTTTTCGCAAATACCCCTCCCAAACATGACATATCTGTATATAATTCTAACAACTTGTAAAATTTTCGTTTCTGCTTCAAAATAAATGTACAATACCATGGTAACCATGCTGTTAAATATTCACATTTAACAAGTTATTTATCATGCATTAACTGAAAACAAACACAAATCTACCTTTCTAAAACTTAATGGGGTTTTTCCCTAAAATTTGAACAATAAATTTATCAGTGACAATATTTTAAAGCATTATTCTATCACAATTGACTTGACTTCAGTAAAACATTTTCAAAAATTGTAGTTTTATGTGAAATATGGAGGTAAATTTGGAGAAAAACATATATAATCATATTGAATAATAAAACCCTTTGTCAAAGAGACATCACAAGAATTATTCATATACACATGTAGAGAGAACAACACCATGGAAATGCTACTGTAAAAAGTCAGTTTATCAAATTTTTAATTATTTCTCAGTGTTTCCATTATTTAAAAAGCACAATAATTGCTCAGAAATAAGCAGTTTCAAATGAAATGATCAGCTAAAAATAACGAAGTCGGGAACATTTCTATTTTTATCGGTTGTTATAATATTGCTGAATCTAAACTGTTCTGTTACAATACTTACATGAGGTGTGTCTGTAGAACCCCTATCTTCCATGATAACATCATCTTTTCCAGATTCCACTGATGGAACATTGACTCTCATTGTAGTGGTACCGTGTTCTGATGGACGACTCTCGGTATCTCTGAAACTGGTTGGAGGTGTGGGTACAGGAGCTAAACGTAGATATTGAAATTATTTCACCATTGAGAGACACTTACAGATACAATTGTTATTTGACAGGCAATATCAAGTGCTGGTTATTGTCTTTGCACATAAAAAAAAAAACAAAACAAGAAAAAATGGAAAAATAACCGTACTGGTAAAAGGGAGACTACTCTAAAATCAATATCAGAAAATGCTCTGGTGTGTTTTACACATGATGTCTAACATTAACTAAATAAAAAAATTGTTAATTTATTCCATCATAAGTTTAAGTATCTGGTATGGTTATACACAATACCTACCAATGATTGAATCAAAGTTTTAGTTTTAAGTAAATGCTATATATAGACCAGCAATAAACGTTCTGTCCCTTTACTTTAATTTGTGTCAAAGTGTAATGTTGGGTTAGGTTTTTATATTCCTTTACATCCATATCCTATCATACTAAATATTTTAGTATGTTTTAAACATGATGCCAACCAAAAATTAAATCAAAGTTTGACATTTCCATTAGCTATAACTGCTCTGGTATGCCTTACAGCATGGTACCTACAGATACCCAAAGCAAAACTTTGTAATGTCTGCCCCTATGAGTAAACACATAGTACCTATGAATAATAAAATAAAAGATTTGATAACAGCTCTGGTGCATCTTACTAACTACATACATGATAGGCTCAAAATCAGCGTCCGCTCCTCAAATCGGTGTCCACTCCTCAAATCGACATCCACTGACGTCATTCTCTCAAATCACAGTCTGATTTAAGGGTATTCTAAATCTATGGCTGAATTATTGGTTAGGGTTAAGGTTAGGGCATACATCAGTGACGTCTTTGGACATCCATTTTAGAAAGTGAGAAACGGCCACAGATTTGAGAATTGGATGCCGATTTGAGAATTTGAAAAAGGACATAGATTTGAGAATTGGACGCCGATTTGAGAATTTTTAAAAAAGGACATAGATCTGAGGTACAGATGTCTGTGACGTAGAAATTGGACATGGATTTGAGGATTGGACGTTGATTAGAGGCTTAACTCAATTTTGCTCACTTCTACCGTTATGATTGCTCAGTAATATTTTACAAACATGGTACCTACCAATAGTTAGATCAAAGTTTTGGTAATTTCTTTTGTTATAAGTAAATGCTCTGGTACGTTTTACACCTGATGGTAACTCAGGTAGGCCTAGTGATATTGATGATATCCTGGATTTTTCACCTTTACCTGTAAATAAAAAGTGGATTTTAACATCAGGAAATACTGTATGACACACAATTAAACAGACTAAGTTACCAACTGCATTTATATGTTTACCAGTTGCTTGCCCATGGTCGGTGGTTCTCTCCGGGTACTCCGGCTTCTTCCACCACTAAAACTGGTCGCCATGATATAGCTGAAATATTGCTGAAAGTGGCGTTAAACACAATAAATCAAATCATTAAATCATGTTTTAGAGATCACATTTGGCAACTGTAGAAAAAAAAATTTTGTCTTCTATTGAGTGTTTTCTACCTCCATCATTTTTTTCTCAGGCAGCCCTATACTTAACATACAAAATCTCAGAAGAGTTGCTATGGTAATAATAAATAAGTATAATCACAGATATTTTGTATGTATAATAAGATTATGAAACATTAATTCAAATTTGAACAAAATCATCAAACGAATAACAATTTAAACACAACCGTAAACTTAATTTCAAATTATTTGTTAACAAAAATGAACAAAAGTTCTATAATTTATTTACCTGATTCCAATAGGACTTTTTTATAACTTATTTCTAGCTCTACACAGCATGAAAATAAATTGAAAACAAATAAAAGAAGAATTGATGCATTAAGGACTATAAATGGTCTCTGTATATTATAAAACAACTCTTTAACATTTACAGGGATGATTCTGTTTAGAAAATGAAACAACTGAAAACCATTTCAAATAGCTGAAAACATCTACACCCTCCTTTCAAACCCTCCATTATTGACCTGTTAAGATCATGTTCTGCAATGTTTGGATTTTTTTTTTTTTAGAGGAAAATAGCTGAAATCAGTTGAATAACTGAAAAAAATCATTCCGGCATTTAACAAATGTTTTAAGTTATGACGTTAGCAAAATATATACATATTTTTTTAGGTAAATGCCATATGTTTTTGTAAAGTAAAATCACTCATGATCCTTTCTTATTACAATTTTTTCTTTTGAATTTAGCAAAAACAAAAAACAAAATTAAACAAATAAGTGAATCTTTTTTTTTTTAATTTCAAATTGGGTCCTTATTGCATCAAATCAACTTTCTGTCAACTTAAATCACCGCCACCTAAATTAACAACTCAAAACTACATCACTTCATTTAATTCAGTCAACTAACTACTTCATATTTCATACCGGTAATTACTTCTCATTTAAAAAGTAACAAAGGGGCAAAAGGAGTATATGACAAAACTGATATGGCTCAACACAGAAGTTCCACTAGTTTTACTAAGTCTTGGTGGTCATAAATCCCAATTACTGTCAAGGTTGAGGCTTTTGACAACATTGGAGGTACAATGTTATGTCTAATTAAGTGTTCAACAAAGATGCAAACTATTCATTCTGTACATATTGCATGCATTAACTTCACAAGAATTTTACGTGAGTGAGTGAGTGCTTAACGCTAAATGAGCAAAATTTTATCTTTATCACTGCGAGAACAAATTACATTCAATGAGATAATGATAATGCCTTATTTGTACTCACTCAGGACCAACACTCTTAGTTGGATTTTTATAGTGCTAGCTCACTGAAGTAACAGTCCACAAGTGGAGATGTCGCTCGATTCTGACACAATAAATTCTAATTCTAAGACAACAAGTCTTACTTCTGTCATGCAGTGAGCTGAGATCAGAAGCAGCAAATACCAATTTAGTAGTCTTTTGCTTGACTTGACAAGAGCTCGAACTCACGATCTACCATGCTTAAGGTGAGCATGCTAACCATTACATCATCAATGTGGGCGAATTATATATGAATGCATACAATAATAGTGGTATGCTTACATGCAGCCTAAATTTTGTATTTAAGAAATATGTACTACAGCACTTGAAAGGACATGCTTTCAATAAATAGACAAAATTATCTCTGGTAGAGGTACATTTTGTTCACATTTTCTAATTGTTGAATAAAACAAGACAAAACCTGTGTCCATTAACACTGAAACTTGTTTATATTGAAAGTCCATAAATACTAGTTTGTCATACATGTGTATACCAAATTTTGTAATATTCGATTAAATTTAAATATAAATTTGATGTGATTACTACAATCTGATTGGCTGATCCGCCTGGATCAACATTGGTTATACTTGATAACCTGGTTTGGTATTGTGACGTCACCAACATATTCATTCGCCAACAAAAAATTCAAATAGTCCCAATAAATAATTGTAATTAAAATCGATTAATCAATAAATGTTGCAAAAATTAAATTATAAGGAATATCTTCAATTTTTGAACAGGTTATACTTGTATAACCTAATTTGGAACAGTTAGCGCTTTTCATAAACCCCTTCACTGTTTATTTTAGCGTAAACTGCCCCAAACCAGGTTAGGAGAGATTCAAAATTAAATTTGTTTTAATAGAAAAAAATATATCACCATTCATAAAAACACAGTTTTACTGTATTGACAACCATTAACTATTTAAAATTTAATAGGTAAATTTTTATAAATGATTGATTGATCAACAATATTCCACTGATATTCAAACAGAATGCATATTTAATACTAACAGCAATGATGAATTTTAGATTTTACACAGGAATATATAACTATTCAATGGACATTCAAACTGGCCCAGTAGTGGTTTTTGAAACTATTGAAATGTGAAAATTATATGGGCAATCATCAATAAGGATGGACAAAAAAGTAATAATAACAGCTTGGATAGTCCTTTTGGACCAAGTGAGATAAAAGAAACTAGCAAAACTTTTACCTAACTATGAAGTTTTGGTAAGGCAACTAATATCACCTGATGACAAGATAAAAAAAGACATGTTGATTTACAAATTTATAGATACTTTGTTGGTGACAAGCTATTGGTGTAACACATTCACTGTTAGCAGAAAATTCTGCAGCAAATGAAAAAAAATCAAACGCAGCATTCTTTACCTTTCTTTATATGTTTCTTTTTTACATGTTGACCTAAAATATTAAAAACTTGTGAAATTTCTCCAAATCAAACATTTTCAATTTACCAAATAATGAAAAGAAATATACGCTATTTCAAACCTATTTAAACCATATAGTGTCTGCAATTTGGGTTAATTTTCTTAGACCTAAATATCTTAACTGGGAATTTATTAAAAACACAATAAAATCATCAAATGACTATTTATAAAAAAAAATATTAAATAATCTGTCCCCCCCCCCATTTATTTCATGAAAACATCATCCAAAAAATAATTAAGCCTTCACTGCAATATCTTATCCATTCTTGTAAGCTGCTGAGATGACTTTCCATAGCATAGATATACAGTTGGTATTTATTTACAAATGAGATGATGGGAATTTAATGAATTTGGGAACAGAAAAAAAGTTTTGTCAAGAGATAACAAAACAGGAATAAAAATAGTGTGCTAGCATAACTGTTGGTTGGAGTTTAAATAACGTTCTTACGGTTCACATAGAAAGAGTTATAAACATGATAACCCCATTCTGTACCCCTTTCAGCATCTGTTTACAGAGTTTTCAAAATCATGCCATCAGTATTTATCTCGGTCAATAACAATGAAGGTTGTGCTAGAATTGCATTTCTATTAATATAATCTTGTCAACGATATACAAGGGAGATAAGCAGAACATGTTGTCATCGTTTCATACCTATATGACAATGTATGAGTGATAATTGCACAATTTTCAACTGATTTACTTTGTAAAACTTTAATTTATCTCTTCAATCTTTAAACTATCATTTCACTGCAAAAAAAAATAACAGAGAAAAATAACCTAAATAGTGCAGACACCATGGCCCTTTCAAAACCATTCTATCAATGTTAACATCAACTTTAACCATCCTATCTACTAGTATTATACAACTTTTGTGAAAAAGAGGAGAGCTTAGAATAAAATTTTTACCAATAGGTGGCAACGGTTTCTTCTGATTGTACTCTCGCCGTCTATTTATATATAAATCACGTATGGACTCAACATATTCACTGTCCAGAGGTTGGTGACTCCTCTCGCTGATTGCCTCTACGATATGACGTGGCTGTTCTACACCATCCTCGTCCAAGTGAAATACTGGTTTTGTTTCAATCAAATGTCCTGTTCTCAGATTTCTGGTTTTTCCCTCATGAATATTCATCTTTTTCTGTTGTAAAAGTTCCTGTTGACTGGCCGATGTCAGATTTGAAATTCCACGGTCAAAACTGGGATAAAACTTTTCTATAAGAGTATGCATTGTCTCTTTTGAAGTGAAATCACTGAAAAAACAGAAAAATAATATTGACAGACTTTTTGAAATTCGTCGAACCGTCGACGAGTGGGCAGAAAATCACAAGGACCGGCAATACTGCCAAGTATGCCGGTCCGGGTGTCTGACAAAATTTTTTGTTTGTGTATTTTGTTTTGCACCGGAAATCGGAAATGCAACTGGTATGCCGGAACGATCACGATCAACTCGGAATTAGATTCTGCTTCAAATGACATTTACTTCTTAAACATGCAACTGTTTCCATGGTAATTCTATTAACCATTGTATTTTTAAAGCTTTAAAAACTGGCTGTGATGCATCAACGCGACCATTTCATGTGTTTATATTTGAAAATATGGCGGGTCAGGTTTTTATTGTTCCCATCACCGATTCCGTTTAAATATTAGAATTTTGTAAATTCCGGTTCTAAAAAATAACCTCAAAATAATAAAAAATGTGGTCGTTCTTAAAACATTAAATTCAGGTCCTGCACAATTTCAGTAGGTCCTGCATTGGGTGCAGGATCTATGTCCTGCATATTGAATTTTTTTTCTCAAAAAGTCTGTATTAATAGCTGCATTATGTCATTGGATATCCATTTATCAAAAGGAGGACTGTTGAAAACCCATTAATTACTTTAACATTGCAACATATTTGTGCCTGTCCCAAAGTAGGACTTAGATTTTCAACGTCAAATGGCTTCTTTTTTTTCTTTCTGCTCAATGATTTGATGTGAGAGGTGATGTTCATGTGGTTGATATTGATGGTCAGAACCCAAAAACCATTAGGCTTTCATTTGTGCAAGCTTGAATAAGCATATCTCAATAATGATTCACTCGCTTCACTTCAAATTCAATTACATTAGCTGGTTCTTGAGAAAATAAAATGAGTTTAATGATTTACTCTTTTTCCTCATTTAGTCAGAAAATTAATTATCTCAGGAAAATTACTGGGAAATATTATCAGAGGGTGTGGGTTGGGATCCAATTAACCGGTTTAAGATCACGACAATTTTGTGTCTGTCCCAAGCCAGGACCTGAATTTCCAACAACATATGTCGTCTTTTAAGCATTCAATTGTTTGAAGTAAGAATTGTTTTTTTAGATTTTTTTGATATTGGAGGAATTGTTGCCCATCATTGTTTAAACCATCTTTTCATAATGGATGGTACTTTGTAATTTAACACAAGTGAAACAGGTTCATACCTTGGTTTAGCATTGTCAAGCACCTGTATCAATATATCTCGTGGAAGTTCTAACAGTTCATCAAGGCTGAAGATATAAATAAATATTACTGTTATACATTTCTGACCATAAAATCACAAAATTTAAATCAATAAATAAATTATTGTCAATACAAAATTCCAAGTCTATCTAGGATATAGCATTTTTTATTTTTCAAATATTTTTATTTATGTCAGAACAGACATGGGGTAATCCTAATTTGTCATTGTGATCAGTTGTAATCGATTACATTTTTTCATGTAATCGGAAGTAATCTGTAATTGGCCATTTTTCAGATCACATATAATCGTAATGTAATCGATTACATTCATTTTGACCCTGTAATCATGATTACATTTAGATTACTTTTCATCATTTTGACTTATGTTGTCTTAGCTGTAACATATATCTCCTTACACGACCGTAGATATTTAATATAGGATTTCTGTAAATGAATTTTCTTCATGAAATTTATTGAATAAGATTACTAGTAAAAATATATTTAGTTTATTGACATCTAAATAAAAAAATATGTTATGAAACTCCATTCATTCCACCTTATCCCACTTTTTAAAAATTCATTAAAAAATCTAAAATTTCAAGCTATTTGTAAGTGGGAATAGGTAGTTTTAAACAGTGGGTTTAGATAGAAGACACCTGAAATTCAATTGTTAAAAACTCTCAAAAAATCTATTAAAATAAAGTGGCAATCACAACATGATCAAAAGATATTATTCTATGTTTAATTGCAATCAAAACAATCACAGCTACAAAAAAAAAATATTAAATATTATTTATGGCTTCAAAGACTTGATATTAAAGCAAATAATATCTCAATTTCAATTTCTTTTGAGTTTCAAAATTTCATTGAAAACAGTTTGTCTGCTTGTGTAAAGCAAAACAAGTTCTAAAATTTATAAATTATCTGACACAACTTTCAAGATTTCATATATGAAACTGCTTCTATGAAAGACTATCACCATGTCCTCATGATGATTCCCATAAGATAAAGAAATATTTTATATAGACCAAAACATAGGTATCTCATGAAGATTTCTTATACAAGATTAAAAAGAGATGTAAATTTCAATCAAGATAATATATAAAAAGCAAAATGTAAATCATAATTTTCAGAAACATTTATTTATGATGCTGGTAGTAGAATAACAAAATATTTTCAATCATACATATTACAAATTAACTGACAAGTTGTAATATTTGTAAATATTGGATTTTTTGGTGTGAAATTTAGCAATGGTGATTGTTACATAATTTGGTATCATAAATAAGACCGTAATTACAAATTTTATCTGACACAGGTTAACTGCTAGTTTATTATCTACAATAGACTTTGACAGGATGTTATTTGATATATATTATTAAAATGGTGCAAATGTACGTTATAATATTTACTAATATTACATACAAGTATGGTGTGGTTTTCGTACAATTTCATTGGCTTCGGTCCATATAATATTTTGTGGATGACATCCCAGTCCATAAACTGCCATATGGCCCTTAGTGCCATGAACTATTTGTTAAATAGTATAAGATGGCATGAATATTGGTCATAGTTATATGACACAACATATTTTATGAAAAAAAGGAAAATGATAATTGCTGTTTATAATTTACAATGTGCTGTATGTTATTGCATGTAATGATCACATTAAAACTGAATTGGAATTCATAGTTCTGAGTAAGGAATACATGTCCATCCATTTTTTTTAAGAGATATTGGACAGATACACATGAGACAAAATAACATAAAACACTAATATATTGGTTGTCATGACATTAAATGTAATCAGTAATGTAATCGATAACATTTACAAAGTAATTGTAATTTAATCGATTACATTTGAAAATTGATGTAATCGTAATGTAATGTAATCATGAAATTGCAAAGTAATTGTAATGTAATCGTTTACAATTGAAAGTAATTGACCCCAAGTCTGCTTATGAAAGATTTTGACATGATTAGTAGATTTAAAGATGTTAAGTGAAGTCTATCAATATTTATTTATTTAATATATAAATCTATGTAAAAGGTAATGTTGTTGCCTACTAAAAAACAAATTAGATAATAAAGACTTCATTTATGACTTTCCATCCATTAATTATTGAAGCACACAAAAATAGTCAAGACACAGGAGTTATCTCCCTTTGACCAAAAATTTGCTTTTTGCCTGGCATTGAATTATTAATAATTTCAGAGTATAAAATATAATGCAAAATTATAAATCTTATTGGTATTAGTAAAGAAATGGGAATATAATCAGTAAATCTGTGACATGAAGGAATAGTAGAGTAGTAGACAGATATGTTAGCTCTAGAAACATGATCAATCTAAAGTTCTATAATCTACATTCTAAACACAATATGGTATGGTTTAGCTTCCTCTCTTGAGAACAAGAGTTATCTTCCCAAAAATACCAACTTTTTATCTCCCTTGTTTATATGACTATTCTGTAAATCTTCTATGCAAAAATCAAACTAGTTAAAGAGAAAATGGTTGAAGGATTAATTTTAGTGATAATGATGTGTGTTATAGATGAAAAAGTGTCTTAGAGAAAAACAAACGAAACTTAGCAAATCTATAATATCAACAGACAAGGGAAGTAACTCTACATCGGAAAAACATGTAAAAAGTCAACTATGTAGATATTCTAGAAAATTAGTTGGAAAGTTAATTATTGTGTATAATAATAGAATTAATAATAGATACTTATTACTCAGATATACATATTATTTGAATGTGTTACTTAATATGTACGTGAACAGATAAAAATAAATGTTATTATATAGCATTAAAATATTTCAGGTAATCAGACTTAGAAAGCAGTATTCACCGATATTTACACCAGAGATCTTAATAGTCATATAGTTCAAGTGAAATCTCGACTTTAAAAATCATAATTCAATGAAAATCATGACATCAATTATCCTTAATCAAGGGAAGTTAGCACAAATCCCCTGATGCCAATGAGAGTGTTGTGTATTTGATTTGTCCTACACAACCAACAGATACATCCCTCTCGGAGAGGTTAAGTCTTGAAGTGGAGGAGCATGTCCTATTCCTATGCCCCAAGATTCCTTATAAGGTATAAGAATAAGGAACATAAATCAAAGTAATATGTTCAGTAAGTGTACATTATTCAATTTAAATTTTTTATCAATTTAACATGTTTAACAATAACGCATTACATCTTAAGCTGGTTAAGTATAATAACACAATATTTATCTGTTCAAGACACAAAATACACTTATATACCAGAGGTCCGTTGTTGAACTTGTGATTAAGCTAATCATATGATTAGCCCTAATTACATTTTTAATTCCTAATCGCATAATTAGCTAATGCAACGATTAAATATGATTAGTTAATACATTGATTAAAAACAGTTTCAGCAACAGAATATAATCATTGCATTAGCTAAGTATGTGATTAGGAAATAAAAATGTAATTAGGGCTAATCATATGATTAGCTTAATCACAAGTTCAACAATGGACCCCAGTTATATAAGCACATAGCTTCAACAGTATATTTTCTCCTAGACAATAACTACCGGTATTTCTTTTAGTTATTATGGATCAAGCAAATAGTCATTGTCTCTAAGAAAATATATACATGTACTATATCTATGTGTCTCTTAACACTAGGAAATAAGTATACACAAGTTTTTTGAACATCTTAATACGTAGAGCTAGCAAAATGTTTAAATAGTGTACAAAGTTAAAATGTCTAAACAGTGTACAAAGCTAAAATGTGTGCCGTAACCACTCACTCTGTTGTACAAACTGCATTGCTGTAAACAAATGATTACAATGTCAATAAATAAATAAATAAACCTCAACTGTAAACAAATGATGACAATGTAAATAAATAAATAAATAAATAAACCTCAACTGTAAACAAATGATTACAATGTCAATAAATAAATAAACCTCGTCTGTAAACAAATAATGACAATGTAAATAAATAATTAAATGTTGACTGTAAACAAAATATCAAAATGTAAATAAATAAACAAATGTTGACTGTAAACAAATGATTGCAATGTAAATAAATAAATAAATGTTCACTGTAAACAAATGATTACAATGCAAATAAATAAACAAATGAAATCAGTCATATTGAACAGATTATCTATCCCCATCACCCCCTTCAGTATATATTAAGTCTGGTTACATTGAAGTTTGGCTACATAATGAAGATATTTCACATCCCTTAAAATTTCATTATAGGTGGATTAGACTGTATATAAACAAATCTTAACTTTAATTAAGAACAATAACATCAATAAACATTTAAAACTGGTAACCATCTTAAAAACTAGTGAATTATGGGTAAATTTTTCTACTTCCTTTTAAAAAATTTGATAGAATGTATTATGTTACACCATCGTTCAGGTTTGCAACATTTTTTACCATTCTAGATTGCAATTTCTTTTTCTAAAGATACGTACCCAGCCATATCAAAAATGAACGGTGGTCGTCTACTGCCACCACTCCTAGTGAAGGGGGTTATTCTTCTACTTGACATGGGTGGAGATCTGCCTCTTCTTCTCTAGTAATAAAAACAAATATTAATATTATATTTTATTGTAACTACTGTAAGAAATTAAGAGAGTAATTGCCAAGGGAGGTAACCCAAGATATTGGGTTCTTTAGCTTACAGCATGGGTCACTTAAGGTTATTTTGTTAATGAGCAATTAATAATAAAATATATATTGATGTCCTTTAAAAAAGATAGTTAATTGTCAACTACAAAATAAAACATGTAAAATGAATTTAAAAAAATGTGCATATCGTGGTATAATTTACTTCATTATTTGATGTATTAGCTACGATATATAAGGAATCATCATACGTGTAGTGAAATGTTTCTTCTTAATGGAGCTAACAGGAATGTCAGCAATTTTAAGAACTATTTAGCTTAACAATTTAACCTTAATCACACAAATTTGAATGTCACATATTTCCGAATATCCAGGGAAATTTTGTGGTATAATGTTTACTGCCTCTTAAAAAAAAAAGACTACAACAAAAAAAAACAAGTAGAAAATGATATCTATAAAAGTAAAATTCAAGGCGATACGATAACCTGCTGATTATTCATGTTTTCTCACGAATATTGTGTTGTCATAGCTTTCATTTTTCTGCTTAGTTTTTTTTTTCATTTTAAAGGAGAAACTTACAAATCATTGATAAAATGTTGTCTTTCTGGTTTGTACAAAACAAATACATACTCTAACGAAAATTTCAGTTAATACTGTATAAAACAGCTACTTACTTTTTTGTTCGTAAAATACCAGAATTTACGAAAATTATACACAAGAAATTAGAAATCTTATGTACTGCTACATGTATTGCAATCAGTATTTTCTAAAATAATTACAAGGAAAGGTGCAGACTATACATAACTGTGTTAAATATATATATACAGTCAGACACAGTAATTAAGAAGCTGAGGGAATGAAGCTGGATAAAAATGATAATATCACAGAAACTATTACATGTATAGAGGGGTTAGAGTTATGGTGGTTAATGCCACTTTCAACAATATTTCAGTTATATCATGGCGGTAGGATTTATTGATAGAGGAAACTGGAGTACCCAGAGAAAACCACAGACCTGCCGCAAGTCACTAACAAACTTTATCACATAATGATGTATCGAGTACACCTCGCCTGAGCAGGATTCGAACTCACAATGTAAGTAGTGATAGGCACTGATTGAATAGGTAGTTGTAAATCCAACTGCCATACGATCACGACCACAACGGCCCCTATTATATGTATATCTTCTGGATTATAGGTCTATAAGACAAACAGACAATAAAAGGGGAAATGTTATTATCTGATTAAAATTACAGGTAAATATTCATCGGATGCTTTGTTAGCTATACACTAACATCCAACAAAATCCTGTATAGACTCATATCTGACAGGGGTCACATTTTCAACTAACCAATCAATGACAAGCCTGTCAAATTTTGAGGTATTGGAAACTGAGTAACACTGAGAGCTGTTATCTGCTTGGTCACTATATTTAACTGTCTTGACATTGATTGGACAGTCAAAGATGAATGAAAGGTTACCAGGCATGACCTCCCTACAGGATATTGTTAGATGTTAATGTATATGTATGACCAATAATTCAACAAACATATAACTTAGATTAGATTGGGAAAGGACTGACATTTTGTAATGTTCCCACCATCTTGTATTTTACCTTAATCTTATGCACCTGTAATTATCAATAATTATGAGAAAAAAAAACTGAAAAAAACGTCAATATACTAAAAATTATGAAAATAGTTCTACAATAATTCTAACAAACAGCTGCAAAGACCCAATTGTAAGAGAACTATAATACATCCACCTGTTACATATACCAGTACCGGTATATTTTTATTAAACCCACTAATAGCCCAAGACACCAAAAGTTCCTCTATAGAGAATATCCAAAGCAATACACACTTGCAAAAAATTACATATTTACATTGCTTCAAATAACAAAATAAATATCAAAACTAATTTGTCAACCGATAAATTTACATACATGTACCAAGGATGATAAAACATGAATGCCGGGCTTAGTTATTTGGATAAAAGTAAAAATCATTGTCATTGGAGATGAAACAATAGTTTCTGAAAATATTTTTTAATGGCCCTAATTATTACCATGAAATTTATAAAGCATGTCTTCTATATTTCCAATAAATGTTATACTATAGTAGCCTTAACAAAGCCGATTTTTTTTTTATAGACATCATATTGTTAAATAAGTATAACAGAAAATGTTGTATTGTTTTTCTTTTAAATGCATTTACAATCATAATTCTAATTTTTGTGCAATTTATTATCTTTCATGTCACTAAGGTGAATAAGCAAAAAAAAATAAAATAAATAAATAAAAAGCAATAAATAATTGGGAAAAAATCCTATATGTGTTAAATTATGGTTGATAATGCTATTTCTACATCAAAGATTTTCAGCATTTTTTTTAATTTCTGCTTTTATGACATATGAAAAATTACTCTATAATAATTTCACAGAACAGTGATCACAAATTATTTATTCTATTTATGATTTTATTTGCTTTCAGTTTTTGTTAGAGAAATAAATTCATAAAATCATTACCATTGGATATTTGTGCAAATCGATTCCACTTTGGATTTAAAATTATAAAATCTTAAAGCCTGGGTAAACTAGAATAATTTAACTACATTTATCAAGGTGATAGGGCTATGGTGTTTAACACCACTTTCAACAATATTTCAGTTATATTGTGGCAGTCAGTTTTATTGGTGGAGCAACCGGAGTGCCCTGAGAAAACCACCAACCTGCCACAAGTCACTGACAAACTTTATCACATAATGTTGTATCGAGTACACCTCGCCTCAGTGGGATTCAAACTCATTACGATAGTGGTGATAGGCACTGATTGCATAGGTAGTTGTAAATCCAACTACTATACGATCATGATCACGACAACTCCCTACATGCATCTAAATAAGTTGAATAATGCACTAAAAATAATACAAGGATTTATACAATATACATATAAAATGAAATATAATATTTTTTAAATTTGTGCAATTTCTTACATCACTGATAAAACTGTAATGACTGTCCATCTATATAGATACAAAATAAAATATCAAAAATCTATAAAGAGGCTCACATGAATACTTGTCTTATAATATATAAAACCAGAGTCGCACAGAAGTCTATAATCATGAATATCTCTGTCTATATATGATATAAGCAGGACTTATTATAGAAAAGGAAAACAAACTATTTGAAAAAATAGTCAGAAAATAGATATAAATACCAGGAAAAAGCTATGAAAAATATAAAAAGTTTCTTAGAATTCAAATTTCAGTAATTTGTCAATTGTTTTACAATGTTTGTGGTAAATAAAACCAATTTTCCATTTGAACAAATCAGATTGGTCTTTCTTATTTTCATTCACCAGTTTTTTTTTTACTGTCTTTTTCATTTCTTTTTATCTCAAAAATTTTGTTTATAATTTGTGATTGCCAAAATTTCTCTAATTCTATAACAACAACAACAAACAATGGGTATATTTTTTATGTTTTAAATTAATGAAAAACTTGAATTACTTAATCAATAGTTGAAAAAAAATGACAATACTGAAATTTGCAAATAAGAAAAGATAGGGTATCTAGTTATGAACATGCTGGAGAACTACCTTCAATGTAGGCCACATTGGCCATACTGGCCAGTTAGCTATCTGTAGTAAAAAGTTTAACAAACATATGACATTGTGTATATGACATATCAGCAAATATTGCAAAAGTTTGAATGAAAACCATCAAATAAAAAAAAACTCAAAAACCTACCAAAAAAATTAGTATTTTTACTGATTTTTAATTTTTGGTATCTTCCAATTAAATCTGTACAATCCTACGACCTCAGTTTTATGCTAGGAGTTGTTTTCAGTGGCATGAGGCAAACATACTTTTTCTGACCCTTTCCTCTATAGCCTCATTTTACTGTAGCAATATAAGTTTCGCCAATAGTCCCATCCCAGTCCCACATTTTTACCTACTCTATTTTTCATTTTTTGTTTGTAAACTTGTTTTCGACATGAACATAGCTGAAAAACTTCTGACTTGATGTTAGACGACAATCAATCAATCAATCAATCAATCAAAACTGTTGGCATTTGGCATCAATTAATTTTTTTGGGATTCAACAAAATTTGTGTTAGCATGGGTCATACCCTTCAACAACTGTATACTATAAGGCTTAAAATTTACCTTTGTAAAAGACATTTGGTCATAGTCTAAATCAGCTGGTAGTACATCTCCTGTCAAATCTTTTAATAAAAGCTTGGGTCGTGATCCTTTAGCTAACTCATGTATTGATGCCCTTTAAATATAAAATTGAATTGTTTAAAGAAAGGTGATCAAATATGTTAATTGAAGGGTGTTATAATTCAATAGAGAAATGTTTATACAGCACTTAAAAGTATGTCACTGTTGTGTATGGTTTGGAAGTAAACAAATTTTTTACTGGAAGTTGTTAAAATCTTTACACAAATAAAATTTCTGTCGTTTTTACACCTACATTCAAAATCAAATCATTCACAAACATGTTCATGTGGATTATAACCCATTAAAAAGTATGCTCATACTTATTTCGTCAGTAAAATTTTCAACTGTCCCCTATGCAGCTGGTCCAAAAAGTCGAGAGAACACTCGAGGACAGCATGGCTATATATCGATGTCAAACTGCTTCCCACGTTTTATTGTTCGTTGGATTCTTAATTTCGTGGATCAGCCTACCCACGAAAACCACGAAAATTGGTACTCCACGAATAAAAGTGATTTCACAGTATTTAAAAAAGCTAGCACAGGGTCAATTTTACAAAATTCATGTGATATTCATGGAAAAATACTATAATCACCTGATTTTGAACATCATATAAAGAAAAATATGGAAAAAATGTGCCCTTAGGACATGGATATCTGTGCTTCTAGCTATAGTAAATATGGGCATAACTCCAGAACAGAACACAAGAATACTTGGCCTTCTTTTTTATGGTCCCTGACCTGTGTATAAATTTCAAAGGATTTGCTAAAGGGGGAATTTAAATTATTGTTTGGAAAGACGGACATGGGTCAAAATTAATATCCTTGATGCCTAACAACAGAGGCATAAAAAGAGCTTATATTTTGAAATTAAATACATCTAACTTACATCTGGTCTTCAGTTATTTTTCTCTTATATTTAGGATTTGGTACCCACACCATACACTGTTTTGGTACAAATGTGTTGTCCCATGTACTGTTTAAATCATTCACATCAAACACTTCCTGTACTTCTAAGATTTTCATCTGTTTCTTGGCTGCAACGTCAGTTATTTCTTTAGGATCCATAGATCTGGGTGTTCCTGCCGGTGCCTTAAGTTTAAATCCACTACTAAAATAAATAGAAGAAAATTTAGTAAAGTCTGTGTCACTTCTATTTTATTTTGAAGGGAAATTTGTTTTGTTTTAGTTTTGTGTTTCTTCTTATTTTTCCTTTCTTGTGGGAGGTCGGTGGTTTTCTCCGGGTACTCTAGTTTCCTCCTGGTACTCTAGTTTCCTACGGGTACTCCAGTTTCCTCCACTAATAAAACTGACCGCCACTGAAATATTGTTGAAAGTGGCATTCAACACCATAACCATAACCATATATTTGCTCTCACATTATATGATTATTGATACAAATTAAATCTCCATATTTCAATAAATTTTTCATGCATAATGATAAAGCCAACAATTCTATATTTGATATTATAATAAGGACATTAAGGGCAAAAATATATTTTTGAGGTAAAAAGTACAAATGTACTGATCTATAGTTCAGAAAAATATGTTCATAAATAAATATTAGAGAATACTGAAGGTCAATCTATAGGCAATCCTGAGAAACAGGCAACATGGGGGACAAACTGAACAAAATACACAACACAGAAGACTAAAAATATGAGCAACACAAACCCTACCAAAAAACTGGAGGTGAGCCCAGGTGCTATAAGACACCTGCTGTGTTCAAGGTCAAGGACTTAAGAGTATAATATTAGTATTATTACCTGGCACTCTTCATCATTGCATCTTTGTTAGGTAACGAGGATTTACGACGGTGTGCTGCCTTCCCTTTATGTCTAGTAGGATACGAATCTTTGTTATCGTCACCATAATCTTCTAACATGTTATATACTTTAACTGTAGGCAGATCTGAAATATGTCATTACATGTTATATACGTTAACAGTAGGCAGATCTGAAATATATCATTACATGTTATATACTTTAACTGTAGGCAGATCTGAAATATGTCATTACATGTTATATACGTTAACAGTAGGCAGATCTGAAATATATCATTACATGTTATATACTTTAACAGTAGGCAGATCTGAAATATGTCATTACATGTTATATATGTTAACAGTAGGCAGATCTGAAAGATATCATTACATGTTATATACTTTAACAGTAGGCAGATCTGAAATATATCATTACATGTTATATACTTTAACAGTAGGCAGATCTGAAAGATATCATTACATGTTATATACTTTAACAGTAGGCAGATCTGAAATATATCATTACATGTTATATACTTTAACAGTAGGCAGATCTGAAATATATCATTACATGTTATATACTTTAACTGTAGGCAGATCTGAAATATATCATTACATGTTATATACTTTAACAGTAGGCAGATCTGAAATATATTATTACATGTCATATACTTTAACAGTAGGCAGATCTGAAATATATCATTACATGTTATATACTTTAACTGTAGGCAGATCTGATATATATTATTACATGTTATATACTTTAACAGTAGGCAGATCTGATATATATTATTACATGTATATTATTACATGTTATATACTTTAACAGTAGGCAGATCTGAAATATATCATTACATGTTATATACTTTAACTGTAGGCAGATCTGAAATATATCATTACATGTTATATACTTTAACAGTAGGCAGATCTGAAATATATCATTACATGTTATATACTTTAACAGTAGGCAGATCTGAAATATATCATTACATGTTATATACTTTAACTGTAGGCAGATCTGATATATATCATTACATGTTATATACTTTAACAGTAGGCAGATCTGAAATATATTATTACATGTTATATACTTTAACAGTAGGCAGATCTGAAATATATTATTACATGTTATATACTTTAACAGTAGGCAGATCTGATATATATTATTACATGTATATTATTACATGTTATATACTTTAACTGTAGGCAGATCTGAAATATATTATTACATGTTATATACTTTAACAGTAGGCAGATCTGAAATATATCATTACATGTTATATACTTTAACTGTAGGCAGATCTGAAATATATTATTACATGTTATATACTTTAACAGTAGGCAGATCTGATATATATCATTACATGTTATATACTTTAACAGTAGGCAGATCTGAAATATATTATTACATGTTATATACTTTAACTGTAGGCAGATCTGAAATATATTATTACATGTTATATACTTTAACAGTAGGCAGATCTGAAATATATCATTACATGTTATATACTTTAACTGTAGGCAGATCTGAAATATATCATTACATGTTATATACTTTAACTGTAGGCAGATCTGAAATATGTCATTACATGTTATATACTTTAACTGTAGGCAGATCTGAAATATATTATTACATGTCATATACTTTAACTGTAGGCAGATCTGAAATATATCATTACATGTTATATACTTTAACTGTAGGCAGATCTGAAATATATCATTACATGTTATATACTTTAACTGTAGGCAGATCTGAAATATGTCATTACATGTTATATACTTTAACTGTAGGCAGATCTGAAATATATTATTACATGTCATATACTTTAACTGTAGGCAGATCTGAAATATGTCATTACATGTTATATACTTTAACAGTAGGCAGATCTGAAATATAGCATTACATGTTATATACTTTAACAGTAGGCAGATCTGAAATATATTATTACATGTTATATACTTTAACAGTAGGCAGATCTGAAATATATTATTACATGTTATATACTTTAACAGTAGGCAGATCTGAAATATATCATTACATGTTATATACTTTAACAGTAGGCAGATCTGAAATATATCATTACATGTTATATACTTTAACAGTAGGCAGATCTGAAATATATTATTACATGTTATATACTTTAACAGTAGGCAGATCTGAAATATATTATTACATGTTATATACTTTAACAGTAGGCAGATCTGAAATATATTATTACATGTTATATACTTTAACTGTAGGCAGATCTGAAATATATTATTACATGTTATATACTTTAACAGTAGGCAGATCTGAAATATATTATTACATGTTATATACTTTAACAGTAGGCAGATCTGAAATATATTATTACAAGTTATATACTTTAACAGTAGGCAGATCTGAAATATGTCATTACATGTTATATACTTTAACTGTAGGCAGATCTGAAATATATCATGACATGTTATATACTTTAACAGTAGGCAGATCTGAAATATATTATTACATGTTATATACTTTAACAGTAGACAGATCTGAAATATGTCATTACATGTTATATACTTTAACTGTAGGCAGATCTGAAATATATTATTACATGTTATATACTTTAACAGTAGACAGATCTGAAATATATCATTACATGTTATATACTTTAACAGTAGGCAGATCTGAAATATATCATTACATGTTATATACTTTAACTGTAGGCAGATCTGAAAGATATCATTACATGTTATATACTTTAACAGTAGGCAGATCTGAAAGATATCATTACATCTGTTAAGGTTGTGGATGTAAATGACTGATAAAACTTGTGATGCGACATGTGGGCAGGGGTCATAATCTGGTATTTAATATATAGTCATAGTCATACAAAAAACAGTCGTCGAAATGAAAATTCAATTTACAGAACTGGTCCGAATCAAATTCTTGAATTTATTTTAGATATACAATGTATATCTAAATAAAAACTGAAAAATTTACTGGTCTGAACAAAGTTTTACTGGTCTTGGGCCGGAGGACCAGTGCTCATTGTGATAACTGAAATGTAGTTCAACCAAAATCCTGATTTTAATAGCCATAATTCAACAAAAGTTTTGTCTTTTATAGTCCTTCTTGGTTTCTAAGGTGAGTTCATTTCTACCGTTCTTTTGTTTATATAGTCAAATTATTCTAATCGTAAAATAAATCAGTAACCAGGTGTCAATGTCGCCATCATTCCATGAAAACTAAGTTACCGCTACCAATGTCACCTGCATTCCTTGGAACTATGTCACCAAAAGACAACAATTTACAAACATGACAAAGGTCAAAGTCCATAGATGGTTAACTGTAGTATTTTCTCCAGAGAGAGAACAAAACGAACATGCTAATGTTTGCATGTGCCACGGTCCTGTATAAATATTAATACATGAAATTGCTTAAAAAATAGTACAGATATGCAAAGTAATATATATCGGAAATTTTATCATGAAATTGTTTATAATATAGCCAATGAAGGGTTTCTTATTAGAATCTTTTCAAACTAGTTTAACCACACAACTTTTTATTGAAGTGCCTGTACCAAGCCAGGAAAACAGTCATGTATATGTTGTTAGGGGTTTCGATTTTACCTCTTTCTAATTTTCATTTTGATATTTGATTTTGGAATTTGATGTTTTTCATTTTAGTACATTTTTTTTAAATAATAAATTAAAAAAATGTCAATGAATATAGTAATACTAATTTACCAGTTTCTATACTGTCAGGAGAAGGTATTCTGCGTGCTATACGAGGTATCCCTTTAACTTTTCTGTTGTTAGAGCTCCAGCAGGAGGGATGCTGGCATAATGGACCACACATCGTCTCATCCTCAACAAAGTGCTTGGTCCCCTGAAAGTCCCACATCATTTTGGATTATACGGGGCTCAAGCTGAAAAATATAGAAAATTTGGCACTGCATCAAGTCTATCAAGGATACACTTTTCATTTAAAATAATATTAACAAACAGTACAATAATATCATAATTTTTTTTTAAATAGAAAAAAAGGCAGTTATGAAGGTGGAGACAGACATTATCGGTCTCAGAGTCTGGTAGGCAGACGACATAAGACAACTTTGTCATATTCTATGTCACAAACAAACTTCACATGTTTATTTTCAGTGTCATCCAGTTTTTAAGTCATTTGAAATAGTTGGAAATGAAAACTACTTCATTTCTGGATTGCCTCAAACTAAAGTACATATATTTTTTTATACTTCATTTGAATCGTTTGAATGTATATGTTTTATTTGTGTTTCATAGAAGTTTTAACAAACTTTTCAGAAATTGTTTATTCCAGAAGCGTAATTTGGGAGCATTCAGGTGGATGTCCTCAGATTTCCGCATAAGGCCAAAAAAGAAAAAAAATGTGTTTCTCATTCTGGTTTCCACACAAAACCTAATTTTCACTACTGACCCAAACATTTTTATTGACGCAAAAAGATTGTACCCAAAACCGTGGAAATTTCCAGACAGGAAACATGCTTTATCTGACTTGATTTTAATATTGCATCAGTTATTTTAAAAACTTGCTAATCTAGTATGGTTTATTGTGCTTAATGCCACTTTCAACAATAATTCAGTCATAAATATGTATATCGTGGCCACCGACCTGTTGCAAGTCACTGACAAACTTTATCACATAAGTAATATTTATACCATGGTTTTCCAAGTTAAACAATCGAACGTGAAGCATGAGATTGCTTAACAGTTTAACGAGGCATCAATTTTAGAAAACCGGTATTGTGCCCTGCACGAGCTTGGAAAACGTAGGATTTTTTTTTTATTTCCTTAATTTTTTATTCTGCCTGTTAACAAATATGATCTTGGCACAGGCTTCCAAGTGATTAAATTACAATATTGAAATAACATAAAAATATATTTCCATCTTAACTAACATTATTTTTAATTTCCCAATAAAATAGATTTTGTACCACATTTTTTTTTTTATTCACACCAATATATAAAGTTATAAAATAAAAGAGATCGATCGAACGACCACGAAAAAATTGAGTGTCGGTAAGTTTACATTCTACAATGAATGAGATATATTACAATTTGTTAAAAGGATTTTTTCTAATGTAATAAGTAAGTTTATTCAATTTTAGAATAATAGAATTTACTTCAATATTAAGTGAAGTATTATGATGATATTTTTGTCTGAGAATGAGATTTTCTTTCAGTTCAGCTTTACATATTCTAATAGCTTACTCTTTGACATAATATATTCCGGTATTTTATTTTATTTCTTAATTTATTTCCAAAATTTCCCCCTTTTCTGTACCCTTACCGTTAACCGTAAAATCATACTCTTTTCGTCAAATGTTATAATACCCTCCTTTTTTTAAATAAGTTTTCAATTTTAAGCTAAAAGACAAAACAGACAGAATGGCTAGTACTTGGATAGAAATACTCGCCAAAATCATTTTACAGAGTTAGCGAGCGGTAGTTTCCCACACTGTGTCGTTTTGACGTAGTATAGCATTGCCATTGGATTTTCAATGCAAAAGATGTAAGGAATGTGAGTATTGAAAATAAGTACCGTGGATATTTTGGAAAATTGGATCATGACACAGAGATAGGGTATAAATAATTATTCTAATATGACGTCCTTCAAACGCTTTGAGTCCAAACCCGTGGTAAAAATAATATTTATCTATGACCGATTACGTCATAGATAGACGTGGCTAGTGTTTATAAAGTGGCTGTTCCATATCACTCCCTTGTAAAAGATGCCCAATGATACAATACACAACTTAAAAATGAAGAAGGGCCCGGGTGGCTCAATGAGTTAGGTAGCTGGATTACCTATCAACTCATACAAGCCTATCACCAATATGGCGTGGGTTCGTGCCCGGCTTTGAAATTTACAAAAAAGGGTGCACTCGACTCACAGCCGCAAGTGATAAAGTTTACCAGTTGCTTGCCCATGGTCGGTGGTTCACAAAAACTGGTCGCCTTGATGGCTTGATATAGCTGAAATATTGCTGAAAAGTGAAAGTGGCGCTAAACATCAAAAATGAATGAATGAATAAAAATGAAGTGCTACCGCTCGTGTTAAAATGTTCGACATAAAGTGCCAACCAGTGGTAAAAACAATATAAATATATGGTTACCGGTAATTATTTCTTATATCTTCTTTCGAGACCGCGTAAACAATAACATTGTTTTCCCAAACTCAAAGTTAACTGTTTTGTTCTATTTATTCATAATGATATGACATAGAAGTAATTTCTATATATATCATAAAGAAGATCTGGAATACTTCATGAATGTTAAATAAAATGCTTTAAAACTTAAAATAAGGAGAAGTTACCTCATAAACAAAATTATTAATCTAAGCCGCCATTTTGAAACATTTTCTTAGCAACTTACAGTTACGCAGAAAATATATCTGAGAACCGAAAAGTAACTTGTCAAATATTAGACAACAACGGATATTTTGTATTTCTAGAACAGGAATAACTGTACATAGGGGGTCCTAAAGGGGGGATACCAATCACGCAATCACGCTTAAAATTTGGCAAAATCACGCTTCACGCTTAGATATTTGGATATTTCACGTTTCACGCTTATCTGCATGGATTGATTACCGTTTATTGTCAGGGACTTCTTGGTGTCAGTTATATATGTGGAAGACTTTATTGTGACATCTGTATGTGTAGTTTTATAGTTGGTTTTTGTTGTTTAGTTATATGGCAGTTCCTCATAGCTGCCAGATTGTGATTAATTTCACCGATTATATTACGATTTGAATGTTGTTGACTATATATGAATGGTAGATATATATCGCTCACTCTTCCAGAGCATATGAATACACTAGCTGCGGAACCGCGTAGCCCTTATAGGTCCGCAAATATCAGAAAACTGGCCAAGGACCATAAGGGCTACGGTTCCGCAGCTAATGAATACACCAGACGTGCTTGTGTTTCGTCTTCACGCTTAAAAGTAGGTTAGATTTTCACGCATTCATGTACAGAATAATGATTTTTCACGGATCACGGTGCACTAGAGATCACGTTTTCACGTCTATATTTTCCGTTTTTCACGTGTCACGCTTCCGAAAAAAGGCCACTCACGTATCACGCTTAGACCCCTTTCAGACCCACTACATAGAGAAATATGATTAAAATGAAAAGTGTAGCCATTAAAAGTGTTTTCAACTGCTGAAACATTAAGAAATTTATTGAATTTGGATGTGTAATTTTGCCAAAAATAGTTTAATATGCAACCAGTAATGTGTCTTAGAATTTTTTTCTTTTATTTTCCGTCAATCATTCAAAAAGTGCAACCAAGATTTTGAATGTAAGCGTATAAGTAAGGTTATCGAATTGGGTTGTATTTAAGAAATAACTATATTGCATTTAATCGTTGCCGGCGTCAATTGAAGGTAAAAAATGTAGTTTTACTTGGCGGCGAATAACCCTTTTATTGTCCAGCATTCCATAACTTTAAGAATGACCAGATCACCATTTTAAGTAAGTAAGTAAGTAAAACTTTATTTCAATTCGGCATGTAATATAAACAAAAAAACATAAGCTCTCAAGAGCTTTTAACCGAATATAAAAAACAAAAAAAACAAAAAAAAACACAAATACATCAACATTAAAACAATACAATCAACATGCAATTACAACATATCATGCAGGCAAAAAGCTAAAAGGGGGCTGTAAAAGAAACCCGAACAGAGGTCCATGTGGCAAGTGCCTCGCTGTCACCCTGTTCAGGATTACCATACAGTCATTCCATTTCAACATAAGCGCAGTACAAAACAAGCCAAGCATGAGACTAAAAACAAGCGAAAAGCAACTAGAATACAGAAATTTAGACATTTAGTAATTTCCATAGAAATTATTTAAAACCATTTAAAGAATAAAAATTTGAACATCTTAAAAAATTGAAAATTTTCATAAAGATTTAAAGAGAAAGATATAGCATTACTAATAATTAAGAAATCTAAAATATTTATAAAAAAAAACAAAAACAAAACATTGATCGTGAATCGTGAATCGGAAGTACTTTCAAACAAAGGCTGTCAGTAGAAACACTTAAATTGAGGCAAGACAAATAAATTAGGCTTTTTATTTGCAAGCAGAGCAACGGCAATCAGAACCAGTCCAGGACTGAACAAGGCTCCTAAAATGTGCGAAACTATTTTCGGTCCTGAAGTGGTCTGGTAAGCTATTCCACAGAGAAGCTGCTGCAAAACGGAATGATCTCTTACCGTATGTTGTAGTCCTTACCTGTGATACATCCAAGATATTTCTGTATCTAAAGTCAGACACTCTGTAAGCGAGCGCAAAAAATCTCGGCGGCTGCTCCATTACGTGTAATGACATCCCGTTAAAACCCTTGCGAGTAAGCGAGCATTTAGGGTTTTATTATTAGAACTATCTTCAAACCAGTGTTTGCTATCCCTACGCTCAACGCATAAATACCAAGGGACCAGGGGATTGGATACAGTCAGTAGGTGTACAGCATCAAACTGTATACACATAGGACCTACCCTATTTATATCGTTAGACAGTCAATGAAGTGCTCAATCCAAATGATATGTGTACACAATATATTTTATTTTTTATTGATAAAGGTACTTTTTAGTTCACAAGACTGTTCTTATCATGAGGTGGTCTTTGTTCTATTGTTCTATTTTGATATTAAATATTATGATATTATGTGTTATCTCTATGTTTATATATGTTTGTGAATGTATTGAATTACGCAACATTGTGATTATGATGTACATGTACTTAACTATGCGTTATCCAATAAATGATTTGAAAATAAGGGTAATAACAAAACTTATTACCGAACTCCGAACAATCTAACAAAGGGAAAGTAAAAACTCATAAGTATATAAACAGACAAAATCAGTCAACAACCGGAAAACTGTGAAAACAGTAATGACCCTGACTTGGTACAGGCATTTCTAAAGAAATGGTGTGTTGAATCAGATTTTAAAGCGCCAAACCTTGAATTTGAATTTGAATTAAAGGTCGTGATAACACTACGTTGAAATATCAGATTTTCGGTATTATTTACAGTAGATATTTTCTATAAACTTTACTAATATGTAATATGTATCAATCCTAGCTTAAGTTGCATGTTAAATTTATTTATTGTAAAATAAAATCTTACTATTATTACTATTTGTTTGTAAATATTGATTTACTCCGTGAGACACGGAAGTGATTACATGAACTCCAATCAATGAGCTCATTATGGATACGAACTCGGGGTTATTCAAAATGAAGAAGTTTGCAGCAGATGCTGGAACTCTTTTTAACCGTGCAGTACAGGTAATGTTCTTGTACAAAGTCTCCAATGATATTCGATGTAAGAATGAACCAAAAATATCATTTTTTAAAGAGAAAACACCCACATTCGTTTAAAACGTAGTATTTTTGTATATTGAAAAACTTGAAACGTGTGCAGTGTCACCCGATGGATGACTCAGAATATTGAGTTTGTATACGATACCTGGCTCACTATTGAAATAAATACGCTGTGCATTAAATAATAGATGTTTTTAAAATAGCATTGACGTGTTTAAAAGCCATTTTGCATTTATGATAGCAATCGGTGTATCTGTAGTGTATCACTAATAGTCAAACTGCCAAAATAAAACAAGCAATTACACAATCTTTTTTTTTTTTTTTTTTATTTTTTTTTTTTTTTCTAGCAAGAGTCTAACGTCTCATGTCATTATGTACAGGATCATGTTTTAGGTAATCGTTTATTCATCTTTTACTGTCCAATCATATGCGTAAATACTGGTATCTATCAACCAAGGTTTCAACATTGTGGTAGTGTGACAGCCAAGGACAAGTAAAGGTTTAGTTATAACTAATGAACATTGCTTATTATTTGTCCAATACTAGTAACAAAATTAGAACAAAACTAGAACAAAATTTTAAATACATAAATTTGATCCCGTTGGGAGTGCTCCTGAGATAGGAGGAAAATACCAGTAACAACAAAATAGGACAAGTGAAAAAAAAATGAAAATGTTAAAATTTGCAAAATATTATAACATCCATTGATAGCAAGTTGTTCTTTTGCACATTAGAGCTTGTGTTATAATTGTTTGATTTTTCCGACTTTAAATAAAGCTTATTGTATTGCATTGCCACACATGTAGGTTGAAGGTCAGAGGAGGACCAGCAATGATAACAGTCTACACTGTCAAATTCTGAAATTGAAATTGTGATCAGAAAACTTGCATGAAAACAAAACATTTATTGTGTGCATGCCTTGCAAGAGGTTAAAAAATCTTGGACCACCTCACTAGCCCAGGGCTAGCATACTCCCAAATATTACTAGCCTGAATCTATGAACCACTAGTCCTGGACTCCTGGTCAATACCGTGATTTCATGAATCCGACTTGCAGACTTGAACCCTAGTACAACATGTACAATGTATATTAGTTTAACTATCTTTCTTTTCAGATCTGGCATTGCATTTTATTTTCACTTATTTTCCACAGTTCAGGTCACTGTAAGGCCAAAAAAAAAATATGCTTGTTTATGGTCACATGTCAAAAAAATTAAGGTCAGTTGGCATTAATATTATTTTTTTTTTAATATCGGCAAAACAGGAAATAGTCGTTTCCGGTATTTCATTTTCAAAATTTCGGTAAGCCGTCATTTGCTGAAGCTGTTTTATGATGAGAATACACAGTTTTTCTACCTTCTTTGCTCTCAATTTCGACAAAAAGCTAGCGGTTGAATAAATAAAACATTGCTGCTGATTAAACAACATATAACATATATGAATATAAGTACTTAGTAGATATGCGAATATTGACAAGTTTGTCAATATCCGATATATATTTTTACTAGCCTGTCGGGCATACAGCGGATTATTTCAGCTAGCCCAAATGTGGAAATTACTAACCCCAGGCGTCGGGCTAGGGGATTTTTTAACCTCTGCCTTGACATGCTATCTATAGCGAATATAATGGAAATGATGTCTAGTTCTTAGTTTACATCATAACAAATAAGTTGATTATAATTTTAAAAATTTTGGACAAGTCAAGTATTTACTGCTTTTGGTCAACTAAACATTGAGGCTAGTAGTCCAAATAGACAAGTTGGTTAAAAAGATCCCAGAGTGTGTGTGCTCAGTAAGACTCAACACTGATGATCACTGGTTGGTTGATAATATGAACCCCCCACTTGTCCCCATACAGGATTGTGGTTAGATGTACATGTAAGTGCATCATCAAAAAAATAAAATAAAAAAAGGTCAAATATATTAATTTTGATTAGATTGACAATCTCACATCTAATTTTTATTATACAAGACATTACCCACCAAAAAAAAAGAAATTTAAAGGCACATGTACCATGTTTTGCACAGATCAACTTAGGTGGCAGGAAATATAAAAATTCAGGATTGTGCACCAAATATACCAGAGCATCTGGGGCTCAGGACACCAGTTTGTAGTGGCTCCTCAGTGTGTGGTCGCACAGACTGGTGAGTCAGTAGCTTTCTTTGAATTTTTTCTCCCTAGTTGTGTCTCTAGTTTAATGTAAAAAAATATGATATAGTCAAGTGTATTAATTAAGAGAACAAGTTTGAAAACAATAATCATGTAGGTAATACGTAACACTGGAGTTAAGGGTGGATGTTTTGATTGCCACAATAAAAATAGAACATGATGAATACCCATAGGGTCAAACAGTTGTACCATGCAACCATGGCAACAGTCCACCAAACACAGGACCATGTACCACTCCAAATAACTGTTACTAAACCCCCTGTATTCAAAAACATATTAACCTACAGTATATTTCTATATGATACATTTTGATAACTTTTCTTAATTTTTCAGTTTACAGAAGAAAAATTAGGCCAAGCAGAAAAAACAGAGCTAGATGCACATTTTGAAAATTTACTACAGAGGGCAGATAAAACAAAGATATGGACAGAAAAAGTGTTAAAACAAACAGAATGTCTTCTTCAACCAAATCCAAGTAAGTTAAAAATTGATTACATTCTACGATATAAGGGAGGGTAGTCAGGTTTTATTGTTTGAACCATAATTGGTATTTCTTTTTAATCTCCCAAGTCCTTGCACCAAGATATTGCTTAAAGTTGGCATTAAACACCATCCAGTCAATCAACCTAAATCCTTATGTTACACCTAAAGGCTAATTGTTGTGTTCTGTTAGGCTATGGTAAAATGATTATTGGTTTCCCCTACCATATAACAATTTTCATGAGTGGGTAGGCAGGTTTATTATATAGATACATGTAGGTGTGAATTATGGGGATTTATCCGTGAAATAAATTCCGATATCTCACATGTGAAATATCAGTTTTTTGCCGCCGGAACTACTTTTACACAATTATAAGTGTAGTGTTATGGTGAATACACATACGATTGTAAACTGAAAAATTCTGTGAAATGTTAATGACGACTTTGGAACATAACCAACATGATGTCATTGACGTCATATGAAGACTTCCAGTTCGAAACGTAAAGATTAGACGTTGTTTGGCTTCGTGTACGCTTCAATTTTGATACAATTTAACTAAAATAAGTTTTCAAGGTTTAAGCATTTTAATTATTTTTGTGTATTGTTGCAAATATGACATGTAGGATTTCACATTTTCAAGATGGCAGATCCTTCCAGCTGAACCCATTAGTATCATTGCTCGTAGATTTATACGCGTGAAATGAAATATACAAATAAAATAAATAATATACAATGTATAAGAAATTTTGAAAGTCTAAATAATAAACAGTATAACTAAATCATACATTTTGAATATCAAAATAAGACCACTCGTGACCGAATACGCATTAATGATTAAACTTGTTCCGCCCACTCATTTAATCCCTATGCGTACTTCGGTCACTCATGGTCTTATTTTGATATTCAAAATCTACGATTAGTTATACTATATACAATGTAGGGGTGTAACGATACACTTTTTCCACAAGCGATGCGTATTGCGATATTTAATATGTATTACGATACGTATCACAATACGTTTTATAGGAAACTAACTATTCCTTGAAGTCCATGCTGGTCAACATGGGCGCTGCCATATTTTTTTTTTATATGAGGTCGCTTACGTACTAGCAGAAAATATTTCATATTTGATTAATTAATTTTAAAAGCGTAAATTAATCGATTCACTTTTCTCAAAATATTAATTAAATGATCACCAAAAGAAGAAAACGGAAGTTCAACACTACTTTTTTTTTTAAAATGAGCATCATATTGTTTGTATCGTAAGCGACCTCCACGTATCGGGTACGGTGAATCGTTTCCCCCTTAATACAATGTATTTTTTTTTTACATGTATTGTTTCTGTGATTAAAAATTGTTTTTGAACTGAACTGAACGAGTTGTATGTATAAGATTTTACGGCAACAGCAGTATCATAGAGTCAGTGTATGTGTACTGTACTGTACCATTGAAATATTGAGTGGTTTATTCAGTGTACATACTACAAAGAGGATTTATTGTCTGAAGCAGATTTTATTGAAGATTGCCAGTCAGTACATGTGACCTTGTTTCATTTTATTACATAAAAAGATCTGACAGCAAAAACAAAGAAATTTACTTTTTCTTGTAAATTGTGGATAAAATAGGAACGACCCGGCAGGTAAAAACAGACTTGAGTGGGTTAGGGGAAACCAGCAATTATTTGTTCATGGCCTCAGTACTACTCATTTATTTATTTGTGACTCATGCCTTCATGGTCATAATATATGTCTCTCCTAATAGATATAATTATTGTCTATAAATTATGTGACAAATATATCTGTCACTTTTGCTTACAGGGTCTTGGATTTTGATATACATGTATGTCGTGGTCTTTTTGGTGTACATGTATGTTGTGGTCTTTTTGGCATACATGTATGTCATGGTCTTTTTGGTGTACATGTATGTTGTGGTCTTTTTGGTGTACATGTATGTCATGGTCTTTTTGGTGTACATGTATGTCGTGGTCTTTTTGGTGTACATGTATGTTGTGGTCTTTTTGGTGTACATGTATGTCGTGTTCTTTTTGGTGTACATGTATGTCATGGTCTTTTTGGTATACAGTATGTCATGATCTTTTTGGTGTACATGTATGTCGTGGTCTTTTTGGTGTACATGTATGTCATGGTCTTTTTGGTATACATGTATGTCGTGGTCTTTTTGGTGTACATGTATGTCGTGGTCTTTTTGGTGTACATGTATGTCATGGTTTTTTTGGTATACATGTATGTCATGGTCTTTTTGGTGTACATGTACATGTATGTCATGGTCTTTTTGGTATACATGTATGTCGTGGTCTTTTTGGTGTACATGTATGTTGTGGTTTTTTTGGTGTACATGTATGTCGTGGTCTTTTTGGTGTACATGTACATGTATGTCATGGTCTTTTTGGTGTACATGTACATGTATGTCATGGTCTTTTTGGTATACATGTATGTCATGGTCTTTTTGGTATACATGTATGTCATGGTCTTTTTGGTATACATGTATGTCGTGGTCTTTTTGGTGTACATGTATGTCGTGGTCTTTTTGGTGTACATGTACATGTATGTCATGGTCTTTTTGGGTGTTCAATAGTTTGGGGTGGGTGGTGGTTGTTTGTTTTGTTGGTAATTGGTTGAATTGTTGACCATCACTGTTGAAACATTCTTTTCATAAATGTTTAGCTCATGGCGAGGTGTTCTCCATACAACATTATGAGATAAACTTTGTCAGTTACTTGTGGCGACCTGGTTTTCTGACTGACTGCCATGATATAACTGAAATATTGTTGAAAGTGGCATTAAACACCATAACCCCTAACCCATCAATCTTTAATTAACATACTTGAGTTACTTGTATGTTACATGTTTTCATTTTCAGGGTTGACTGATTACCCTGTTACATGTTTCATTTTCAGGGTTGATTGATTACCCTGTTACATGTTTCATTTTCAGAGTTGACTGATTACCCCCTTCATGTTAAATTTGTGTCAAGTATTTGTGATAACACAAAAGTAATTCCAAGTCTTAGTAAGCATACATAGTAGTTTCAACATCATCTGTCCATACTACACTATCATTATATTATGCATGTCGTCCAGCATGTCCAGACAAGTGTTAGTGTTTTACATATCTATTTAAAATACACAATCAAACAAAATATTTCTTCATGGAGATTATAAATACATTTAAACAAATACATTTAAGCAACTTTGTTTAAATGTATTTAAAATACAATATCTTTTTTGGTTAAAAAAAAAAAAATTGCAAAATTTATTCATGTAATTGCCAAAACAAAATTGTCGGCATTTTCGCTAATCAGATTGACCTTTATTGTTAGAGCCTACTCTAAACAATTTCAGGGACTGGTACCTCACAATAAATTTCACTTATCTAAGTGTGAATTCAAAGGCCACGTGGGAAAAAATTTGCATTGTACAAATATAATATATATATTGTATTAGAACTTCAATGTTATAGATTTGTGTCTTTTTTTTTATCTATTGCCATTACTTGGCATCCGTCGTATGTCGTAAACTTTTTCAAAAATCTTCTCCTCTGAAAATACTAGACCAATGGAAACCAAACTTGATCTGAATCATCACTAGGGTGTCTAGTTTCAAAATTGTGTCCGATGATGCCGTGCACCATCTAACATTGCCGCTGTTACTAAAAATAGAACATATGGTAAAATTGCAGGTTTTGGGTAATAACTCAAAAACAGTTAATAATATCAAAAATCTGACACGTGGTAAAAATGATCAGCACAGCAAGATCTACCTACCCTGCAATTTTGAAGTAAATCTGATTACCTATCTTGGAGTTATTGCCCTTTTTTCATCAAATTTGTAAAATTTTAATACTTTTCGTCTTGTATTTCAAAAACTATAAGAGATAAAGGTTAAGTTTAAATTGCAAAAATTTGCAGCATGTCAAGATCTATCTACCCCACAATTTTGAAGTAAATCCCAATACCCATTTTGGAGTTATTGCCCTTTTTTCATCAAAATGTTCTAAATTTTAATACTTTCATCTTATAGCTCAAAAACTATTAGAGATAGAGGGAAAGTTTAAAATTTTAAAATGTTCAGCGTGTAAAGATCTACAAAAGATTTCCCACAGTTGAAAATGTGCGACAACTGTGTGAAGAGTTATTCCTCTTGAAATGCATTTTTTTTTGTTGACTCGCTGCCTTTGGTCACTCAAATAATCAAAGGGAAACAACTCTTATAAAATGTGAAGTAACAAAAGCTAAATTTTGAGAATCATTGACATATTTGTTTTTTTACAGCAATTTTGATAACATTAAAGGGGGGACCCCTGTCCAAATTTTTTTGTAGAAGGGGTCTCGACTGCAATAACGAGGGCTACATTTGTTATTTTTTTACCGAAGTTATCAAGTTTTATTGACTGATGTTGTTATACCAAGGTGAGCTATACAGGCTCCTGGGAGCCCCTAGTTTGATTTCCTTTGGTCTTTTTCTGTGTTAGTTAATGCTAGTACATATACATGTACATGTATATACTATTATAATATTTATTGTATTAAACAAGTTCAATGTATACAAGTAACTATTTAGTTTTTAAGAGTTATCTCCCATTAATTATGTAAGTACTTTTTAGAAATATGTATTTTTGACATCTAATACTGGTATTAATTTATCACCATATTGACCAAAGACTGTGCAATTTTATTAAAATCAAAAATTAAATATAAATGAGGATTAATATATTGTAAATGACCAACAACAATAGTTTGCATCCACTTTTGTCAAACTTACCTGACAAGAGTTGGCTTTCTTACTTAATCCCTTACTCCTCTTAAATCAAATTTTGGATAACTCGAAATAGCCTTTTCAGTGACACAATGCTCATTTTTTTGTTAATGAATACTAGTATTTGATGACAGTTTTTGAAAATATTGAGACTTTGAAACTTTGAAACTTTTTTATTCTCAAGACCCCATCAGGGGTATGTGAAAAGTAACAACATATATATATATATATACAAGTATACTGTTTACAAATGTGGAATACATTAAAAGACATGGCACATATTGTTAATACAGAATTCATTTATAAATTTAAGTTGACAGAGAAAGACAAACCTAGTTTATAACAGATAATATAATTTTACAAAATCGAGGCACCTCATCATGGATTAAACTGGTACTTAATTGGAATGAACTGGTACCTCATTTGACTGGATTGGTACCTCATCATGGATTGGACTGGTACCTCATCATATGTTGGTCTGGTAGACCTTCTTACCTGTGGAGACACCAAGAGTAGATGTAAAAGTGTATAATAAGAATAGTTTTAATTTAATGTCAGTTGATATTTATCCTCTTTATTTATTTCTCAGATGTACGGATGGAAGATTTCTTTTATGAAAAGTTAGACAAAAAGAAAAGAGATCGTATTAGTGATCATGAGTTACTCGGTGTGATAATGGTGGATGCTGGGAATGAATTTGGACCAGGAACATCCTATGGTAAATAGTTAACATATTAAATAGGAAATTTTGATAAGGTGTTTTGCTACTCTGATATTCTAAATAAAATTATTGCCACGATATAACTGAAATATTGTTGAAACTCGGGCATTAAACACCCCTAACCCAAAAATAATTTGTCTCCATTTGATACCAGACTTGACTGCAAGTTTTGTTTGTCTTGAACATTTACGGTCCCATGTAAGGAAGTTTTTTCGAATGACACTGCGAGACGGTTCCATGTAATAAAATTAGACAGGTTTGGTTCGAATGGGACTGAAATGGTTCCATGCAAGGAAGTTTTTCTCGAATGACACTAGGATGATCCCATGCAAGGTAGGTTTGTATGAATGAAACTGAGACAGTCCCATGCAAGGAAGTTTTGTTCAAATGGCACTGGGACCGTCCCATATGAAAGGAATTTTTATTTACCTAGCATTGATACGATCCCATGCAGGGATACTTTGTTTCCCTGGCAAGAGGATGTTACTTTACATTCATTGCTATTTCAGGGTCCTAAATGTGCTAGAAATGTGTCAATCATACCTATATTTTTTAGCTCACCTGACCATAACTCAACTTCTCAATTTTAAAAATAATTGGTAAATGGCTAAATATTCAGTAAGGTGTTACCATGACTTCCAAAAAATTGATTTATTCATGTTTTTAATGTTTTATCATATATTTAGAGGTAATGTATTGATTTCTAATTTAATGAACAAATAAAAGAAATAATTTCATTGAAAATCATTTATTATTAAATAAAATATAGAACTAAAAGTTCAGTATTTGTCGTTTTTTTCCTTGTTATTTTGTGACATGCCAGGGTGCCATTTTCACAAATTAGTATTTCAGTCAAATACTTTTCACCAGTTGCAAAATAGGTAGGTAAGTGTAAAATTATAATGTTATTAAAAGTTTTTATGTAAAAATTTATTGAAATTGTATAAAAAAAAAGAATAAAAAAACTTTTTGAAAGTTTAACATGTCGGACATAATTTTGTCTGTCCTGTAGCTTGGCGAAAAACAAATGGTTATTAAAGCAACAACATAAACATTACATCGTAGGTAACTGGATTGAAATAGAATTTTAACATTTCATTTTCATTATTTTAAAAAGTGTTGTTCAAGTTATGAATTTATCCATTCAGAATTCGTGTTTAAAAATTATTCTGTGTGTCTGTCCACCTGTTACGATCGAAAATCGTAATTTTCTTTTCGATTTTAATCAAATACTTTACGTCCGTCCGTTGCGTTACAACATTATATTTTACGACATCGGTTACGCATCTGCGCAATTGCTGTAAGCGGGTTGTCTCTCCTTGAAACAGTAAAGATGGCTGACAGGCTTAATGTGGTGTCTGTCCACCGGAGAGCAGTAAGTTACGTCCAAAACCATGTTACGTCCAACTGTAGAAAAAAATGAAAATTTCTTCAATATACTCAGCAGACAGTCGACCTAATCCTAAGTGTGCCTCTGTGGAACACTCAGACCCTGGGAATAGCATTACTTTCTACATTGCCAAATTGTATGTCCCATAATACAGTAATGCCATGACATTTTGCATGACAGCTCTTTGAATTGGACATTATTGTCAACAGTCGGTCGTAACATAGGACAAATAATTAAAGCTCCAAGTTGTTATAATTCGCCCAAACTAATGTAGAGAGAGCTCTCCCAGTGTATCCATTTTACAGGAACTTGTATATGTCCATCAGTTCTCCCTATCATTATATTTTTGTCCATTAGTTCGTCGAACATGCCCATTTTATGTCCATCAGTTCGTCCAACAATTATATTTTGTGTCCTTTAGTTCGTCCAACATGCTCAGTTATAGTCCAAAATTCATCCGGCAGTTAACAATATATTTGTCTTCCTGTTCGTCCGACAGATTTTGCTGATTTTATTTTTTTATTTTGCTTGATTATAGGGCAATTCCAGAACTTCTATCTCACTAACAAATGTAGTTGCTGGTGTGAATAATCATATCCAGTTTTTCTGTTTGCTGTGGAATCTGAAACAACATGAAAATATCAAGTTGAATTTGTCTCTGTTTATCCGACATTTTTCAAGTATTTTCTACTTTTTGCGTTCTTTTGTATCATTTTGAAATAAATCAGCCAATTTTCTGAAAAATCTTTACAACAGAAAAAGATAAATCCATATTTTCTTTTGTAGAAGTCTATATATATAAATATGGAAAACATGCAAATTTCTATGTCCTGTTACATCCGACATAATCTGTGACATCTGCTACATTTCTAGCAAAAAAATAATATTAGAATACTAGAATGATGTAGCTAACAGAAAATCCCATCATTATATCAATATGACATACTTTTTCTTCCACCTCAAATGTCACACACTGGTAACACCTTACAGAATACATATAGCCAAATAGACAAATATTTTTGTTCTCTTTCAAATATCTGGAAAAAATACATGACATAATGATTTGATGTAAAAACATTTTAAAAAAATAGTAAAAAGAACAGATAGCTACATGTATATACTGGTAGATTATTGTGAATTCCTGAAGAAAATATCTTTAGTAAGGAAATTTTGTTAGTTGGTTTTCAAAACTAATTTTAACGATGATCCCAGTTTATGACCCTTTAAATGTATTATAGTTGATGATCGTGATTATAACACATGTTGTACATAATAGTATTACGTATTGTATATGTTATCTTACATTTTAATCTTAATATTTTGTTCCACCGCTTGCATGTATTGATTATATATATTTTTTTATTTTGATTGCTCTAGACAAGTACATGTAGTAATCCATTAAAGCTGGTCTTACTCTTATGACTTATCAATAAATATATTATTGAATGAGGTGGCTCTATACCACATGTAAATGTTGGTGATTCTTGTATCATCTTGTTAGGGACCGTCACTCATGAGTCATGGTCGTGATCATATGGTAGTTGGATTTATAACTACCAATGTAATCAGTGCCTATCACCATTAATGTTGTGAGTTCGAATCCCGCTCAGGCGAGGTGTACTCGTACAACATTATGTGATAAAGTTTGTCAGTGACTTATGGAAGGTCGGTCAGGTTTTCTCCAGGTACTCCGGTTTCCTCCGCCCAATAAAACTGAAAGTGGTGTTAAACATCAAAACCCTTACCCTGTATCATCTGTTCAGTAGTCAGTACTTCAGCACTGACATGGTTTATTAGATATTTTTATTATTGAAATTTTCAGTTCCTTAAATAAATAATGTAATTATTATTAAAACTGACTCCCTCATCCATAGATGACCTTAGATGATTTTTGCTATCCTGTTTAGGCTCTTTAGTTTGCATGCTTCCAAACACTTTGTAAATATTTGCCTTTCCAATGTTTTGACTTTGAGCGTACGGTGCCGTACCTGATGAAGGTTATTCCAGAAACACATAGTGCACACTGAATGAGATATTTACAGATTTTTTTACTGATCCCAAATTTTCTTTATTTTTCATCATTTATTTCTACTCCCCAAAAATCCAACATCCAACACCAAACTACATCTCTACCTAATTAAAAAGAGTCAGTTGAACAAAATAGTAGTTGTTGAAGAAAGGATGACCGTCACATGAACCATATAAAAATATACAATATAATTACCAAAACTTAGAAGGTTTGAAGATAACAACAATTCGTACAGACTGTTAAATCAAATTAAGGCATGCCAATTAATTAAAGAGGATATAGGTAATAGGTACAACAATTTATATGAAATGAAGAATCATATTTTTATGGGTAACTTTACTAACTAACTTATCAATTTTTGTAAATGTTTCATGAAATCTCTGAAATTTGAAACATAAACAAACAATAATTTGCTACAGTAAAAGCAGTGATTGATGTAAGTAAAACTTAATTACCACACTGTTATCTCCTAATTATTATACCATTTAAAATCCCATGCTAATCAATGACTTAGAAACCAGTAAAAATGAAGGTGTATGGGAAGAAATGGAGGGGGGAGGGTGTTCAGTAATGACTTTGAATGAATTAACAATCACCCAAACAATTCATGGAAAATTGATTTTTTTTCATTGATAATTAAACTACTTGTTCAAGAATCGCAACAATATTTGTTTCGACAAGATTTCAGGAAATTAAACTGATTGATTATACAGGCTTCTGAAAAAATGCCTATGAGTAGTGGTATTGGTATGGTGGCCTTGAGGATGTAAAGCATTTGAGTGTGATACATGAAACTGACTAATCAGAACTCTGTATACAAGTATATACATGTATGTATGTTACTATCGTAATAGACATGATATTGGTAGACCACATGATAGTATAAAAATATTGTTAAAAATAGACATGTCGATGATGATATTGATAGATCACATGACAGTATCAAAATATTGTTAAAAATAGACATGATATTGATAGATCACATGACAGTATAAAAATATTGTTGAAAATAGACATGATATTGATAGATCACATGACAGTATAGAACTTCTATAAAAATATTAGTCATGTGCAACTCATAATTAACTTACACCACTTAGACTACAGTACAGTCTTATAGGATGATTTTTTTTACTTGCAAAAATTTATACCAGAAAGTTTTATGGTCGTGATTAAAGTTCATTCACTGTGTTAACAACTTAACAGAAAATAATTTCAACCTGTTCCAGATAGTCCCTAGGTACACATTTGTACACACTGTATATGGTACATAACATTTTTTAGCTCAACTGGCCCAACTGGTCATGTAAGGTATTGGCAACCGTCATCCTCAGGCTCAGTGGCTGTGGCATTCGTAAACTTTTACTTTTTAATCTAATTCTCTGAAACCACTGAGCTAATTGGAACCAAGCTTGATAGGAATGTTCATTGGATGGTCCACTACGAAATTTATGTTGTTTTTTTTGTTGATCAGAAGTACACAAAAGAAACAAGAGGCTCAAAGCTGTGTCAAAAAGGGTGTGTCCATACATGTGTATAAATTATTGGACGTTTGTTTTTTATGGGCATTTTTTAAATTCATTCCTTAAGAAAATCCCTTTCAGAAACATGTGTTAAGGGCTCATGTTTTATTATCCCCTCGCCAACGAAGTTGCGAATGGATATAGTAACGCTACTGTCCATCCGTCCTTCCTTCCGTAACATCCTTGTGAACACTCTAGAATCAACATCCTTCAATGAATTTTGACCAAACTTATACATACTTAGTCCTTAAGAGAATCTGGAACCCTATTGATTTTCAAGGTCAAAGGTCAAGGTCACCGGATCAAATTTTTAGGCAAGGCGATATGCCATGCTTTGTGTGCCCTTGTTGTGTTTTGTTTTTGTCTACATGTTTACGTAGGGTGATGTCCAACATTTTGTCCTATCATATGTCTTTACGTTCTGAGTTTTCTGTGTTGTGATGTCCGTTACGATTTCCGCATAAAAAAATCTTTACCCCCTGTTGTTTGTAGGAGGGTTCATGTCTTATTTACATTTTTGTGTATGTTTGCGTATAGTGGTGTCCAACTCATTTTTTTTTTTTTTTTTTTTTTTTTTTTCTTCGTCTTGTGTTTTCTGGATTGTCCATTTATGATTGTCCCTTATAGATATTCTTTTACATTTAATTAATGGGTTGCAATTGAACATTGGATCCTATATGTAAAAATGAATATAATAGTTGTTCTTAAAATCTAGACTTATTGAACATCATATGAATAGTCAGGTAAGCAATACAGTTCCAGGTGAGCCTCTAGTTCTGAAAAGATGGAGAAAATAATAATTAATCAATTTCATTCTAATTAGAATTACCTGTAGATATTTGTTGCATATTTTTTTTAAATTATTATTTCATCATCAAAATAAAGAAAAATAATATTGAATAAGTTTGTATTATGTTTGAAATTGACAGTTTCATAATTAATGTGATTCATTAAAACTAAGGTCAATATTCCTCAAGCATAAGTACATCTACCACTCTCTATCCAGAGTTGTCGTTCCTGCTATGCTACACGACATTTCTGTCAACGCTCATTTTACAAGATTTTTGTCAAATTTAGAAACAGTAAAAAAAATGTACTTAAAATTGTTTTAATTATTGTAAATATCAATAAAGATGAAAATAAATCACTCATTTCAAATCAATTCTCTCTTAAAAATGATTTTCCCCCCATTTCTTGGAGAACTATTTTGCGGAGGTAAAAATTAAAAAGTTAAAAACGATCACAAATCATTTTTAAGAGAGAATTGATTTGAAATGGGCGTTGACAGAGATGGAGTGTAGCGTAGCAGAAACGACAACTCTGGATAGAGAATGGTACATCTACATGTAACCAATTAACCCATTTTGGCTATCCAGTTTATAAGATACTTGCATCCAAATCCTTTTAAATTATTTGTCTTTCCAGTTTTGACTATGAGCATACCTGACCAAGGTTATTCCAGAAACATTATTGCTGTGTTCACTAATTTTGATCTCTACATTTTTTTGTACCGAAGAGTAAAAATATTACATAATATTTTGACAACTTGTAATTGATTGTTAGAAGTAAAATCTTGATAGAAAACTACAGACTACAGTCAAACCAGCGTTTAGTGACAACCTCTATAATACTATTAAGCAATAATTTGTAGTATTTGACCTTATTTTTAAATTCCTTTCACAATTTATTTCATATTAAAATAAAGCCTGTCTTTAGTGACCACCTGTCTTATGTGACTCAGGGGTTGTCGTGATCGTGATTGTATGGTATGTAGTTGGATTTACCACTTGCTGTGCAATCAGTGTCTATCACCACTGATGTGAGTTCGAATCCACTCATAACAAGGTTTACACAGATTGTTCTGTGTTCGAATCCGCTCATGGCAAGATTTACTCGATACAACAATATGTGATAAAGTTTGTCAGTGACTTGCGACTTGGATTTACCACTTGCTGTGCAATCAGTGCCTATCACCACTGATGTTGTGAGTTCAAATCCACTCATGGCAAGGTATACACTGATGTTGTGCATTCGAATCTGCTCATGGCAAGGTTTACTCAATATAACATTATGTGATCAAGTTTGTCAGTGACTTGTGACACATTTTCTGCTGGTCCTCTGGTTTCCTCCACCAATAAAACTGCTGCCACGATATAGCTGAAATATTGTTGAAAGTGGAATTAAACACCATAAACCTAACCCTTCTTGTGTGACTCTTTCAATGTTCCTGTGGAAGGTGACATAAGACAGGTTTAACTGTAATTGTAATGGGAATAATTCCAGTACTATTTGTAGATAAGTAGAATCTTGTATTTCAATAGTTTAGTTCCTCTGAAGTGTTATTATGAGTAATCCTGTTAGATTTTAAGTTTTATATTGACTTGTGTACAGTACATTGTGTACAGTACATGCATGTACCTGTACATGTACATTTGTATCTAGTTAATTTGTCAGTGTTTTTTAAATGTGACAGATTTATTTCATATAAATTTTGATCATAAAATAAACAAGTAAAAGTAAAACAAAGCTCTGTCAAAATTTAAGTAAAAATTAGTTATCAATTATTTAAGAAAATTGGGGAAATTTGAATTGTAATATTTAATATGAGGATAAATATTCATAATACAAAAAAAGTTATCAATTATGAAAATTGGGGAAGTGTTCCAGAAAAACAAATGAAATTTGAGATGACAGTATTCATGTGATACTTAAAAAATAATAATAAGAAAAAAAAAATATGATATTTAAAATGAGGAGGGCATATTCATGTGAGCGTAATATATACCAGCCTTAAGTTTAAAAAATAGCCAAGAGGAAGATTAGTATTTGTTTCATAGGGAGATATTTAAATTTATTTATTCGTTCTTGTACACGTACATGTAATTTACAAAAAATTAAATGGTGTGATCAGTTATTAATAGAATTTAAATGTAAGGCACCCAGGTCTTGATGGGGTATATGGGATCAGAATCCATGACTTCTTAGGCAGCCAACATGTCTAAGTGAATGTATATGTATGTGCATGTGGACCCAGAAAATCTGACTAATTAGGATGCATGTATGATTATGAATAAAAAAATGTGTGTTATGTCTACATGAATTCCTATGAAAAAGGTGGGGGGGGGGAGGGGGGCTTACCCCCAATTTATTGTTTTTGCCAAATAGGTTTTCAAATAGAGTAAATTGTCCTTATTTAATGAACTGAATTACTGTTACATAACCCAGAATAATGTGTGTTGAAAAAAGACCCTCATATATCCAGTCAATCCTGTCTTAAGTGCAGTCTCATTTTCCCCATCAATGAATAGTGCATATAATTTTAATCTATATATAAAGGGCAACTGCTCATAAAGGACACATTTTCATGGTCCCTTGAGTTGCCTTTATATACAAATTTGACAGGATATACTTGAGTGATGGGTCAACGACCTTTTTCAAGTCAACACCATAGATAAATAGATATACATGTATATTGTAATATTTTTAGACAGTTTGCATTATCATTGATTCATGTTTTTTTGTTAACATTATTTTTGGTGTGGTATATAGATTTGTAATCCCTCAGAAATGTCTTGTGACTTACATAGTATTCAATATGCAATGTTTGGTTTATCAAATCTTATATTTAAAAATAGCAACATATTTTTTCAAGTCGTGTCGGATCTGACAGTCACAGAATTATATAATCTATCAGACACCTATTAATAGCATTATTTCAAGTGTTACGTGTCTTTTGATCAATATATAATGTGTGACAATACAAAAACTACAAATCAATGATGGATGACAGAGTTATAGAAATACAAGACTAAGATGTAATTTAATTACAGAATAATTCCTGTGCTGTCGATCAATTACATCTTAAATTAATTTTGTTTCCCCAGCTAAGGCAGCTATACCAGTATTGTATTTCTTTACTCTTTCCCCAGCTATATCAGTATTGTATTTCTTTACTAGATACATGTAGCTGCATACAAACTTATTTTTTAAGGTTCCATTGACAATGTAGAGGAAAATGTTAGAATTGTCTCTTGTGTTTGCAATGTCATACCATATTATATTTTTTAATTAATTTGTACAATACTTGTTTACCTTGGAAATATAATTATATTAATAAGCCTGATGTGGAATTAATTTTGTTTATAAGAAATGAAAAGGTCTCTGTCTTCATTATCCATCTGTAGACACAATGGTTTTTATACGCTCGTCTCGAGACGGGCCGTATTATGTGATTGGGTATGGCGGGCGGGCGTCCACATCGGTTTCTGCACAATAACTTTAGTTCTGTATATCGGATCTTTACCAAGCTTCGCCACATGATTCCCCTATGCAAGGGGAAGAATCCTATTTATTTTGGGGTCATTAGGTCAAAGGTCACCATTACTATAAATATAATTTTTGACAACAGGGTCGTTTCCGCACGATAACTTTAGTTCTTTATATTGGATCTATAACAAACTTGGCCACATGATTCCCCTGTGAAAGGGGAAGAACCCTATTTATTTTGGGGTCATTAGGTCAAAGGTCAAGGTCACTGTTACTATAAATAGAATTTTTGACAACAGGGTCATTTCCACATTGTAACTTTAGTTCTGTATATTGGATCTTTACCAAATTTGACCACATAATTATATAATTACCCTGTGGAAGGAGAAAAATCTTATATATTTTGGGGTCATTAGGTCAAGGTCACTTACTATAAATAGAATTTTTGACAACAGGGTCGTTTCCACATGATAACTTTAGTTCTGTATTTTGGATCTTTACCAAACTTGACCACATGATTCCCCTGTGGAAGGGGAAAAACCCTATTTATTTTGGGGTCATTAGGTCAAAGGTCACTGTTACTATAAATATATTTTTTGACAACAGGGTTGTTTCCGCACGATAACTTTAGTTCTGTATATTGGATCTTTAACAAACTTGGCCACATGATTCCCCTGTGGAAGGGGAAGAACCATATTTATTTTGGGGTCATTAGGTCAAAGATCACGGTCACTGTTACTATAAATAAAATTTATGACAACAGGATCGTTTCCGCACGATAACTTTAGTTCTGTATATATATATTGGATCTTTACCAAACTTGGCCACATGATTCCCCTGTGGAAGGGGAAGAACCCTATTTATTTTGGGGTCATTACCATTATTGCGTTTGATAATTTCTATATTTTGTGATACACATATTTCTAGTTTTTTTGTTTTTTTGTTTTTTTTCAAAATAGAAAATTAACAGTTCCTATATAATTTAATTTATTAAAACTAAGATTCTCCTCTATCAGGCATAGGTAACCTTAGTCAATTATGGCTATCCAGAGTAGACTTCTGGGTTATTTGCTTTTTAAATTACTTGGCTTCCCAATTTTTTTACTTTGAGCATACATGTACCCAATGAAGGTTATTCCAGCAACGTGTGGTGCTCACTTAATTGTCTAATTTAATTCACTCAGAGTGGGTGTTTTTAGTTATATTGTCATTGTTATTGTGAAGACTATAAAATGTGTATTTACTGCTTCTCTATTAAGGTAGTACCATACACTTCAGGTAAAATTTGATCTGCTCGTTTAATTTTCTTATTTTTTTTTGGCAGTGTGTTTGAATATAACCACTGTAATAAATATCAAAATGTTAGCAAATTCCAACCAACAGACTCAGAGCTACTATAAATTTACTAGCCATATAGCAGCTTTTCTCTCTGTGGTTTTGATCACCGAGATACTTGAAATCTGCATACAAACATCATATGATCAAAACGTTCAACTGATTTTAAAGAGTTATCTCCCTGTAGTGTATGGTACCCCCTTTAAAAGAATGAGATAAGATAAGTTTTATTTATAGTCGGCATATTTAAATAACAATACAACACAATGAGAGCAAAGACTGGTTGGCTCCAAGTCAGGATAACAATTCTGAGTTCAGTGACATGTCTACCCATGTACAGTTGATTCAGTGAGCTAGCACGTTATAAAAAGGATGAAATGTGATATTATGAAATTAATGACTTTTTTTTTCTTTTTCCAGGTAATGCTCTAGTCAAGACAGGCCAAACACAAACGAACATAGGCAATGCAGAGAAAGAATTTGTTCAGTCGACGGCAAACAATTTCTTACAACCACTGAGGAATTTCCTGGAGGGCGACATGAAAACTATACAGGTTTTATACAGATTTATGAAATTAACAATTCCAGTAGAAATATATAACACAGTTTATAGATACTAATATATTAACATGGGAAAATTTGATGACCTGATCATCTTCCCCTCTCTGTTTGACTCACCAGGTTCAACTCAAAAGGGAGGGGGTACATACAATGCATAAAAATTCACAGGTTTTCAAGGCTCCAAATAGTCAAGTTAGAAAAATATATATTGGACATTGAATAGATGTCCTTTAGGCAATTATGAATAAAAGCAGAACAGATCAGATAGCTTTATAACTGTTAACTAAATTTAGTCAGGGTAATTTCAGAGGGGTTGCAACACAATATTTTGATTAATCACAATTAACTTCTCCCAGAAGACTCCCCATTTCCCCCTGCTGCTTCCCACTTCTCCCTGTGAGCTCTCTGAAAGAAAAGTCACTTCTCCCTATTATTTGAGAGTAGTTAGAGCCCTGTTCAACTAATCATGTGAAATGGGATATTGTTGTTATTGTCACTGAAGCATGACAGCAATTATTCAGCTACATGTACATGTATATAGTTTCCCATGTTTCACTATATTGTGTTAAATATTATTTATATTTGTGTATGTGCTATTTTTGTTGACATTATTATATGTGTATTATTTGTAGGGAGAGGACAGTCCATAAGTTGTGATAACTTTTTGTCCAATCCCATTGCTGTTTTATTTGCAATAAAATAATATTAAACTAGGTATATAGTGACTATAAGATTTATTTATATTATATTTGGGGAGGAAAACCTGGACAGTATGTATTAACATTACTGATGTCACTGTGTAGAAATGTTAACAGTTGATGTATCTATACTGGTACATCCGTAGTGTAACTTAATTTTTTATTATGTATATATAACATGTCATTCTTGGATGTTCAGAGGATCACAATCACATATGGGGGCTGTCGTGGTCGTGGATTTATAACTACCTATGCAATCAGTGCCTATCACCATTGACATTGTGAGTTCAAATCCCGTTCAGACGAGGTGTACTCGATATGACATTATATGATAAAAGTTTGTCAGTGACTTGTGACGGGTCTGTGGTTACCACCGGTTTCCTCCACCAATAAAACTGACCACCACGATATAACTAAAATATTGTTGAAAGTGGCATTAAACACCATAATTTAAACCAACCATCAAAATCATATGTAGCAACTATGTATGTTTTTCTTATGTTTTATTGACTGTAATGTCAATAATAGTAACACAAAATATTTTACACTCACCTTTGACCTCAAACCATCAAACATAAATAAGACCATGACAAATGGTTTTGAAAGTCCAGGTCCTGGATATATGTATGCTATACAGTACATTTTTCACATACAGTCAAACCTGTATTAAGAGATCACCTTTGAGACAAAACAAAAGTGGTCTTTTAAGAAAGGTGACCTCTTGAAAGAGGTTCAATTCATATGAACTTTTCTATGGTCTTTTAATACAGGTGACTGCTTAATAGAAGTGACCTCATGATCATGGGCAGCTTTGACTGTATATTAGACCGACATTGTAGTAATGATAAAATAAGAAGGACTATATAAGGTTTATGAGTTGTAAAAAAAATTGTTTTTAATTCTCTGTCACACTGAAAGGGATTTTGTATTTTATTATTTATAGGAAAGACATTTCATTATAATTCATAATAGAATGTTTGTCATCTTTTTTCAGAAAGAAAAGAAAATATTAGAAACAAAGAGACTAGATTTAGATGCTGCTAAAACTAAAAATAGACGAGCAAAATCACAAAACACACAGGTAAGTCTAAATATAAACTGACGAGAATGTCATCTAGTTCTAAATGCCCGTTTACACGATCAAAATTTTCCATCAAAAACTTGGTCAAAGTTTTCTTTGACAAAGTTCTGTGATCATGTAAACCTGCATAAAAAATGCTGTCATAGAACTTTGATGGACTTTGACATATTAGAAACCCATTCTATTTTTCTAAAAACTTTGACAGTCTTGTTTGGGATTTGACCAATCAAAACATCTTTCAAATCAAAATCTATGTAAACAAAAGCACAAGAGTTTGAAAAAAGTTTTCTTTGAGCAAAATTTCAGTCAAAAACTTTTGATCAAGCTTTTGACGGAAACTTTGATCGTGTAAACAGCCTTTAACTCGCTTAATTTACTAAACAGAGTGTATTATTATCCAAGATTAGGCAGCATTTCACAAAGAACACATTGGAAATAAACAAATATTTCATAGACATTTGTTAAAGATTTAAAATCGAAGTAAATCTTACCTGATGAAGGTTATTCCAGATATAAGTTTGATATCTTCCTTTTTGCTGTTTTGTGAAGTGGTAGTCAGGCTTGTAGTTCTTGACAACATTTTTGAGAATTAATTTAATGAATTTTGTACTGATGGAATTTAATTATAAATGACATTTATTATATTTTAAGAAATTCATGATTTCTTAAAAAAAAGCTTTGTTATGGCTAGAAGTTATTAGAATTGAATCTGAATTTGAGTTTGAGTTCTCAACCAGTCAAGATGCAGTATTTGTTTTGAGTTCGAAATTTGTACCTGGTTTAAATACACACTTTGGGTCAAGGAATATGTCAAAATTAGGTCATAGGTCATCATTGTGACTTTCCTGGATTTCAAAAACATTAAATTACTCAAAAGTTGGAAACTAAAATTTACTCTGATTTGTTTGGAAAAAGGGAATAAAACACCAGTACAAAATCATCACAGATAAGTTTTGACTTAAATTTCAATTTCTTCAAATCAAATCGTACTATATGAATTAGATGCAATTTGTTTTAAATACTTGCAATTTTTCTTTATTTTTGGATGCAGATAGAAATGCAAATAAAAAAGTAGCTATTTGTACTGAACAAATTTTAATGTTTTTCTTTGTAAAAGCCAGCTACACGGCCACAAACTCTGGCTCTGATAGAGGTTAGTCCGACATCTCCGTATGAGTGTTTTAATGTTGTCAAAGTACGTTTTACCTTTAAAATCATTTTTTTTGTACATGTTTAGTTTCACAGATGTAAAATGTATTTTAAGTTATTCTAAGGGCCATCCTTAAAAATATTGCTTTGTTGTAACCAAACATTGTTTTTTATTTTTGAAGATGAGGCTTGGTTGATAGGCAAATTATTTCCTTCTTTTACATGCAGAGAAACTTGTAATAACTGAACCTCCTTGGGTCCTACTTTAGTTCTTGGAACAGACATCTGTTAGGTTTATACAGATTAAATTGACAAAGATTTCCTACATTGGACTTTTTTTAAAGTTTGGTTTATACAGGATTTTTTGATTTTTTTGTATTTTCAATTTTTACTATCTGACAAAATATTACGTTGCTGAAAAAGAAAATCTGACTAAATTTAGTTGAAAAAACATTAGAATTTCTTATAGAGCAATTTGAGTCAAGGTTGGTTGTATGGATTGGCCTTGTTGCAGAAAATCAAGCTTTATTTTTTGGATGGCCTTGTATGATGTAAAATATTTACATACTTTTTATTAGCTGTGTGTACGAACTTTAATGCATGGACAAATTTTGATATGACTTGTGAGCATTTATATGCACACGAAAAAATAATATATATATACATACAGAGTTCGCGAAATTGTCAGTCCTGTCAGATATGACCAGCGAAATTTGGGCACAAGATTGGTATTTTTCAATAGAAAATTAATGAAGACTGACTTTATTTTAACTAGGACCACCAAGCCCATATGCCATTTCGCGAACTCTGTACATATGTATCATGTTTATATCAAGCTGTAATTGAAAAATCAAAAGGAAATGTGTGTATATTATATTATACCTACATATATGTGTAATATACACAACCAGTTAACATTCTGATATGACTTGTGAGTATTTACACACACACACAAAAATAGATGTATACATTTATCTTGTTTATAACAAGCTGTAATTGGAAAATTTAAAGGAAATTTATGTGTTTCTTATATCATATACAGTACAGTCAGAGAGATACCATGATAAATCACTCTGATAGACATATCACTCATCTTGGTGATTTGGATATATATCTTTTGTTCTATTAAATATATCTTCAAAATTTCTTTTACATTTAGAGAGTTACTTACTATCACTCAAAAGGCATATCAAAATAAGTAAATAGATTAAACAGAACAAAAGATATATCAGTATCACTAAGAAGAGTGATATCTCTATCACAGTGATTTATGATGCTATTTCTCTGACTGTACTGTACCTACATGTATGTTTGTAATATACCCAGCCAGTTAAGATTTTGAAAGTATACCTAGTCAGACTACTTAATTTGATAGATTTTTGTTAGGTCCACAATAATTTTGCGGTCGTATTATGATATGGTGCTGTCGTCGTCCATCTGCAGTCGCAATCATTTCCGTGTGATAACTTTAGTTCTAGTTGACTGATCATTCTAAATTTTAAACAATAAGATCCTTTGCAATTAGAATTAAGGATGGTAATTATTTTGTGTATTGTAGACATATTTGTGTTTTGAGTATTGTAGCCATATTTTGAGTATTGCCATATTTTGGGTATTGTAGCCATATTTTGGGTATTGTAGCCATATTTGGGTATTGTAGCCATATTTGTTTCCAAACAAGAGGACCAAAATAACAAAAACTTGGGAGAGTTTATTGACGTACATCTAGTGTCATGATGGCTGTAAATTCATGGTGTTGTGATCTGTTAGAGTGCGCCAATTACGGCCCAGCACCTCCGACTTCAGCACTAAGGGTTTCTGTTACAGTTACCTCTCTCTTAGCTTCTGGTATAAGACCTTTCCTGGAAGCACAGGAGGGACTTTACAGGTCCCAAACTGGATTTATCCTCAGGGTTTTCTCCTGAAGCCTTTCCCATAAATGGATATGCCGCAAGGCAGCGGAGGTTTGATAAGAGTTTCCCTTTCCATCCACAAAACAGTGGAACTATACTAGGCCAAAAAAGAAACGATACCAACATTTTTATCAAAATAGTTTTTTGGTCATTCTGATTTCGAATCTGTATTAAATAGTTTAATACAATTTATTGTTCGGAGATTGCAATGTAAATTTATTCTTTACGTTTAAGGAAGCGTGACATCATTTTCATGTTTTGAAATCTTTAACGCGGAATCAAAGATTGTGTTTCCCGATATGGATTTTAAATTTAACCAAGGTCATTAAATGTCCAGTGGACAAATGTAAACAAAAAGTGATAAAAATTGACCACATAATTTTGCACGTTTTTCAATGCCACATCTTTGTCAACATGAGAGAGACAGAGCAGTTGGTATGGTACAAGCAGGTATCCATCTAATTGAGATTGCAAACCACTTTGAATGTTCCAAACTGACAATTACAAGGCTAATGAGTCGATTGAGACAAACAGGTTCCACTTCTGATAGATCACGTAGTGGATGTCCCAGAGAAATGACGCTACATCAAGACCGCCACATTAGATTGATCCATCTACGGGATCGGTTTGTACCAGCTACAGTGACTGCTAGACAAACACAAGGAAGACATAACCCCAGAATATCTGCTCAAACCGTTTGCAATAGACTGAAAGCTGCTGGATTGCGATCACGTCGTCCTATCGTTGGTGCAGTGCTTACACAACGTCACCGCAATGCACATTTACGTTGGGGCGCAGTACGTCATTATTGGACCAGTAGGAGATGGCAGAACGTCATTTTTAGTGACGAGTCACGTTTCCGCTTGCGAAGGAGTGATGGCAGAATGAGGGTATACAGACGGCCCAATGAACGTTACATAAACACATATGTGCATGAGTGTGATCGCTTTGGAGGTGGAAGTGTGATGGTATGGGCAGGGATTACCCACTGTGGACGTACTGACTTAAAAATTGTCAACGGTAATCTGAATGCAGTGCGTTATCGTGACGAAATTTTGTCTGCTATTGTCCAGCCGTTCATTGCTCGCCATATGAATCGCCACACCTTCCAACAAGACAATGCCAGATGCCACGTGGCACGCATATGCAACCAGTTTCTTGCACAGAATAACATTAATGTTCTACCATGGCCTGGTTTGTCGCCGATTGAGCACTTATGGGATGAACTTGACAAACGAGTGCATAGGCATCCACAACAACCTGAATCCATGGATCAACTGAGGACTGCATTACTCGAAGACTGGAATGACGTTCCCCAAGCACGTATTCAACTTTTAATTGCGTCAATGCACCGCAGATTGACTGCAGTCATTCAAACAAGAGGTGGCCATACTCTTTACTAACTTTTCAATGTGAGGTTTCGAAAATGTTTGTTTGTTGATTTTACATGCTTGAATGTTAATTCATATCAATATATTTGTTGCCTAAAATTTTTTTAAAAATTAAATCATCTATTTTTGTAAACAAATTGGTATGGTTTCTTTTTTGGCCAAGTATATTTAACCCATAGCTGGGAACTAGATTTGCAGACATCAGGGCATATCCACACATGGGGGGGGGGAGGGGGGGGGGCATGAATGCCGTGCATCTAGGGACCTAGTTTCCTCCGAGACCTTGTGGTTCTGCCTGTAGCCACGAAGCATCCAATTACCATCTACCACCTCGAGGAGGTTTCCATATCTTTGCCACATAGGTCTTACTGTATGAGAGGCTATAATTGGCGAGGAAGTCTTACGCACTCAGCTCCCCTTTTCACATCAAGCTGCTAGCCAATGATGGAGCTGGAGGCGAATGTGACAAGCACACACACACTACGCACCAATACAATCATTTTGGTAGACATGCATCTGATTTTGATGATGTTTTTTTATGAATTATTTATGAAAATCCCTTTCTGAAAAATGCATAGAATTGTTATGTAACTTTTACTGACAAGTTAAAAATAAAATTCAAGGGAGAGAACTAATGTCATTCCACTGTAACATGTAAACAGTGCAGTCATTTCTTGGAATTTTATAAATGGTCTTAATGGACAATGGGGCTTAGAAAATTGGATGAACATTGTACAGAAAGATTGATCCTGATAATGTTCTATTACAAATATGTAACGACGACATCTAAAAATAGATTTCTATAAAGTGTTCTTTGCTTCTATTACTGTAACCAAGGATGACGCTGTAGCCAGAGTAAGATATATCTTTGTTGTGGGTTTTATTATCTATAGTGGTGTCTTCAGTGGAATTAGTCAAAGGGAGGCAACTTCAAAACTTGTTTCAACTTTAATTTTTTTATGATTTTATACTTATATGTATTCATTAAATGTAATATTTTTTTTGAAAATCTGGTTTCTTATGCTTAATAAAATAAAATGATCATCATTGTATGACCATTTTCCGTGGCATTAAAATTGATCTTAGAGATAGAGAATTTCATTTTTTTTTTTTTCAAAATCATAAATTCTAATAATTAAAAAATTTATAGGTGACATACTCCTTTGTTAGCTAAACAAAACAATTTTTTAGCAGAAATTATATGAAATGTGTAAACGATTTCGTTTAATCAACAAGTTAGATTCAATTTCAAATTTCATTCTGAATGAATATGTTACCAACTTTGTCTTGAAGATGCCTTCCTTATATGCATGCAATCAGCAAAGATTTGTATTTTATTTCAAGATTGCTTAAATATATAACAATTTATTTTTAATGGCCAAATATTTACAACTTCAATGTCAAGGCTATGCCTGTTCTCCAACTTGACAAGGTAGTTGTAATATCATTTAGGCAAAATTAAAGGTACCTGTGTTTCTGCTAAAATCTGGAAAAAATAGACTAGGTATGTAACACATGTTTTAAAACATTTTTTTGTAATTTTGACAATTAGGACAATTATCTGGTTTTGAACAGTGCATGTATAAAAACTCAAGAGTAGGCTCTAAAATGAGAGTCAGAACGGTTAACGGAAACACAGTTTGTGTAGCCTTGTGGAGATGATTAAATACACTTGAACCTGGTTGCTTCGAAGTCAGATGGACTTTATTTTTATTTAGAAATATCATAGTATTCAAGTTATCGATGATTCTTTAAGCTGGAAACTTCTATTAACTGATCCAATTTTTATTTTAGAATATCCATGGGAATAAATTTTCCAATTTCAAGATTACAAGATTTTACAGTATTTAGAATCAAATAAGGAACATGGACTGATTTTCTATTTTGCTGAGAAAATACTATAAGTTATTTATGTTCCTATCCGTAGATATGGAGATTTTAACACCCTGAAGTAGCCAAGTACATCCTGAGGTGCAACCGAAGGGTGTACAGGCCACTGAAGCGTGTTAAAATCTCCATATCTACGGATAGGAACGTAAATAACGAATTTATCCCTGCCTACAGTCAAAAATAAGACATTTTGGACCCCGGTGGGCCACGTTAAAGTGACGTTTTCTTTGTTTTTGGAAAGAATAAGTAAAAAATATGAAAGTTTCGAGTGTTTTTTACCTGGTGTAGGGTACTACCTGTGGTAGAACCCTACTGTTGATCAAATTAACAGTTTTCTATTCAATATATAACCGAAATTAACTAAATTTGATTTTGGAGCGTAATGTCGCGAGCTTTGATGTCATATTATCCCCATTTTGAAAATTATTACAACATTTGATTGGTTAAATGGCTAGTTACACCCGAGAATATGGGTTTTTTATGACCGGGGTTTTAACCAATCAAAAGTTGTTATAATTTTCAAGCGGGGGATAAATCTGTATGTTATTATTTTGTGATCATATTATATGTTGTTGACCTGTCATCATTGTTGGATACAATGGTTTCAGTGTGATAACTTTTGTTTTGGTTACTAATATGAAATGCCAGCCATATTATATACAGAGTCATTTTGTTGATGTAGTCCTTTTCAATAATCTTTTTCTTTTGCATGAATATTAACCCTTGGTACCTTGAAATATTTATATACAATGTATAACCTGGCTTTGACTTTATAATTATTTGTGATCCTTTCTTTTCAACTTTGAAATTTTAAATATTTATGCATGTTTAAAACTTCAGTGTATATTATACCATATTTCAGGGTTGCATCTAGGATTGTGAACTTGAAAATGCACCCCATTTTATTAAAAAAAAAGGAAGGGAACATTAAGATCATTAATATCCATTGTACTCATTTTTAGCTCCTTAAAGGACCAGGTGAGCTATTGCCATCACTTGGCGTCTGTCATCGTCATTGTACGTTGTAAACTTTTTCAAAGATCTTCTCCTCTGAAACTACTTGACCAATGTGAACCAAACTTGGTCTGAATCATCACTAGGGTGTCTAGTTTCAAAATTGTGTCCGGTGATGCCGTGCACCAATCAACATGGCTACTGTTACTAAAAATAGAACATGATAAAATTGCAGGTTTTTGGATTACCTAACAACTCATACAAGCCTGTCACAAAAATGGCGTGGGTTCACGCCCGGTTTTGTAAATTACAAAAAAGGGTGCACTCGACTCGCAGCCGCAAGTGATAAAGCTTACCAGTTGCTTGCCCATGGTCAGTGGTTCTCTCCGGGCACTCCAGTTTCCTCCATCACTAAAACTGGTCGACATGATATAGCTGAAATATTGCTGAGAGTGGCGTTAAGTACAATAAATCAAATCAAATCAAATCAATAACTTGAGGTCATTGAAAATTTATTTTCAATCTTTGTGACAAGGTCAAGGACCATAAAAGAGGGGCCATTTGATTTCAGACTTTAGATGAAAGCAGGGGCATCCATTAGGACACATTCTTCCATTTTTTTTAAATAATTTTTCACATTAAAATACATGTGAAAAGTTGTTTCTTGCACTTTTTTCTTATGTACTTTAGCTAAGCTGCATATTTTATCATCACCTGCTCTTTAATTGTCAATAGACAAAACATGTTTGATATCACAAATAGAACAGTGATATTTTAATTTTTTCTTGTTTCTGACATTAGTTATACCCCCCCCCCCCCCCCCGCAAACAAAGTTTGGAGGGGTATATAGGAATCACTCTGTCCGTCCGTCCGTCCGTCCATGTACCTTGTAAGCGCAACTCCTCCTAAACCTCTTATTGAATTTTTATGAAACTTTGCACATTTGTAGTACACTACCTGCAGATGTGCATGAAGGAATATGGTTGCTGTCCAATATTTAAAAGGGGAGATAATTCAACTTATACTTTCACGAAAAGGGGGGGCATGTACCTTGTAAGTGCAACTCCTCCTAAATGGCTTATTGGATGTTTATGAAACTTTACACAGTTGTAGTACACAACCTGCAGATGTGCATGAAGGAATACTGTTGCTGTCTAAAATTTAGAAGGGGAGATAATTCAACTTATACTTTCACGAAAAGGGGGGTTGTGTACCTTGTAAGCGCAACTACTCCTAAACGGCTAATTGGATTTTTGTGAAACTTTACACATTTGTAGTACACTACCTGCAGATGTGCATGAAGGAATATGGTTGCTGTCCAAAATTTAAAAGGGGAAATAATTCAACTTATACTTTCACGAAAAGGGGGGGGCATATACCTTGTAAGTGCAACTCCTACTAAGCTGCTTATTGAATTTATATGAAACTTCACACAGTTGTAGTACACAACCTGCAGATGGGCATGAAGGAATATCGTTGATGTGTAAAATTTAGAAGGGGAGATAATTCAACTTATACTTTCACGAAAAGGGGGGCCGTGTACTTGTGGCGACCCCTAGATGTATGTTCTTGGTTAGTTTATTTTGGAGATGGGATGTTGTCTCCTTGGCATAACTCCATATCCGTTCATTTTTCATACACAGTAGGTAACTTGCTAATATACTTGTATTCCAAAGTTTGAACAACATAGTATTGCAAGCGGGGGGTATCACTGAGTGAGGTCACTCACAGTTCTAGTTATTTTTGCCCGACACCTTTTTTCTCACGTTCCATCCTGTTGGACAACAATAAAGAATCTAACAGTTAGGACTCGTATACTAAATTTATATTTTTAATTATCACATTTTTGGGGGTATGCAAATCAGCAAGATAGTAAAAAAAAAAAAAAGTTTATTTCACTACACATGTATTAACAAGTAATTGATTCACAGTAAAAAAAAATGATTTTAGTTTATAATTATTTTATTTGATCAATGATACAAAGAGGATCAGACACAAGTTTTACCAACTTATGGAGTCTTCTCCTATATATACAATCATTATTACATTATATTGAGAATGCACAAGAAAACAAGAAAAATACAATTTTATCATATAATATAGCTGAAAATAGTAAACGAGTAAAAAGAAATGAAGAAAAAGTATGTGTGTGTGTGTGTGTGTGTGTATGGATGCTGGATGATGTTTGGTTAGTACATTAAACGATTAGAAATCGTTTAGACCTTTTTATGAATCGGAAAACTGAATCAAAAATAAAGCAATTATCTGCATAGCTTAAGGTATCACTTCCTGAAGTGAGAAGTGAAGTATTGATCGATTGAGACAAATCGCTTATGCTGAGAAACAGTTCATTTCTTATTTCAGAATATTTGGTACAAACAAAAAAGAAGTGGTTCGCATCTTCTTGGGGGGGCACCGCAGCTACACGCTGGGCTAGATAAAATATGAACCTTATGTAGATCATGGTTGAGGAAAGAAGCTGTACATCTAATTTGTGTTAGGATCACGTTTAACTTTCTAGGGCCATAGTAATAAAGTTTGGGAACAGTGATCTTATTTGATTGGCTGTTAAGACGAATAGCGTTTTTGAATTTGGATAATGAATCTAATTTTCTGATTGCAATGTCAAGTTTATTCCATTCTTTAACTGTGGAAGGAAAAAAAAAGATATTGTGGTGGCTTGTTTATTTTTCTTTTCGTTAAAAAATATGCCACAATATTAGAAAAAGAGAACCTGCAAACCACTTTTTTTTTTATCCTTTCCAGAGTAGTTTTTATTTTATTTTAAACATTTCAAAAGTCCTTAATCAAGAAATTTCGTCACTCTTGGAAAATGTTTTTTTTTCTGTCCAAAATTCGCACTTGAAAATTCTGTAGTTCTCAGAAATAAAAATAAAAGTCAAGTTACTTATTTCTATAATTACTAGAAAAAGGTGATTTTTTTTAACATTAAAAAAATTCAAACAGTTATTTGTTCACCTCCTCCTTGACAATCTTTATCAGGAAAGAAGCAAAAATTAAATAAAGTTGTGTTTGCCAGTCCCAATATTTTCTGTCTAATTTGACTTATTTATTTCACCCACAGGCAGAAGCAGACCTACGGATAGCACAAACAGAATTTGACAGACAAGCTGAGATTACAAAACTACTTCTGGAGGGAGTAAACGGTGCTCATGTAAGACCACAAAACGAAAGTAAAACAAGGATGTAAAATATATGTTTTTTGAAATGTATGAATTTAATTTACAAATGTACTTCCTGCACAACTGAAAAGAACTTAATTGAATAACTTTCCCTGTTAATTATGAAAAGAAAGTTTAAGCAAAGATGGTTACCAATTCCACCAATATATACCAGGGCTCTCACTACTTTCAAATTAGAGGGAGAAGTGACTTCTCTTTCAGAGAGCTCACAGGGAGAAGTGGGAGACAACAGAGAGAAGTGGTGAGACTTCTGAGAGAAGTTAATTGCGATTAATGGAAACACGCTGAAGTTACCCTGCCCAAATTTAGTTAATAGTTAAAAAGCTGTCTGAACTGATTTGTTCTGGGTTTTTTTATTCACAACTACCTTAAGAACATCTATTCAATGTCACATTTTTATTTCTGTCTGCCTTGACTATTGGAGTCTTGCATACCAGTGATTTTTTATATGTACTCCCCCCCCCCCCCCTTTTTTCTTTTTGAAATATTGCTGTGCTGTGATCCAATACCACACAAATTGTAATAAATCATGTGTGTAATCTTCACCCTCCAATGTGAGCCCTGATATACAAAGCAAAATTACCTCTCACCTCATAATCATTGAACATAGCGAAAGACCAAGTACATATGACATTGGAAATCTGAGTCCTGGCTTGAGACAGGCACAACAATGTGGAGGGATTAAACCGGTTTGAATTGAAATGATATGATTTAATCATGATTATGGTGAAACTTAAATGATGTCAGAGTCAAAAGGACATAGAAAACACTTGTCAGTATTTGTACCACATGGTTTGTGTAATCTGTATTGTTTAATTAACTATTTCTTAATTTTACTTTATAACGATCAGCTTTAAACAAATAAAAATAATGAAATTGGTAACTGATAGTAATGCAAAATAAAAAAAATATGGTTGGAAAGAATTTATTAGTACATTTAATTCTGATATTATTCATTAGTATATCGGACTGATGGACAGTCAATTTTGTTAGTATCTAGAATCAAGAAACACTTTGGCATTTTCAAATTTAACATGAAACAAAATACGAAAAGACTTAATAAAAATATTTTAGAAAATTAGCAAAAATTAAAGAAATACAGACATTTGGAAGCCATTCACAGAGGCCACTATATGTTTTATTTTTTATTTTTTATTTTTTTAAACTTTGTCGACTTCAGAAACTAAAGAGAGTGTATAATTTTCTGATTCGGTTATGTATATAATTACAGGCCCATCACCTTCGATGTTTAAACGACTTTATTGAAGCTCAGATGACGTACTATGCCCAGTGTCAACAGTATATGGCTGATTTGCAAAGACAGCTGGGAAGGTTTGTGCCTATATTTGTTTTATTCTTTCTTTTCTTCTTGGTGTAAGTACATGTTTTCATCTTGTGATATTGTGGTGTCAAAACAGAAGTTGCTTGAACTTGTTAGTTTAGTTTTCTTTTGGGGGGATGAGGGGTTTTCTGCCAATGTCTTCAAGTTTTTAATGAAGTTTTTCACCTGTTATTTTAAGTACTGAAATATACCAAATATTGTTTAGAATAATCTCTTTAGATAATACTTGTTTCTGTATTTGTCAAATTGTCAAACCTTTTACAACAATAAAGAATTTCACATGTTATTAATAGCTCAGACAATCTTCAGATTTAGTCTAGACAATGGTCATCACAGCCCAGGTGTTTTTTTTTTTTTTTAATTCTTGTTTTTTTTCTCTATTTTTACTTTCCACCTGCCTGTTGTTGTGAAAAGAATCATGTCAACTCTATTCCCCTCTCCAATTTAAACTTTTCATTTAAGATGGCTAAATAATAATACTTGTTTTATATAATCTCCGTGCCTTGTATTGTTCACCTATATACTGTGCAGATGGACAGTAGAAATGTTTGTTTGCATAATAAATTGTTCAATTCAATTTCGCTTCAAAATTTTCCTGTATGCCTATTTCACACACAAATTTGACAGTCGCACGTTATCAATCATGTTTAATAGATCTGTCAAATATTGGAAAGAAATTGGTTATGTGTAATAAAACAGAACCCCGCGGGAACCCAGGGGTATAGAAATGGGACCGAGAGCTTCTTCGGCTTGAAGGGGTGTCCGTCGGTTGAGCGGGATGTAGAAATTCACAACCAACCCGTCCTGCGGATGAGACGTAAATAAAACCGAGATCCCGTGTTGAGAGATTGCCACCCTCTCCGCACGTTAAAGAACCCAGTGTAACAGCTCATTATGCTCATAATTGGTGGTCCATAAGAGACCTGTTGCACTGGCAAAAGTATCCGTCCCTACCCATCACCTTTCCTTGTTTTGAGTCCCGTGGCATTTAAATTTTTAAATGTTCTCGTCCTGAATATAGCTGAAAAATTGCTCGCTGGACGTTAAACACCAATCAATCAATCAATCAATCATGTAATAAAACAGTCAAATTGATGATTGAAACGGGTACACAGCTAAAGTTTGAAGCAATCGAAAGGAAGAAATTGACTGTCAATCCACCTTATAAAACTATGTATTTATTTTTATAGTAGATTTTTAATATTAAGAACTTAACAATATATAAATTCAGAATGTAAAGAAATATCAAATATTTTAGGTCTGTACCTGGAGAATTTGAGCAAGCGTTCAAAGCTTTACTTGGTGAATGTAAGATTTGTGAACAATTGACTTGTTTGTCCCCTTTTGAAGGATTTTAATTTTTATGTGACTATCTCACCTTTGCAGGAACGGAGATCCATTTTAATCACGATGTAGAAAAATATAAAATTTTAAGAATCTATATTTGTTATTAATTTCTTGCCTGATAGTATGGAATCCAACATGCTATATATTTCTTGCCTCGCCATATGGAATCTTGGATGATTTTTCATTTTAAAGTTTGAACCACAAAAATCAGTTTATATATGATAAGACTCAGATCAGCGTCCGATATAAGGGTATTCTCAAATCGGCGTCCTTTCCAAATTTTCATATCTCTGGACTATTTATTGGTTAGGGTTGGGGCATACGTCAGTGATGTCATTGGACGTCGATTTGAGAAAGTGAGAAACGTCCATAGCTTTGAGAATTTGATAAAGGACAGATTTAAGAATTGGACGCCGATTTGAGAATTTGAAAAACGGACATAGATCTGAGGTACAGATGTGTGTGACGTAGAAATCGGACATGGATTTGAGGATTGGACGTCGATTAGAGGCTGGACGTCAATCTGACTTACATATATAGTTCCCTTTTATGATCAAAGGAAAAAGATATTATACTTGTTTATGATGGTAAAGGCACTAATATACTCACACAAGTCACATTTGTTTTGATATAACATCCACAATAAACAATAAAGTATGGTACTTATACAAGGTAATATTTCAGCTGTTCTTTTAAAAGTGACTTTTTGATTTATTAAAGGGAAATAATCCAGTGTTATATCGATATCACTTGTATAAGTCATAAACATGTACCAATAAAGGCTGACTTCATAAGACTTAAGCTACATAGATTCTTCATAAAATGCTTTTATCAACAGAACTGGCAACAGCTTTGTCAATTTTCATTTCAGGGCACGGGTAGCTCAATGAGTTAGGTAGTTGAATTACCTAACAACTCATACAAACCTATCACCAATACGGCATGGGTTCATGCCCGGCTTTGTAAATTAAAAAAAGGGTGCTCTTGACTCGCATCCTCAAGTGATAAAGTTTACCAGTTGCTTGCCCATGGTTGGTGGTTCTCTCCGGGTACTCCGGCTTCTTCCACCACTAAAGCTGGTCGCCATGATATAGCTGAAATATTGCTGAAAGTGGCGTTAAGCATCAAAAATCAAATCAATCAATCATAAGAATTTTCTTCTGTTGCACAATTTCGTTAGCATTGGAGAATTTATGTATATTTATTATTTCTCCCCTTCACGGAAGGGAGACAAACGTTTTACCCCGAATTCTTCTTTTTCTGATTCCGCTTCTTCTAATACAAACTTGTCCGGGGAGATTTTTTTAGCTCACCTGGCCATAGGCCACGTGAACTTTTATCATGGGTAAGCGTCCGTCCGTCCGTTAGCTTTTCACATTTAACTCTTCTTCTCTGAAACCGCTGAACAGATTTCAACCAAACTTGCCATAAATGTTCATTTGATGGTCCTCTGCCAGGGCCAATAACGTGTTCTGAATGGCTGAAATTTAAAAAATCTTCTTGTCAGAAACCACCAAGCCAATCGAATTGTGACTTTGCAGGAATGATCATTGGGTGGTCCTGTACTAAACTTGTGAATCGCTTACCGATTGGAAATTCAAGATGGCCGCCATGACTCAACTTAGTTTTAACATAGGACCCTATGGAAAAAATGTTTAAAAGTCTTCTTCTCTGAAACCAGTAAATCAATTTAAAGCAAACATGGCATGAATGGTCCTTAGGTGGTCAACTTTCAAAATTATGCCCTGTGACCCCGACCTCCATCCAAGATGGCCACCGTCAGCGGACATAGTTTTAACATAGGACCCTATGGGGAAAATGTTTAAATTTTTTTTCCTCTGGAACCAGTAAGCCAATTTAAAGCAAACATGGCATGAATGATCCTTAAATGGTCGACTTTCAAAATTATATCCAGTGACCCAAATCGCCATCCAAGATGGCCACCATCAGCGGACATAGTTTTAACATAGGACCCTATGGGAAATATGTTTAAAAATCTTCTCCTCTGAAACCAGTAAGCCAATTTAAAGCAAACATGGCATGGATGGTCCTTAAGTGGTCAATTTTCAAAATTGTGTGCGGTGACCCTGACCTTCATCCAAGATGGCCACTTTCAGCAGAAATAGTTTTAATATAGGACCTTATCGGGAATTTTTTTTTTAAATCTTCTCCTCTGAAACCAGTCAGCCAATATAGCAAACATGTCATCGATTGTCCTTAGGTGATCAACTGCCAAAATTGTGTTCAGTGACCCCGATCTCGGTCCAAAATGGCCGCTATCAGCGGACATAGTTTTAACATAGGACCTATGGGAAAATTGTTTAAATGTCTTCTCCTCTGAAACCAGTCAGCCAATTTAAAGCAAACATGGCATGGATGGTCCTTGGGTAGTATACTTTCAAAATTGTGTCCGGTGACCACGACCTCCATCCAAGATGGCTGCCATGAGCAGACATAGTTTTAACATACATTGTAGAACCATATGGGATTTGAATAGTAAAACTTAGATGTATTCGGCATGCAGACATTCTTAAGAGGGCTTATTTATGTCAGGTGAGCGATACAGGCTCACCTGAGCCTCTAGTATTGTGCCTTCATATTTTGTATGTACAAATGTAATTAGGACATGGCAAAGTATGGCGTATAAAACTTTTTTGTGCTTTGTATTAGTCTTTGTATATGCTTCAGGATGCGACAGAGTGTCAAGTAACAAAATGAGGTCACTGTGACCTTTTCCTTAAATATCAAGGTCAAATAAGTTGGCTTTTTTCATTTAGTGGGGCAGAACGCAGAACTGCCTATATTTTTTTTAAGAGAGTTTAAGCTCTCTGAAATTTAGTGAAATGCATTTGTTTACAGCTGTATTTAAAAGCTAAAATATAAGGGGAATCCCTGCCCATTTTTTTTTCTCCAGATATTCAGAATTATATTTGTTATTTAAGTTTTAAATTGCAAGACTTGCAAATAAACGAAAATTAATACATTCCGTGTAGTTTTTAAAATATCTTTCAAATTTTGATGTTTTTGCTTATTTTGCTTAAACTTTGCATTGACTGACTGCAACAAAGTTTTTAATCACCATTTGATTTTCAAAATGTGTGGATCTAATTCTCTCTCAAAAAAATCTTTTTAGGTATTTTTGTGTTAACAGTATACATGTATATATATATATATATATAAATTATGACATGAAGTTATCTTTGTTATAATTAAAATATCTCATTATATATAAATTTCATAAAATATCCTTTATATGTTATAAAAAAAAAAGAAGAATAAACATCCCAGAAAACTATTCTAAAATCATTTTGTATTCAAAACCATCTTGTCAGTTCCTGGAAAGGGGAGATAATCTTGAAATTAAGTTCATTTTCTTTAAAAGGGAGATAACTTAATTTTTAACTTTGGGATTTTTTGGTATTGCATGTTTCTTGCTTGAGTAGTGTAATTTTCTCTCCTATTTTTTCAGTTATTCTGTTGGTAGTGGGAGCAACTCGTCAAATTCCCTCGGACCAGGTCTCCCAAATTCCACTCTCCCCGTTCAGCCAAGTGCACCCCCTATGATTCACATCACAGCAGCCACACCTAGTACAGAGAAAAAACAGGCTCGAGTTTTATATGATTACGATGCAGCTGATAATACAGAGTTATCTCTCTTGGCAGATGAGGTTAGAAATGTTTATGTGTTCACACATGTACAACAAAAATGTGCCAAAATTTGTAAAACTCACTTTTGCATGTTGTTTAGTGTGCTAAGTAACTATTGCTAAGAACTTTCTGTTCTGTACCTTTACTACAAAATATTGGTTTTTATGTTACAGTTACACAAACATAGAAATGTTTGAGAATGCAGCCTTATTAAATAAATTTTTGGATACATTTTTTTAAAGAAAATATATGTTAAGCTGATTTATATAATATTAGATATATTTGTCTTGTATGAAATTAAAATTTTAAATTTAGCTATAAGAAAAATATTTTATGAAAGTGTGTTCAATAAGGAAGATAAATATGAGTTATTTCCCTTTATGAGATTGTATTAATTGACTTCTATTGAATCAAAGTTTATTATAATCAAACCAGTGAAGGAAGTTTATGATTTTGACTACCGTATTGTTTATCATGAGTTTGAAAATGTTGGCACATATTGTAAATTCACAAATTTAAAAAAAAACATATTGTTGATTGCACAAAAGCCCTATACACTACATACATCTATATTCCCTTCCAAGTACATGTATTAACTGCACCTGCCATTATGCCCAGCGATAGTGCTTCGTGTCCATTTCATTTTTTTTCGTCTTTTTTCAAATTTGTTTATACCATCATTTAATGTTGTTTTTGCATGCTTCATTATAATACATCGTTATTTTACATATTTGTTTTTGCAACACAATCAGTTTTATTCTTTTCTAAAATTAAACTTAGAGGGAATTTATATATGTTAACACCCCCATTTTATTTGTGTACCCTTTATTTTGCATGGAATATTCACATTAAATTTGGATATTGTATTACTTCAAAATTGAAAACATATTCTTTGATAGAATTTAGTTTTTGACAACCAGTAATTCTAAAATTTGCAAATAAATGCAGTGTTATTTTTAATATTACTTTATTATATGACTAAAAAAATTATAAAAAAGAGGTCAAAACAGAATTTGGGAGGTTGTTGCCAAGGGGACTTAATTGATGAAACTAGAGGTCAATTCAAAATTTGGAAGGTTATAAAAGATCAATAAAAAGTACAGTCAAAATACCTGGTTGTAATTAAGACTATGGGTGTTACAGTTACCTTGGTTACATAAGAAGTTTGTCAGTGACTTGCGACACGTAGGTGGTTCTCTCCGGGTACTCCGGTTTCCTCCACCAATAAAACTGACTGCCACAATAGAACTGAAATATAGTTGAAAGTGGCGTTAAACACCATAACCTTCACCCGCTATCCCCCTGATCAATTAAGGATGCATGGAGTTTGTTTTTGTCATCTATGGTAAGCAGACACACAAGCCTTAGTAGTGCCAGGCACTGAATACATAGGCTGGTGTAAATTAATCCACCATGCAATCATTGCCATTGAGATCCCTTTGATTTAATTAAAAGTGTGCAAGCCCTTTAGGATGTTACATTTTGAATTCAGTTAAGATTAAGGTTTTAAAGCATGTATGTCATAACACTCATTATTACAGAATATTAAGTTTTATTTTTCTGATATTTGATTAAAATCATATGTTATATATGGTATGCTCCATTGACCTGACTTGAAATAATGAAGTCTGTGTTGTCATAGAAAACACACTGTATTGTTGGATTTGTATTGTGGTAGCTCATTGAAACAAGTCCACAGATGGACTTGGCATTCCACTATGACAAATTATCCTGATTCTGAGGCAACAAGTCTTAGCTCTTACTCGTTAATGCTGTGTGCTTAGCGGAGAGGCAGCAAATATTTGTTTGTCTTTGGAGAGACAAATCCCCGAGCTATAACCTATTATATACCACATTTGACACACCTAGTTAACCATTTCAGCATAGAATTATATTCCAATGTATACATAATTTGATAAAATAGTAGTGCCGTGTCAAAAATATAAAGTTTATGTGTATGAGGCTTAGAAACGGACAAATGTGTAGTTTACTTAGCTTTTCCCCAGTTTTGCACCAAATACTCCTACATTTTATATTGTAAAACTCTGTATTTCCTGCATAGAATCACATTCATAGATACTATCTAAGATATAGGCAGTTATATTTTTATTTTAAAAAAGAAAATTATGCAGTTGTCCATTGTTTGCACGTGATGATATTTTCTGTGAACAGGAAGTAAACTTATTTACAACTACTTTAAACTAGTATCCCAAAGCTTAATGGATAAAACATGTGAAAAGGGTACCAGAAAAGCTGCATGCATATTTTGGTCAATTGAATATTTAAAAAAAAATTAACCAGTCAAGTCAGTTTGACTGCACACATAGAATGAGTGCACCAATTAAGGTATTTACAAAATCCAAAAAATTATTGCAATGTTGTAGTATACTGAACTTGTGCAATCCGACACCTGAGTTTTCCAACATCCTGTGACATTCGACAAAAAATTATGGTCCCAAAGTATTTCTGTTAACTAAAATAAAACCTGAGTATTCCGAAATCCTGTACAATCAGACATATTTCACTGGTCCCTTGGTGTGTCGGATTAGATGGGTTCTGACATCCTGTACAATCAGACACATTTCCCTGGTCCCTTGGTGTGTCGGATTAAACAGGTTCTGACATCCTGTACAATCAGACACATTTCCCTGGTCCCTTGGTGTGTCAGATTAGACAGGTTCTGACATCCTGTACAATCAGACACATTTCACTGGTCCCTTGGTGTGTCAGAATAGACAGGTTCTGACATCCTGTACAATCAGACACATTTCCCTGGTCCCTTGGTGTGTCGGATTAGACAGGTTCTGACATTTTGTACAATCAGACACATTTCCCTGGTCCCTTGGTGTGTCAGATTAGACAGGTTCTGACATCCTGTACAATCAGACACATTTCCCTGGTCCTTTGGTGTGTCGGATTAGACATGTTCTGACATCCTGTACAATCAGACACATTTCCCTGGTCCCTTGGTGTGTAGGATTAGACAGGTTCTGACATCCTGTACAATTGGACACATTTCCCTGGTCCCTTGGTGTGTAGGATTAGATAGGGTCCACTGTATTTTGATGCCATATGCAGCTTTAGTACTGGATTAAAATAACATTAACATTTTATAGGATCATGTTTTGTAATATTGTATCCAATCTAAACACTAGGTTTCATGTTAATTGTAAAATATTAATTGTTTAAAGGTAGATAACTGCTGTAAGTTTCTTATTTCTGTTGCTGATTATCTCCCTTTTTTCTTTTCTTTTTCAGCTAATAACAGTGTACAAAGTTCCGGGACTGGATCCTGATTGGTTAATGGCAGAAAGGGGTTCACAAAAGGGAAAAGTTCCAAATACATATTTAGAAATTTTAGAATAATTTTAGGAACAAATATAAGGTTCATTTTTTTTACATTTCGGTTTTTTTTTGTACTGCACAGAAATCTCCAAGAGAATCTACCAGTGATTATGGAATGAGGTAGGACTGAGGAAGCAGACAGACAGAAATAAAATGTCTGATGAACATAATGGTCGCACAAGAATGATATTACAAATAAGGATCTGGTTGTATCGATAGTTATTATTTTTTTAAGCATATATTTGTTTTACAAGTTGAATGGGCTTTTTGATAAAAAAAAAAAAAATCAAATTTGGCCCTCTTTGAAATTTATGGAATTTAGACAAGAAAACAGTAATAATAAATGTCATAGAAACTAAATCAAAATTTCAAGTCGTGAAAGAGAAAAGAGATGGTGTAATAGTTTATATTATTAATCTAATTAAAAATTACACATTTGTTGTAGCTTTTTTTTAGTGTATCACCAGAAAAAAACAAATAAAAAAACAAACAGCAATAATCTAATTTTAATTTAATTGTATTATCCTTAATGATATATGTATTGGAATGAAAATATTTAAAATCATGTTATATTAATTGTTTTCATGCTGGGTGATCTGTTTTGCCTTTCTACGATTTTTCTCTTGGATTTTGAAACTGTTCTGACAGTGTGGTATTTTTTTGTTTTTCATTTTATTATAAGTTAGAAAATTGAAATAGGTTATAAAAGTTAAAGTGTCAAACTCTTAACTAAGCATTTGAACAGTAAACTTTCATATCCATTACATATAGACTGATTTTTTTCTTTGCACCTTCCACCTGTGCACAGTTGACAAAATTATGCTGCACACTTTGTACCCATTTCAGTTTCAACATTTCATTTAAAATTTTATCTAGTGTATGACATTAGAAAGTATGTCTTATGCATTCTCCACTATGCAGTGTCATCTGAGAAGTCCATGATACAGGTGTTGAGGACGAACATGAGAGAAATCATGGTCTATTTTTGTCACTTCTTTACTATGTCCAAACTTGACTGGTGGAAAATGTAAAAAAAAAACGTATTGTAAAAGAAAATTCAAATTTATATATTTATTTACATATAGCCACCATTTTCCCACTCAGTTTCACAAATCACAAGTTCCTTGTACTTGTTACTCTCTATCTTAAGGGGTGTGTTAGGGCTATGCCATTTATTTTAAGGGTTTTATAAGGGCTATTCCATTTATATTTACTTTGAGACAGGGAAGGCTTATATCTGCAAATTATGATTTAAAGTAGTATTCCCTTGCCTAGATAAATTTAAATGGATTCCCCACACCACAAAACTATATATTTTGAATGTTTAAAGAATATTTTTACATATTTCCAATCCATTTAATAGTTACTGTGACAGGATTAATTGGCATATACAGTCAAACCTGTCTTAAGGGGTACCTGTATATAACAAATCACTGTCTATAAAGGGCAGTTTCATTTTCTCCATTTGATGAATAGTTCATATACATGTAATTTGAACCTGTATATAAAGGTCAACTGCTCATAAAGGTCACAGGTTCCTATCAGTGTCCTTTATGTACAGGTTTGACTGTATAATGTCTTGAGTGAGATTATCATTTTTTCTATAGATTTTAAAAAATTGTGTTATTTTCTTTTTTCTACTTTTCTAGAAGTTTATCATTAAACACTCATTCCTCCCTTAGAAAGGGAGAACTTTTTTTTTTTTTTTTTTGAAAATTTGAATATTCAACAGATTCATTTCAATATTCATAAATCATTGTCATAGAAGTGTTTTAAAGTTACTTCCCTTCTTTAAAGGATAACCAATTTATTCCATCCCTCAAAATTTATACCAAGTTCATATTTGCTGCTTGAATTAGGAACCATTCATTTTTGTGAACCAATTTCTATGAACCCATTTCAGTGAACCCACTTATGTGAACCCATTTATGTTGGTACAAGATTGAACCATTAATATATTTAAGCATGTTTGGGAGTGGTTACTTTTTTTTTTTTATCTGTTTGTGAAATGTCTGCAAACAACATCTATCACTGTTAGCTGAATCTTGAAGAAGTTGTTTATTCTTTGCTTGTATCTAACGTGACGCAGAATACTAGAAATTATGCATGGTTGTTATATTACCTAGGCTTACACTGATCTCAAGATCAGCCATTTTTTTTTATTCTAGACCAAGCACATTACTAAATTGTCTTGAATATAGTTGAAATACTGCTCGCTGAACGTTAAGCTGTAATGAATCAATCATTTATTACGAGAGAGAAAAAATGTCCAAGATGCAGGATGTGAAAGACCTATGCATATCTTGCCAATAAAAATTACCAACAATCGTGACTGAAGAAAAAATCTTTCTCGATCCTGCATTGAAATAATGTCAGAGTTTGTACAAGTCTCTTCATGATCATTATATATATATATAATTGTAAAGCCATCAGTAGTATAAAAAATACTGTTAATGCTTTTCTAAAAGAGACCTTTTTGATTACGATTTAATAAATATTAGATTGATTCGGTGAACGAATGTCATGCGATGCATTAATATTCAAACAATTTAAAACAAGGTGATGTTGTTTGCAGGTATTTCTTATTTGTTTATACAGAAATGTGTAATACAGTATAATTATATTTGTTTTGTTTTTTATATTAAATGATATTCTTAAACTATTTTACCATTTTGTACTCTGCAAGAAGATGTAGTGGGACTATTTTGACGAGAACTTATTTGACAGTAAACCACAATAATAGTGCTATTTATTGTTAAAGGAATTGTGGTAAATGTCAATTGTTTACATTTGTCATTTCATGTTAAACCCCATTTGCTAAGACATCACAAAATGAGGTCATGGCAATAATGTGGGCAATGGAGGAAAGGGAGATAACTACAGTTTATAAGGAGAGATAATCAAGCACAGTTTAGAAAAGGGAGATAATCAAGCACAGATTAGAAAAGGGAGATAATCAAACACAGTTTAGAAAAGGGAGATAATCAACCACAGTTTATAAGGACATAATCCACCACAGTTTAGAAAGGGGGTATAATCCACCACAGTTTAGAAAGGGGAGATAATCAATCACAGTTTAGAAAAGGGAGATAATCAACCACAGTTTAGAAAAGGAAGATAGTTAACCACAGTTTATAAGGGGGAGATAATCAAAAACTGTAGAAAAGGAAGATAATCAAAGACATTTTAGGAAGTGGAGATTATCTACCACAGTTTAGAAAAGGGAGATAATCACTGACAGTTTGTAGGGTTGAGGTTTAAGAACAGAAATAATATTGGTTACATTTGATACTTATTGCACAAGATATAGGAAGATGGTATACATTTAAATAAGATACTGAATGTGGCTAACTGGGATCGAAAAGTTTTCTTTGACCATCGTTACACTGGTACCCTGATTCACTACTCATCTGAAGTCTGGGTTTCTGGTTTGCTGTTACACCACAGGTGTGTATTCCGTAATCCAAGCCAATGCATAAGTAATTTAAAGATGTATATTATATTTTTAAATCCAATTATAGTACACTTGTAGAGCCAATAAATATTTCATTTTCAAAGTAATCTTTGAGCAGAAATTGTTATCCTTAAAAAATTCAACATGAGTTATTTTATTGAAATTAATAGTGTTATATCTGTAATTATATAGATTTCCCAGTACATCTTCGGGTATTGTATTTGTTATATATCTGTAATTACGGGCCTATTGATTTCCCAGTACATCTTTGGGTATTGTATTTGTTAAGATGAGGGATATGTTTACTTATGATTTATATATATAGGTATATCTACAATCACAAATGGTGCATACATTGTTAATTAGTTTCTATGAATTTGTTAAACAATATTTTCATGGCAAATTTATTGACTTTTGTTTAAATTTTCTGTAATGTATATGAATATTTTTTTTATTATTATTGTTAAGTACGGTAAATTTTGTTTTTATCCAATACAGGTAAAGCAGAAAAACAAAGACATTTTAACATCCTTAGTTACAAAATTTATTGAAGCAAAAAAAAATATATTCTGTTAAAATTTTATGTTGAATCTATTTTTGGCAGATTAAGATAATAAGTGTACCCCCATTTTTAAGCTCATTGGTACATGCCAATATTCAATCTAAGAAAATAATGCCAGGGGTCATGCAATCAAATTTTCATGTGAAAATACCGGTGGAAAAGGGGACATATTGCACGATGATATTAGGATGAGAGCCTCTGATTACTGAAAAAATATTTTTCTCCTCCCCTTTTTTTAGTTAAGTTCAAAATTTTATTTAATAAAACTCTGATATAACCAGAATTTGGCGACTGAATTTTACTTCTTCTTTTTTTTTCTTTACTCATGTATAATTGTATAAAATATGCAAATTCTAGCTGCACAAATAGATATTATGATTCAACACTTTTCTTACTAAGATACAATTTAATTTGTTATTTTATTTTTACATTTATTTTGATGTTGTCTACGGGTTAGGATTTCTTCATTATTACATACCTGTGCACTTGATATATTTTGGCAGGAACAGTGTATATTATCAGATTCTTTCACAGATATAACTTAATTTCATTTTTTTAAAGAAACTATAGAGTTGCGATGTCAAAAGTTAGTGGAAATATTTCCTAAATATTGTGACTGACGACATTAAATTTTATTTTATTGATTTATCTCCCTTAGCTGTGATAAAGGGAGATGATTATGTAATTATCTCCCTTATCTAGTTCAGTGACTGAAGATGATAAATTGACAAAAAATGTATTCACACTTTTTGATCAAGTCCGTGAACAATTATCAATAAAATTATATTTATTACATCTTTTATAAAGCCAATCAGATTTAAATGATTATGCTACGCTTCATTGAAATTTGATATAACTCAATGTCACCTTTCAACCAGTGAACTTTTAACATTCTTTCTAGTTTTATTGCCTGTAGTGATCCAGATGACAAATACACCATTTTCCCAGCTGTGTTTTCATTGGCTAATCAAAAGTTCACCTTTCACAGTAAGGTTAAATGGAGTTGTCTCCCATGTTACTGGAATGTAGAGCATTTAGTACGATTGTTGAAAGGCTTAATCAGTTATCTAAATATATCTCCACACTTCGTTTCTGTTTTTATAACATAGGTAATGGTCATTGGTATATTGGTATCTTTTAACCTTATAACAGCATATTTCCGCTGTCACTTACAAATTTAAAATTTGATGGTAAAGAATTTATATAATGTAAAAATTATGAAAATATTTAAAAAAAAACAATTACATGACTCTGTTTTCATTTATCTTTTCAAAATAGCACACCATACTGAATTATATACTTAAAGGTGTATTTATTTCTGGCAACAGCCATGTGTAATTTGTTGGCAAAATTTCTGTACTAATATACATATTTACATAATTGTCAATTAAAACCAAAAAATATTGTGAACTTTCCCTCCTTTGGTCAAATCTGAGTTTTTAAATGTAAGGTTGTAATATGGTGCCAGATTTGTCTAGATGAAGAAAGAAGTCGAATACATTATCAAAAGAGAGCTAACTGTTACTTATTAGAATATACAGGGTTATAAAAGAATATCTAAGTTTATTTTAGGGATGTGTAGTATATATATAAGACTTGAAATAAGTTTGTCTTGTCATCAGAGGGGGCCTTTGAGGCCATGATCACATTGTAGTTGTATTTAACTCTATCACATCTAATGATTATTAGATTATTTTTGTACTTGTTCATGAGTTTGATGATAACCACATGTGGGCTATGTGGACCAGTACAAGGAGTAATGTACTTGTTCATGAGTTTGTTTTCCAAACCACCCTGGGGATATTTACTTTTTCAAAAGTTTGATTCGGAACCGTGGAGATATGTACAGAACTGGATTTTTTTTTTCTGAAATTACGGAACCTCAGTGGCTCAAACACATTTTGACAGTCCCTTCGAGTTCGAGTCAGTTCTACTGTACTTGTTAACGAGTTTGATTTCTGAACCCTAGGGAGGTGTACTAGTTCATTAGTAAGATTTCTGAACCCTGAAGAAGAGTACATTGTTCTTCTTTACGGATTTCCAAACCGTGGATAGAGATATAATTGTTGCAGCTACTGAGTAAAGTTTGTCACTCACTAGAAGCTTGTTGGTGATTTTGTGTGATTACTCCTGGTTTCTTCATTGAAAAAGAACTGATCGGTACAATATAATGATGTAAGTGGCCCATAAAAATGTCCATAATATAAATCATGTGGTCTGAAGAAGTCAACATATTAACGACCATTTCTTTTAGAAGTTTTAAGACATTTATCTCATTGTGTTATCAGTCTTTGTACACTTTTTACTGAGATAAAATGTATTGTTAATTGAATAAATATGTATAAAAGAAATAAATGATATTTATGCCAACATGTTTTAGTTTATCTGTTTCTAAAAATAGCTTAGATGTCAATAATTAAGGTGATCAGTGCCCTATTACAACCATAATCTTTTTTCACCCAGTTCACCTTGAGGTAGTGAATTACACCCAGTTCACCTTGAGGTAGTGAATTACACCCAGTTCACATTGAGGTAGTGAATTACACCCAGTTCACCTTGAGGTAGTGAATTACACCTAGTTCACCTTGAGGTAGTGAATTACACCCAGTTCACCTTAAGGTAGTGAATTACACCTAGTTCACCTTGAGGTAGTAAATTACACCCAGTTCACCTTGAGGTAGTGAATTACACCTAGTTCACCTTGAGGTAGTGAATTACACCCAGTTCACCTTGAGGTAGTGAATTACACCTAGTTCACCTTGAGGTAGTGAATTGCACCCAGTTCACCTTGAGGTAGTGAATTACACCCAGTTCACCTTGAGGTAGTGAATTACACCCAGTTCACCTTGAGGTAGTGAATTACACCCAGTTCACCTTAAGGTAGTGAATTACACCTAGTTCACCTTGAGGTAGTGAATTACACCCAGTTCACCTTGAGGTAGTGAATTACACCTAGTTCACCTTGAGGTAGTGAATTACACCCAGTTCACCTTGAGGTAGTGAATTACACCTAGTTCACCTTGAGGTAGTGAATTGCACCCAGTTCACCTTGAGGTATTGAATTACACCCAGTTCACCTTGAGGTAGTGAATTACACCCAGTTCACCTTGAGGTAGTGAATTACACCCAGTTCACCTTGAGGTAGTGAATTACACCCAGTTCACCTTGAGGTAGTGAATTACATCCAGTTCACCTTGATGTAGTGAATTACACCTAGTTCACCTTGATGTAGTGAATTACACCCAGTTCACCTTGAGGTAGTGAATTACACCCAGTTCACCTTGAGGTAGTGAATTACACCTAGTTCACCTTGAGGTAGTGAATTACACCCAGTTCATCTTGAAGTAGTTCATCATGAGGATGATTCCAGTTCACACTGATGTAAGGCATGCTCAGTTCACCATGAGGTATGAGGTTGGACCCATACTACAATGATGTATGACCATGTGCTCAGCTCGCCATGAGGTATGAGGTTGGACCCATACTACAATGATGTATGACCATGTGCTCAGCTCGCCATGAAGTATGAGATTATATCCAGTTCACCTTGAGGAATGCCTATCACCACTAATGTTGTGAGTTTGAATCCCGCTCATGGCGGGGTGTACAACATTATGCGATAAAGTTTTTAAGTGAATTGCAGTAGGTCGATGGTTTTCACAGGGTACCATGGTTTCCCCCACCAATAAAACGGACAGCCACGATATAACTGAAATATTGTTGAAAGTGGCTTTAAACACCATAACACTAACCCTAGAGGAATGACATCATGTCTAGTCCACCATGAAGTATGAGTTTACACCCAGTTCACTTTGAGGTATAGCATCTTGCCCAGTTCATCTAGATCTAGAGGTATTCTTTACTTAAATACATTAGGCAGTTAGTTTACAATGTACTACCCAGTAACAGATACAGTTTTCTACAGAGAATTTATGTCGGTTAAAAGCTCAACAGAGCTTATGTTGTATGTTGTATGTTGTTTTAACCATGCCGACTCTAAATAAAGCTTATTTATTTATTATTTATTATTTATCTTCCTTCGCCCATGAACATAGTAATTGTGATACAACTGAAAATTGTAGAAAGTAGTATACAGCTAACATTTAACAAACAAAATTACACCAAGAGCCTACTACAGTGGAACCTGTGCAATTCGACACCTGAGTTTTCCGACATCAATTTATGATCCCAAAATAGTTTTGTAGCTAAAATAAAACCTGAGTATTCCGACATCCTGTACAATCCGACACATTTCCCTGGTCCCTTGGTTTGTCGGATTAGACGGGTTCCACTACATGCAAAGAACATGATTGTGTAATATCAGGACATCAATAAAATATTATGTGCAATAATAGAAAGAAGTATTCCACACAACACCATAATTTCTCATTAATCTTACCAAAGAAAGGGAATTCTACACTTGGAGTTTGGTTAACATTCTATCTCGACTCTTGGTGTTTGTAATAAAACTCTGTAAGTTTCTGGAAACATTGATTTATTTTTGTCCTGGCCGTCTGTCACAAAGTTTTATGCTCGCAATTCACCTACAATTTAAATAGGAGTTTAGGTTATTGTGTTTAACGCCACGTTCAACAGTATTTTAGTCATATCGTGGCGGTCAGTTTTATTGGTGGAGGAAACCGGAGTACCCGGAGAAAACCACCGACCTGCCGCAAGTCGCCGACAAACTTAATCACATAATATTGTATCGAGTACACTTCGCCATTAGTGGGATTCAAAGTCACAGCGTTAGTGATGATAGGCACTGCTTGGACATGTACAGGTAGTTGTAAATCCAACTACCATACGATCAAGACCACGATAAATAGGAATTCTTTAAACATTTGAATACTTGTTGATAACCTTATCAAGATTCATTACAGCAATTTCATTGATCCATTATTGAATGGGAGTAATGGCCATTTTCCCACTACTTGCATGCTACACGTGTGTCCACTCCATACTCTTAAGTGGTCTATTATATTTAGATAAAACCTGTTCATAAAAATTAGGCACAGTGAGTGATTGTTGCTTGACGCCAAATAAGCATTTTCCCAAGCTATATCATGGCGAGAACACGTTACATTTTAATGAGATGCTATTGTCGGCTTTGTATTAGACAAACACGTTTAGGTGGATTCTTATAGTACTGGCTCATGCACTGAAACAACAGTCCGCGGCTAGACATTTCGCTCTATTTGTAGCATTATTTCGATTTCAAGCCAACCAGTCTTTGTTCTTAGAGCTTAGTGGAGAAGCAGCAAATACCAATTTTATAGTCTTCGGTTTAATCCGACCGGGCCTCGAACCTACTTTCTACCCCATCAGAGGTGAACAGTCTCAGCACACTAACCATTATGTATATACTAGTATATTATAGATGCGGGGCAATCTGAATATGAAACACAATGCCGGATTTAGGACAAATGAGGCCCTATGCTAGTTAAGTTATGAGGCCCCATACTTGGACCCTGAAGGAGGTAGACCCGGTAGACTATCAACTCTATCATTATGTCTGGAATCGCTCCGAAACAGAACACCTTCAAATTTAAAATTGCACCATATAAGCCAAAATCCTTCGTAAAATATTTTTTGTTGTACCCCTGGCCAACGGGGCACTGTGCTTAAGCACACCTAAGCACAATGGTAAATCCGGCACTGATGAAACAGTGCATGACACGGGTACGTGATCAGTTTTGATCTATGATATTTAGACGGAAACATTAAATGGATAATATCAGAATTGATCGTTTAAATTCTACACTACCGTAGTTAAATTAAATATGTATGCCATGTGCTCCCCGATGTGTCGCAAGTATAATTACATATTGACAGGTCTGTCGTGTTCCTTTAAAAATAATTATCTAATATTCATGATACTGCTGCTATAGATAACAACGTTTTATTTTTCATTCTGTAAAAAAGTTTATCATAATAACAAAGACTTATAACGAACAGTTCCTGACACTATTGTCTAGTTAAAAAGTTATTGCACAAAAAAAATCCCCATTACATTGTATTTAAAAAACAAATAACATGAATATTCATTGGAATATTTGCATAAATACATGCGCACGTGCTTAATTACGGAGCTTCTCTTATTTGATAGGATGCAATGCCAATATTTTAATGAATAATATAAATGGAGATGTTCGTTTATTTTGTTAATAGGATTTATGCGACGCCTATCCTTAAAGACCAACAGGTTGCAAAACATCAGTGTTGTCTCCTTGACAAGTAAATTGTTGTATTGCTGGGCTTGCCAAAGTCTCCGAGAAATCCACGGAACAAAGGGTTCCTTGTGGTTAAGTTGAAGCTATCCACTAGAAGATTTAGCGTCTGTCGTCTGGCATCCATCTTTTAGCTTTTCACATTTGAATCTCCTCTGAAACCGCATGGCCAAATGAACCGAAACTTGATATGAAGCATCTGTAGAAGGCGCTCTATAAATATTGCTCATTTCGTCCCAATCAGTTAACAAATATGACCGTCATATGCAATTTTTGTTTCTGGTTGGTCGATTTCTAAAATTGTTCTACTCTGAAACCGCTTGGCCAAATGAACCGAAACTTGGTATGAATTATCTATGAAGGTCCTCTATAGATATTGCCCACTTCGTTCCGATCCGTTAACAAACATGGCAGCCATGTGTAATTTTTGTTTATGGTTGGTCGGTTTCTAAAAATCTTCTTCTCTGAAACCACTTGGCCAGATGAACCGAAACTTAATAGAAAGTATCTATAAAAGGCCCTCTATAAATATTGTTTATTTCGTACCAATCCGTTAACAAATATGGCCGTCATATGCATATTCCTGTTTCTGGTTGGTCGATTTCTAAATTTGTTCTACTCTGAAACCACTTGGCCAAATGAACCGATACTTGGTATGAATTATCTATGTAGGTTCTCTAAAGATTTCTCATTTTGTTCCGATCCGTTAACAAACATGGCCACCACTGGCAATCCTTGTTTCTGATTGGTCGATTTCTAAAAAAATCTTCTCCTCTGAAATCGCTTGGCCAAATGAACCACAACTTAGTAGGAAGCATCTATGGAATACTATCTATAAAGATTGCTCATTTAATATTGATTGAACAAACAAGTATAGTCGACATGGGCAATTCTTGTTTCTGATTGGTTGATTTTTTTTTAAATCGTTTCATCGGAAACTAGGGGGCACAATGAATTGTTACTTTGAAAGAATGATGCATAGGAGATTCTGTACAAAATTGTCATATTTCGTGCCGATCGTTCAACAAATATGGCCGCAATATGCAGTTCTTGTTTGTGATTGGCCAATTAAAAATTATTTTCTGGTGGACTGATTTTTTTAAATCTCCTCTGGAACCACTCAGTCAAATGGAGCAACACTTGGTAGGAAGCGGCCAAGAATAATTGTTTTCCATTTTTCATCAACAAAAAGATAAAAAAAAATCAATAACAGGTTATTTATTTTAGAGCCCCTCCCCTCCCCCTTTTTCAAATTAAATGGTCGTTATCTTCAATGCTAAAATATAAAATGTATTTTTGCTTACATATTTATTGTCTTAGTCAATTCAAGAAACTAAAAAAAGAAACAATTGATATTTTTCACATGTACATGTAAATAAAACCCAAAGTTATTCCCCATAGACTTGTCATTCCTGATTTACTAAGTTAAAACAAAGAAACAAAATGCCAAGTGAGCGACAGAGGCTCACAGCCTCAGGCCACTGAGCCTCTAGTTTTAATTGAAATGACTGTTAAAAGAGGGTTTTGCTGTCCATTTACCCTATATGAGTTTATTTAAGGTGTCAAACCACCAATTAATTTCTTTAAGGTTTTCTACTAAATTTGTGTTTTTTCGAGCCTACCTGGTCATTTTATCTTAAGTTTAACCTTTCGAAGACCATATATTTTCTGAAATGTACATGATTCCTCTACGTTCTGTCAAAATATCAGGGCATGTTTAAAATCTTGCAGTGAAATGCCATGCTACGGAAGGCACCTACTCTAAAAATAGCTCGGTCATCCCCAAGAAATTCACTATTTATAGGTCATGCATCAAATCCTCCATAGAGGTATTAAAATACAACTAAATCCATCAAATTTGGGCTCAAAATAATCCCTATTTATTTAACTTCAATTACCAATTTTAATTAGTCCATTCCATTCAGTAGTTTTCACAATACTACAAAGTGAAAGGAACTTTTTTCTTGAAAAGGGACTACTTTCGTATATGTTCCAAGCTCTGATTGGTGAATTAGTGGTTTGACACCTAAAGACCATAAAAACTTGTTTCTTTCACCATTTGTTGGCCTAATTTCTATTCCTTAGCCAATATCAACCCAAGAAAACCTCATAAGGTATGTGGCTGTCTGATATTTGCAAGTATAAGTGTTCAAATGCAAAGGTACCCCCTTGAAGATTTTTAATGAAAATATCTCCATTTACAGCTGTTGAGTTCAGATTGTGTAATATACCAAAACTTACCTATTCTCTTATATATTACAGTTATTAAGCTAGTTTCTAACATAATAAGCAATCTTAGCACATTTGTATGCCTCAGTTGTATATTTAATAGCTAAATACTATGAAATGTTTGCATTTAGCCCCCCCTTTTTTCGTCCCATATAATGAGCTCATATCATTCTTAATTTTGTTAATTCATGCTTTTATCCCATAAATTATGTGGTTTAAGACATAAAATATGTTTTTGTATATACATCTTTAGTTGAAATTCCTTCTAATTCCATCAAATTTGCAAAAATATGATTTATTGATATTCAAGTCTTGGAATTTCTGATGGTGCACAACTATAATTTCCCCCAAAACTCAATAAATATATGCTTCCACATCATTTTTTCCCACTGTTTAAGTAAGCTGGATGTTCAAATGTACTGTTGCAGCCAAATAATACTCTAAAACATGAAATTCAAATTGACAATTTGAAAAATTAACAGAAAATGCTAAGCAGTCAAAATAATTTTTCTGGGATCACTTAAATTACCAGGTTTTTACTACATAATTTTCAATTAAAACTGCTTTCTATAGCCTTATATTATTTTGTAAGTACATTGTACATGTATTCTAACTGAAACTATCAAAATTTACCAGGAAAAATGTGTAGGATTGAAAAAAATCCAATCATGATATCACCATATCCTATATTTGAAGTCAACAAACTGCCGCATGATGAATTTTTTTAAATTCTTAATATCAACCATATTTTCAATATTATATGCCCTTCTACTGCAAAAACACATTCAATAACATATTCCCAACAATTATAAAGTCATAAAGAAAAAGAAAATGAGTTGCAATACCTGGTGTCCATGTATATCCAGTGTTTGGGAGCAATATTCCAAAATATTACATAACATGCATTTTGACCATGTAATATGACACCACAATGCATTTTGTAACATTTTTGTATGAAAAATGTCACTCTGGGTCTGTTGTGACATGCTTAGGCTAATTTGAACATGATAGCAACAAAAGATAATTTTGACGTTTTTGTCTTAAGGTGTCAAACCACCAATTAATTTCTTTAAGGTTTTCTACTAAATTTGTGTTTTTTCGAGCCTACCTGGTCATTTTATCTTAAGTTTAACCTTTCGAAGACCATATATTTTCTGAAATGTACATGATTCCTCTACGTTCTGTCAAAATATCAGGGCATGTTTAAAATCTTGCAGTGAAATGCCATGCTACGGAAGGCACCTACTCTAAAAATAGCTCGGTCATCCCCAAGAAATTCACTATTTATAGGTCATGCATCAAATCCTCCATAGAGGTATTAAAATACAACTAAATCCATCAAATTTGGGCTCAAAATAATCCCTATTTATTTAACTTCAATTACCAATTTTAATTAGTCCATTCCATTCAGTAGTTTTCACAATACTACAAAGTGAAAGGAACTTTTTTCTTGAAAAGGGACTACTTTCGTATATGTTCCAAGCTCTGATTGGTGAATTAGTGGTTTGACACCTAAAGTTGTGCTCCGTGTTGCTCATCTTTTTTTTAGTTTTCTGTATTATGCTTTTGTTCTGTTCGTCTCCATTCTGTGTTTTGTGCCCAGTATTGCCTCTCTCTCTAGATTGTTCATTCTTGATTGCCCCTTTGATTTTCTCTAACGTTTATTTATCAGTATCTCTGAATTTTCCATTCTTAATTGCCACTTTGGTTTTCTCTAACTTTTATATATTTGTGTGAATGGCTTTGAAAAGAAATGATCCATCAGACTGCAGATGCTATTACTATGTTCCGCTTGATTGAGCACAATATGGAATCTCTAGAATTTGATGAAGCAATCAGACATAACCATCTTTATGGTATAGGTTGAATTATGAATTTTTAATCAGTCAATAATAATTTCTCCATAGATAATGGCTTGTTACTGGAGTAACTGAAAAATTATTGTATTTGTGTTCGTTACTGTAGCGATGTCATTTATGTTTTTTATTTGATTTTTAATATGAATTTTTATTTTTTGTGTTTTTAACGTCAAAACCATTCTACAGGATGGAGATTTAGAGGTAATTATTATCTTTTTCTTCTTTTCATTACATATTTGATCTCATGGCATATCAAATCAAATGACATTTTTATTTTAATTTTTAAAGATTCTATTGTTCTAATATCAGCAGTAAATTTGGCTAGAAGTTATAACAACATTATTAACGCCATCCTCTGTAATTACAGCTTCTGAAAATCGATTATTTTACTGTAAATTGCAAAAGTCATTAAAACAATTCTATAAATTGCAGATTCGATGTTTAAAATGATAAATTATTTAAATTCGTCGATGCCGATTTTCGCAGTTTGAGGAACTATCTTGCAAAAATATCTGCGGTAAGTTTTTACTAGTTACATGTAAAATTGTTGATTGATTGATTGATTGCTTGCTTGATTGGTGTTTAACGCCAACTTTAACAGTATTTCAGCTATATCGTCATAGCCAGAAATCATGGGTGATTTTGCTCATGAATATTCATAAACCAAATCGCGTCATGTATGACGTCAGCAAATAAACGTATAACCATATTTGGAAGACACTGATGAAAACTCGTATCTATTTTTTTTAAATAATATTTCATCACAGTTTTGATCACATAAACATAAATAACTTCATAATTATTTGTGATCGTATCAAAATTAATTGTCATCATATGTTTATTAGGAATCCGATGATGTGTGTAAAAGATCGAAAATATATTTAATGCACTGTTCCCCCCCCCCCCCCCTCCTTTTTTTCCACGAAATAAAAATATGTAAATAAAAAATATATTGTGCATTTATTTTCAATTTCTGCCCCACATAAGTATTAGTGTGTCATTGAAATCGTTTAGTATATATATTGTTAAATTTGTTGAACTTTATATATCAGCAGTATTGTTACCAATTGTATAATAGTTGCTTCTTCTGTTGTTTTGTCGAAATAAAAAAAATACCCTTGTGGAGCCTTTTATTAATTGTTTATTTACATTTACAATGGAATGCGGTGCTTACTCAAATAATGCTATGTCTAGCAGAAGCAGTTTTACGAAATAGTAGAATTTTTTGCATGAACCCCTATTGAATCTCTACTAGAAAGGTATAAACAAAAACTTGTGAAGCCCTCTTTTAAATTATCGTGGGAACCTTTAATTTTTCAGCAAATTATTTATCGAAGAAAGATTCCTCAACAATGTTACCGGAACTGACCGAATTTGTCCCGGCAACTAGAATGGGGATTGTAAGAAAAGTGCTTTTAGGTCTTGAAAACCGTGCAGGATGCATTTTTTCACTTCTTCTCAATGCTTTTCGATGGTGCTTACGCTTCAAAATTTGAAACTAGGTGGGAACCTTGAGTTTTCATGGTACAGCTGTAATATTTTGAGATATTGTTCAAACCGGTGCATAGTTTAATTTTTTATCCCGGAAAATTGTCCGGCCCAAGCTAACAGAAAGTTTCCCATTCAACTATATGTTAAAATCCAAATTCTCTTTGAGCCGCCATTTTGAATATGCAAATGAGCAAATCACCTATCATTTCTGGCTATGTGGCGTGAATATTTTTTTATATTATATTAACTTAGATACCTACAATTGTAACATAAATGATTTATTCTTATTTTATTTTTTTTATGAATTATTCAGCTTAAAATGTGTAGAAAATCATGATTTATTATCTGGAATTGATATTGTACCGTACTCAGTTAATCCGCCATTAAAACTTTGTTGAATCCAAATGCAAATGGACAGAGCTTATACCCACAGGCGCTCGTGGCACGGACTTACCACCCCCCTTTTTCTAACTTTCTGTTTGCAAATTTATTTTCAATAAAAATTTCTTTATTTCTTTATTATTTCATCTCTTTTTCCTTATTTTAACTTGTTTGTGTCAATATTCATACAATCTAATGTTAACATCAAATTGTGTCGACCGATTATTAGTATCTATATACATGGTCGACACATGCAATTTGATGTTAACATAGGATTGTATGAATATTGACACGAACAAGTTAAATTAAGGAAAAAGAGATGAAATAATAAAGAAATTAAGAAATTTTATTGAAAATAAATTTGTGACCAGAAAGTTAGAAAAAAGTGGGGTGGTAAGTCCGTGCCACGAGCGCCTGTGCTTATACCATGATACAACATGTAAGTCTGACTGTTGTACCATAGCTAAAAATGTCAATCATTTTATTTCTGCTATAAAACATATATATCACTTATCTTACTCATTAGCTTATTTGGCAATTTTTGCGCGGAGGGAGATCGTAGTGCCCAACTCATTACGATACACTATACCTATAAAACTGGGATTTGTCACACTGTTTAAATAACTTGTATGCTAAATTTATAAATGACAGTAATTACAATTTTTGGTTCAAATAATATACATTACAAATTATACCACTCAAATCAACTTAAAGTCAGTCATTTAATAAAATATTTAAAATAAACTTCACAAGTTTTCATTCCTCTGATATGCAAATTTCTATTATTCTAAAAATTCACAATATTTAATTATCAAACATAAATTTAAAAAGTAACTAAGTAATAAGAGAATTATCCAAAATTCGAATATAAATTTTTCTTAAGGGCGCAATTTCTCATTGAGAAAGTCGCCGTCAAAAACTACATCAATTTCAAATAACTGATTTAAGCAAATTCATCCTTCAGATTCGTTTGTTTAAATAACTTAATTGTAAGATATATAATTCTATGTAAGACGTATACAGTCAGTACATATATGCACATGCGTTCGTAGCACAGAATTACCACCCCCCTTTTTTACTTTTCTGTTTACATATTTACTGTCATGTCTCGATCCTATATATCAATATACATGTAATACAAATATACAATAAAAATTAGGCAACAGCAAATATAAACATCAAAAATGAACAAGAGTTTTTTTAACTTTAACACAACGGACAACGAACTGCACAAGTCTTTCCGATTACAACAATTATATTACTATTTATCAAAATTAATAAGATGTGGACAATTTTTCTTCAATTTTAACAAATAATTCTTCTCTTAGGGCCAAATTCAGGTGACAATTAAATAAGAAATGATTTTCATCTTCTATTGCATTCAAAGACCAATGACTGTTTATCCTTGTTTCTATTCTTAAAATTAGATGATTGTTGTATCTTTATTTCTATTTCATTTTTATCAACACATTATCATGATTCATCCAACGAAATACCGTAAGGGTCACATAGGTTCATATCCTCAACCGACCAATCGGCGAAGTATTAAAACCAAACACAATATGCTTAGCTGTCTTGCGTATAATTGGAAGGTAAATGATGAATGAAGAAGGGTCACTTGACATAACCCCTACAGGATGTTCTTAGTTGTTTGTGTATCACAAACAAGAATACACCAAACATCTAATTTTAATGAGATTGGAGTACGTGTTTCGAAAAGGCCTGCACCATGTATGAAACCCGTCATGATGATTGTTTTACGTTGGGATCGTGATGGACGACACGTACGATGCATAGGTTCTTAAAAAATCTCAAATTGTCCATACTCAAGCATTCAAAGAAAGAAGAAAGAGCAGTGAAACTCTTGAGCAAGAAATGTGGTTGAAATTGATTATTTGCACATTTTATCCTAAAAATTATACGTTTTTCTGTTTTTTTTTATAGGAGTTATTTCCCTTTAATGCGAATAAACCGGACAAGCCTATTATAAAGCGCCACTTTCAACAATATTTCAGCTATATCGTGGCGGTCAATTTTATTGCTGGAGGAAACCAGAGTACCTGGAGAAACCACCGACCTGTCGGAGGTCACTGACAAACTTTATCATATAATATTGTATCGAGTACACCTCGCCATGAACGGGCTTCGAACTCACAACGTTAACTTTAGTGGTGATAGGCACTGATGACGGTAGTTGTAACTACCATACGATCACGACCACAACGACCCCTACAAAATGGTGAACTTTCATGCAAAGTTCAATGGAAATAACATATTATTTTCATAATCTGTGTAGAATTTTAATGTTGTAATATCTTGTGAATTTTATAATTTATATAAGATTATCCTCTGATTTTTTTACAAGGTTCAAACATACTACAAATAAAAAAGAAAGTTACACTAAAATTATTTGTCATAACTGTTTCGTTTACAATGATTTTTTTATCCGTCGCACTTAATACATTTGTCATGTGGTATTAATATGAAAAGTCTGAATACTAATATATTAAAGAATTAGGGGCGTAGGAGCTGGGAGCAATTGCCCCCCCCACACACACACAAAGAAGGGGGGCTCAAAACAGCTCCCAAAAGCTGAATTTTTAGCATTCAAGCCAATAAAATATTTCTCAGTTAACAAAAGGGTATACGGATATGACCGTTGTTGTTCTTGCTTAATAGACCCACTTTTCGTACCAGTCCTTAATCTTACCCTCAATGTCCGGGCCATTTATACACTGCTGAATCTAGCTAATTGTGATAACACAGACAAATCATATTTAGACATTATCATATTAGTCTAGAATTCGATTTAATAATTTATGATATTTTGATACATAGATTCATAATGTCAATATTTTGCCAAAGATTTTATTTTATTTTATTGGTGTTTTAATATATTATTCATTATAGTAATTCAATAATTACCTTGCACAATCTAGATTGGCCCGATTAATTAATAATTCCTAGAAAATACACTTCATGTCATGACAACCGATTAATGGAACAAATAATTTTCAATATTAATAACAAACAAAGAAGAGCTTGAAGATACCAAAGGGGTAATCAGAATCCGTAGATCGAAGAACAGACAACACAATGGTCTAAAGATACCAAAGGGGTAATCAGAATCCGTAGATCGAAGAACAGACAACACAATGGCCTAAAGATACCAAAGGGGTAATCAGCATCCGTAGATCGAAGAACAGACAACACAATGGCCAAAAGATACCAAAGAGGTAATCAGCATCCGTAGATAGAAGAACAGACAACACAATGGCCAAAAGATACCAAAGGGGTAATCAGCTACCCGTAGATCGAAGAACAGACAACACAATGGCCAAAAGATATCAAAGGGGTAATCAGCTACCCGTAGATCGAAGAACAGATAACACAATGGCCAAAAGATACCAAAGAGGTAATCAGCATTCGTAGATAGAAGAACAGACCACACAATGGCCAAAAGATACCAAAGGGGTAATCAGCATCCGTTGATAGAAGAACAGACAACACAATGGCCAAAAGATACCAAAGGGGTAATCAGCATCCGTAGATAGAAGAATAGACAACACAATGGCCAAAAGATGCCAAAGGGGTAATCAGCATCCGTAACTCGAAGAACAGACAACACAATGGCCAAAAGATATCAAAGGGGTAATCAGCTACCCGTAGATCGAAGAACAGATAACACAATGGCCAAAAGATACCAAAGAGGTAATCAGCATTCGTAGATAGAAGAACAGACAACACAATGGCCAAAAGATACCAAAGGGGTAATCAGCATCCGTTGATAGAAGAACAGACAACACAATGGCCAAAAGATACCAAAGGGGTAATCAGCATCCGTAGATCGAAGAACAGACAACACAATGGCCAAAAGATACCAAAGGGGTAATCAGCATCCGTAACTCGAAGAACAGACAACACAATAGCCAAAAGATATCAAAGGGGTAATCAGCTACCCGTAGATCGAAGAACAGATACACAATGGCCAAAAGATACCAAAGAGGTAATCAGCATTCGTAGATAGAAGAACAGACAACACAATGGTCAAAAGATACCAAAGGGGTAATCAGCATCCGTTGATAGAAGAACAGACAACACAATGGCCAAAAGATACCAAAGGGGTAATCAGCATCCGTAGATAGAAGAACAGACAACACAATGGCCAAACGATACCAAAGGGGTAATCAGCATCCGTAACTCGAAGAACAGACAACACAATGGCCAAAAGATATCAAAGGGGTAATCAGCTACCCGTAGATCGAAGAACAGATACACAATGGCCAAAAGATACCAAAGAGGTAATCAGCATTCGTAGATAGAAGAATAGACAACACAATGGCCAAAAGATACCAATGGGGTAATCAGCATCCGTAGATCGAAGAACAGACAACACAATGGCCAAAAGATACCAAAGGGGTAATCGGCATCCGTTGATAGAAGAACAGACAACACAATGGCCAAAAGATACCAAAGGGGTAATCAGCATCCGTAGCTAGAAGAATAGACAACACAATGGCCAAAAGATACCAAAGGGGTAATCAGCATCCGTAGATCGAAGAACAGACAACACAATGGCCAAAAGATACCAAAGGGGTAATCAGCATCCGTAGATAGAAGAACAGACAACACAATGGCCAAAAGATACCAAAGGGGTAATCAACATCCGTAGATCGAAGAACAGACAACACAATGGCCAAAAGATATCAAAGGGGTAATCAGCATCCGTTGATAGAAGAACAGACAACACGATAGCCAAAAGATACCAAAGGGGTAATCAGCATCCGTAGATAGAAGAACAGACAACACAATGGCCAAAAGATACCAAAGGGGTAATCAGCATCCGTTGATAGAAGAACAGACAACACAATGGCCAAAAGATACCAAAGGGGTAATCAGCATCCGTAGATCGAAGAACAGACAACACAATGGCCAAAAGATACTAAGAGGGTAATCAGCATCCGTAACTCGAAGAACAGACAACACAATGGCCAAAAGATACCAAAGGGGTAATCAGCTACCCGTAGATCGAAGAACAGACAACACAATGGCCAAAAGATACCAAAGAGGTAATCAGCATTCGTAGATAGAAGAACAGACCACACAATGGCCAAAAGATACCAAAGGGGTAATCAGCATCCGTAGATCGAAGAACAGACAACACAATGGCCAAAAGATACCAAAGGGGTAATCAGCATCCGTAGATAGAAGAACAGACAACACAATGGCCAAAAGATACTAAGAAGGTAATCAGCATCCGTAACTCGAAGAACAGACAACACAATGGCCAAAAGATACCAAAGAGGTAATCAGCATTCGTAGATAGAAGAACAGACCACACAATGGCCAAAAGATACCAAAGGGGTAATCAGCATCCGTAGATCGAAGAACAGACAACACAATGGCCAAAAGATACCAAAGGGGTAATCAGCATCCGTAGATAGAAGAACAGACAACACAATGGCCAAAAGATACCAAAGGGGTAATCAGCATCCGCAGATCGAAGAACAGACAACACAATGGCCAAAAGATCCCAAAGGGTTAATCAGCATCCGTTGATAGAAGAACAGACAACACAATGGCCAAAAGATACCAAAGGGGTAATCAGCATCCGTAGATAGAAGAACAGACAACACAATGGCCAAAAGATACCAAAGGGGTAATCAGCATCCGTAACTCGAAGAACAGACAACGCAATGGCCAAAAGATACCAAAGGGGTAATCAGCTACACGTAGATCGAAGAACAGATAACACAATGGCCAAAAGATACCAAAGAGGTAATCAGCATTCGTAGATAGAAGAACAGACAACACAATGGCCAAAAGATACCAAAGGGGTAATCAGCATCCGTAGATAGAAGAACAGACAACACAATGGCCAAAAGATATCAAAGAGGTAATCAGCATCAGTAGATCGAAGAACAGACAACACAATGGCCAAAAGATACCAAAGGGGTAATCAGCTACCCGAGATCGAAGAACAGACAACACAATGGCCAAAAGATACCAAAGGGGTAATCAGCATCCGTAGATAGAAGAACAGACAACACAATGGCCAAAAGATACCAAAGGGGTAATCAGCATCCGTAGATAGAAGAACAGACAACACAATGGCCAAAATATACCAAAGGGGTAATCAGCATCCGTAGATCGAAGAACAGATAACACAATGGCCAAAAGATACCAAAGGGGTAATCAGCATCCGTAGATAGAAGAACAGACAACACAATGGCCAAAAGATACCAAAGGGGTAATCAGCATCCGTAGATCGAAGAACAGACAACACAATGGCCAAAAGATACCAAAGGGGTAATCAGCTACCCGTAGATCGAAGAACAGACAACACAATGACCAAAAGATACAAAAGGGGTAATCAGCTACCCGTAGATCGAAGAACAGACAACACAATGGCCAAAAGATACCAAAGGGGTAATCAGAATCCGTAGATCGAAGAACAGACAACACAATGGCCAAAAGAAAAAGGACAAAAGAACAAACAAAGATCTACAAAACATACACATAAAATCAAAGATCGAGTAACACGAACACCACATAAAACCGTGAGTCAACTCAGGTAATCTGGAAAGATAAGCACTGCCTGCTCCACTAGTGGCACCGTCGTGTTAATCTAGTTACAAACCTGGTAATAAGTCAGTCAAGGGTGACGATTAACTTCCTACTTCTTCAGAGTAGGAGGGGAAGCATATAGCAATCATTGGCTTGCGAAGATGAAACAGGCTAAGTAGCCGTTTATTTATTTTACAGATAGAAAACGGACAGGAAAAACATACACTGAACTTGTAATGGCGTATGATATTCTACGAAATCACTGGAAGTACCAGACAAGTTGGACAGAGGGCTTCACTTGCACGCACGTGAAATTACAACAAAAACCGACAACTTCACCAACATTTTCTAGAAAATCATTCAGATATCCAAAAAGGAGATCACAGGTTAGTAGTCGGAGATAAACACCATCGAAGAAAAAACTGCAGATAAAATTTATTAAAAAATTGTGAAACCAGAATGCCGGAGAATCAAATATCAACGTAAAGATTGTGGCAAAAAATTAATGTCACACAGAGTAACTGTGCAACTACTCAGGCCCATTAGTACTACAATACATGTATATAAGATCACCTTACTTTTCCAATACTTAAATTTTAACTTTTAAAGATGTTTTATCTAGAAAGGCGGCGTTGTCAAAAATTAAAAAAAGAAGAAAAGTCACTTCATCCGTTTTAAGAAGAGTTTGAAGATAGCAAATGGTAATCAGAATCCGTAAATCAAAGAAGAACAGACAACAAAATGACCAAGCGAAAAAGTACAAAGGGACAAACAACGATCTACAAATCATACACATAAAACTAAAGACAATAACATTTGTATTTGCTGCTACTCCGCTTAGCATGCAACGTTAAGGAGTAAGAACAAAGACTAGTAGGTCCGGAATCAGGAGTGGAGCGACATGTCTACCCCGAACTGCTGTTTCAGTGAGCTAGCACTATAAAGAACCAATTAAGCGGGCTTCATCATCAAATACAAATAAAGTAAATGACTGGAATCTTTTTTATTACAGGACAAGTTAGACAGAGTAGCTGTTCGTGCAGCTGCTTGTTGATTTGTCTACCATCACTGTTTGATATTCACTATTGCATTTTCAAAACAACAATAATCTAATATTGTATTTAATGTATTGGTGAGCTCCTTTGATAAAGTGTAGTGAGTGAGTGAGTGAGTGAAGGATTGTTACTTAATCCTAAATAAGCTATATTTTTCCAGCCATATCATAACGAGAACAAGCAATATTCAATGAATTCATGATGATGTCCGCTTAATTAGTATCAGTCCGTGGTTGGCATGTCGCTTCACTCTGACACGTCATCCTGATTCCGAACCAACCAGTCTTTGCTCTTTCTCCTTAATGCTGCGTGCTTAGTGGAGAAGCAACACATACCAATTTTATAGTCTTTGGTTTGACCCGATCGGGGCTCGAACCCATGATCTACCGCACTCGAGGCGAGTACGCTAATTATTACGCCACCGATGCGGTTCTGCTTGACGGTCAAACCCACGATTTACCACTCTCGAAGTGAGCACGCTAAACCAATGCATGTTGCAGATGACGTATTGTCCATATTTTATATAAGTATAATTTTTATGCTCAATTTGGTAATCAAGTATGGATTATTTCTACTGCAATTTGTTCTATTTTCAGTCATCTTCACCGGAACCAAGAGATAAACATCAAAATGAAAGTCGTCCAATAAGTAGAAAAAATTCACCTACACGGATGAAAACTCCAAAGTCACCTTTACAGGCATTAGACAATCGACGAGAACAAAGAATTTCAAGACGGAAGCCGTGGATGGAAAAACCACCCACTAAGTCGAACAATAAAAATACACATATAGGTAATCAAACTATTTTATAAATAGAAATATATCTTCTTTATTGAAGTTATTTTTTTCAAATATAAACCAGATGTTCAATACAGCACGATCTATAAGTTAATTAAAATTAGAAGTTAATTGTTTCTCACCCCTTGGATAAAGTAGTCCGTTAGTTTAGGTGAAAAATATTGTTCTATCTTACCCCGGCTCCAGGGTAAGACAAGCTACACGCCGTTTTTCCCGCAAAATTGTTTTCCATTGTTGAATTAAATTGTCGATTTATAGTGTCTTGACAGTATTTTAAATGTATTTCACAATAAAATACAATAGAATACAATGTATTTTATTTATAAATATATTATAAATGCTACTACAACAGCGATAAATGCCTGTAATTTTTTTTTATTTGACGTTGGTCAAGGGGAGGTAATTGTTTTTATTTACGTTAGTTACATAACAAGGGAGAGTACTCTATATTTTCTCAACGTAAACAAATATTGACACGATAGAAAGAGATGAGAAAAAGAGGCAAACATCGTTAAAGGTGCAAGATTTTGTTATTGTAGAATCTATCACAAGTTTGTTAACTTTATTATTGTGAACCTCTTTAAAGTTGTAAGATGAAAATCTTGTTTTATTTTATTACGTGGCATTTTGGTCCTGTGGCTGTGATACGGTTCGCAAATTAATGCACAAAACTACACAACAAGTAAACACACATAAACACGGTAGAAAAGGGTGAGAAAAAGAGTCAAACACCGTAAAAGGTGCAAGATAGTAAAATCTGTGACACCCTCGGGTAAGATTTAAATCGTATTGGACTCGGACAAGCCTCGTCCGATACGATTTAAATCTTACCCTCGGGTGTCACAGATTTTACTATCTTGCACCTCTCCCGGTGTTAGACCCTATATTTCTCACTTTTGAGACAGACCAGTTCCTATTTTTAGCGATGTGAGATTTTCTTATCTTGCACTAGTGCAAGACAAAAAAGTCACGTGCGTTTTACCGGCAAATGCATGCTGTACAGTTGATGTCAACTACCCCCCAATTCTCCATGCTTTTCCTTTTTAAAATAAACAATTAACCACGATTCTACTACATAAGTATTTTTAAATTCATTTATGTATTATATTCTGCTAGCTAACGTGCACCTTTCACGGTGTTTGATTCTTTTTTCAGGCTCTCTTCCAGTCAATGTTTGTTTACTTTGAGTAAATGATAGAGTGCTCTCCCTTGTTAGTAACTAACGTAAAGAAAGAAATTACCTCCCTTTGACCAAATTCAAATATTTTTTTACAGATATTTATCTCTGTTGTAGTAATATTTATAATATATTTATTAAATACATTGTACTTTATGATGAAATACATTTGAAATACTGCCGAGATACGGTGGCATATGGATAAATCGAATATTTACTTCAGCAATGGAAAAATAAATTGCGGGAAAACGCTCGATGGAATGTAAACAAAAACAATTAGGTGTTTAGTGAGAAATAAAATCAAACACCGGAAAAAATACAAAATAGGGAAATCTCCGACACCCTTGGGTAAGATTACAATCGTTCTCTAACTCGGCAAGCCTCGTAAAAAGAACGATTGAAATCTCACCCTCGGGTGTCGGAGATTTCCCTATCTTGTACTCTCCCCGGTGTTAGATTCTATATATCTATATTATTTATATTTTGCACGAATGAGTGATTGCTTTCTTAAAACTCCAACCGAGAAACTTTCATTAATCATCCATATCATGGCGAGTGTAAGGTACTTTTTGATATTAAGATGATGAAGATATCTGTTTTGTACTAGACCACAACGCGCAATTGGATTTTATAGTTTGAAACAACAGTCCTCATGGAGACGTGTTTCTCCACTCTGACACCGACCCTGCCTCCGAACCTAACAAATATTTGATCTTGCTTCCTTAGCGTTGTGAGCGGCTTAGCGGAGAAACGAGAAACACCAACAAATAAACATCCAGCTTCAGCGTGCTTGTCTAGCACAAACCATGTATTATCAGAACTCATCAATACGTTCCCGTATAGCCGCGGAACCTTGTGGTCTTTTGTGAACATCTCCTATTGTCTTTTTTGTGACAATAGATCTAGATCTATGGACTCAAAGAGACCATAAAACCTACTGTCCCGAAGCTAGTTCTCGCATAACTGAAACATTACTCACTTGACATTAATCAGTTTTAACACACGTACACCCACGTTTTTTTTCAATTAAATACACGGATAATTAATTTTCCTAATTAATTCTATTCACTTTTTGTGACTTATTAATTTTCCTCTTTTTCCCCTTAATATACAGGTACATTAAGGACTTTTGATACTGAAATAGATATTCTATTAATAATTAATGGTGCAATTAGATACAGATTGATGATTATCTAAATTGATAAAAGAAATCTATTACGCAATAGCACGAATATTATATTTCTAATTTCAACATTTCTGTTTTAAAATTTCTTTTAAAATATACCAGAATTATTCATATATTTGTTGTCAATTTGTCACTTAAGCTAAATAATCTGACTGGAAAACATTAGACCAAAAGTCGCCTGGGAATTAGAGATACAGAATCCCAGCTGAAGCTTCGTGTCAATGAGTACAAACATTTATATCGAATACGTCGATTTTCACATTAACATTATAAATAAGATACATATATCAAAAAGTTAAAATGTCATAAACTCCAATTTCAGACTTGTATTGTAGTCTATCTATCGAACATATTAGTTCAACATTTCAATATTGAAGTAATTGCTTGAAAAAAAGCCAACTTGGCAAAACATAAAGAAAAACAAATAACCCCTGCTCAATCAAAACTGTATCTTGTTAATGTGAAGCTACTTTTATGGAGCCCTTAAAGAGACACTTCCTAAGTGAAACAAAATTCTTATCTCAATATATTAATCGTTATCTCGACATATTACATCGCTATCTCGATATATTTTATCATTATGACGATAGATTACAACATTAACTTGATATATTTTATCGTTATCTCGATATATTACTTCATTATATCGATATATATCATCGTTATAGCAATATATTATATCGTTATCACGATATATTTTACCGTTATTTGGATATATTATATTGTTATTTCGGTGTGTTATATCATTATCTCGAAAATGTGTTAAAGCTAGTAATGAACAATTGTATTATTGTTCTAATTTATTTGTAGAGACGTACTATGAAAATTGTTTGCCTCCCGACATAGATCTGGATGATATTAAGCTACATTCTAGAAAGTATGTTGCAAATTCTCGCTATGGCAATATCTATCAAATAAGGTAAGCTTATTAATTCCTGAATTCTAAAGCATATCTACCAGTATTTACTGGAACCATTTAGCTTTCTAACATGTACGGGGAACCCAATGCATTTACACCCTTACCGATGGATATATCAGATCAGTTAATATTTAGCAAGATGTTTGGTCAATGTGGAATGCCAATTTGCTCTCAATATTGGACATCCCCATCTTTATGTTGTCATATAAATTTATTAAACACATATCAATTTGTTATGCAATGTTGCAAATAGATAGTAACACGACGAGTGTCTCTAGTGGAGCAGGAGATGCATACTCTTCCGGAACACATGAGATAACGTCAGTGTTTCCTGGTGTTCGCGTTGCTCACTCTTTAGTTTTATGTGTAGTGTTTTGTAGGTAACTGTTTGTCCTGTTGTCTGTTCCTCATCGATTTACCACTTCTGATTACCTCTTTGGTATCTCCAAGCTTTTCTTATAATTAATAATATGTGGCACATCTCGAAATGTATTTATGGAATTTGTTCAATTTGTAAACAGGTTATACGATATAACCTGGTTTGGGACAGTTTACGCGTTCAAAAATTGAACATATTCCTTATAATTTAAATTTTACCCGAAAAATTTAACGATTCCTCGATTTTAATTACGATTATTTCATGGGACTTTTGAATTTGTCGTTGGCGATATCGGAATGAGTATGTTATCATTGCAGTTTTCATATCAAATTAGATTATCAATAGATACAGTAAAATAATTAGACAGTTGCATAGCAAATTTAAATACCATCCAAATTTCAAATGCAGAACCTACCGGAAGTTTTTTTCAATTTCCTTATTTCTTAAGGAGTATATTGCGTACATAAAAGAATGATTACGAAACATGAGTTCTTTATTTACATTTAAACCAGGTTATATTCTTTTAAATCAGAGCATCTTGATATTTTAGATACGATACAAAGGAGAAAAATACAAACGTAAAAACAGATGAACCAGTAACATGGCTTTGGGAGAAGGATTATCATGTTTGGTTACGTGATATGCAGCGGACTGGCAGGTACGTATTAAATAGACAAAGTAAATTACATCATGATGTCATAAGAATTTACGCTTGTGGCATGGTGGCAGATACGTACGTAAATAGTCAAAGTAAATTACATCATGATGTCATAAGAATTTACGCTTGAAGCATGGTGGCAGATACGTACGTAAATAGTCAAAGTAAATTACATCATGATGTCATAAGAATTTACGCTTGTGGCATGGTGGCAGATACGTACATAGATAGAGACAAAGTAAAGTACATCATAATGCCATGATAATTCATGCTTGGGGTATGGTGGCAGATACGCACATATAGATGCACAAAGTAAATTACATCATGATGTCATGAGAATTTATCTGATCACAGCCGCTTGCGGCATGGTGGCAGGTACGTACGTAGATGGTCATAGTAAATTACACCATGTTTTGATCACAGACGCTTGTGGCATGAGAATAACACAATTTCCCCCTAACTTTCAGCTTACATATTTATTTTTGATAAACTTTCTTCATTATTAAATCACCTTTTTCCTTTATTTAACGCGTTCGTGTGTAATATCCATATAATCATTTGGTAATATCAGTTTTCATGTGCCGAATCTCTATTGTTGTCTAATTAAATGAGGAAAGTGCACTGAAGATTGGCTATATATAGTTATTATATCTTAAGCCGGAAAGCAGAACATATCTTCGAGCAATGTAAACACAAAGTAAGACAAAGCAAAGAACAAACTTGAGGACAACATGATAAATGCCACTCGTGGAATCTTAAATATAAAAATTATAATAATGTTCTTTCTTTCACTATATCATTCAGATCAGGCCCAATGACACCTACATACAAATCAACACCAGTTCAACGAGTAGGTGTTCAGTTGGAGCACCGTACATCACGATCGTCTACTGGATATTATTCAATCAATACGAAACCAGATTCAGCCGGATCAGCACCTGTAACTGGACAGAGAGTAACAGATAAACCCAATGCCGAGCTTTTTGCGTACGTAATTATCAAAATTGTTATTGTTATTAAAACCGATTAATTTTGAAATGATACATTTGAACCTCTCTATCTATATTTTTTTCACTTATTTACCGTCCATTTTCATCCAAATAGTCAAATCAAAATGTGAAGAAAACATAAAAATTCGAACATTTAATCGAAACCTATATACATGTATAAGGAGCTAGTGACCCGTCAAAGTAAAAAATAAAACATTGGTATATTTTTTCCTTTTCTAGATATATCGTTATCAACAAATAAATTATATCAAAGAGTTGCTTGAAGCGAAAAGTTTGCAGATACCCAAGTGATAATCAGAAGCCGTAGGTCGAAGAACAGACAACACAATGGTCAAAAGAAAAAAGGCAAAAGGAAAACCAATTATCTACAAAATACCACACAGAAAACTAAAGATTGAGTAATACGAACTTTCTTTAATTATCCAGGGGTGAAATGAAAACAAACAAATAGCCAATAGCTATAGGTATAACTTGTATTGCCAGAAATAATAAATTCCATAAAAACATATATAGGTATAACTTGTATTGCCAGAAATAATAAATTCCATAAAAACATATAAAGCAAATTCAATATTTTCACAAATCTTATGAATAATATAATTACCTGATTTCGTTTGAATTAGCCAAGATACAAATGCAGGATTTTGTTGTCTGCTTTGTCACCATTTATCATTGTCGTCTGCAAAAAATGGTCAGAAAATTCGCATGCGCTCGCGAGTAACATGCAAGTTGGCGATAATTGGTCCTCAACCAGTAAAGCTCAATATGACTTAAAAAACAACAATTTAATACCTACTTAAATGCCTAATAATGTTAGATTTCTCAAGTAGGACCAAACAAAAGAAATTTAAATATATCCAATGAAAAGGAAACAAACTAATTAGTGAGCTGATTTCTGAAGTAGGACCACCCTAAACAAAGCAAAACCAGATTGATCAAACTGGTGTGGCAAATCAAGTGGAAAATAGAAATTTCACTCTCCTGCTAATTAAATATTTTAAAAATTTTAATTAACTCGTTTATATCGTATTTTCATATACAAATGTATATCCTTTTTAATGATTAGATTTTCCAAATAGCCCATTGTCAGATTATTATCCCCTTGATACATTTGCAGTTTAGATTAGGCCAACATGTTCCACCGTCATATACCACAATATTTATCACTATTCCCATATCCAGAAATTTTTTAGACTTTCGGATTTGTAACTTGATTAACAAGACGGGTGCCAATAGTGGAGCAGTAACTGCCTACCCTTCCGGAGCACCTGAGTTCACCTCCGGTTTTTTGGTGGAGTTCATGTTGCTCGATCTTTAATTTTATGTGTAATGTTTTGTAGATTGTTGTTTGTCCTTTGATCCTTTTTTTCTTTAGACCATTGTGTTGTCTGTCCTTCTTCGATTCACGCAATTTGATTACCCCTTTTGGTATCTTCAAACTCTTCTTATATAACATCAGAAGAATTCAGTAATGAAGTAACTAAATCAACATGATAATCTCTTTTGTAGTCATTACAATGCATATCGTCTAAACAAACAGGAACGAAGGGCTGCTGCAATCAAGATTCAAGCACGACTTCGAGGCTTTGTGATAAGATCTCAACTAGACAGGCTGAAGAAAAAGGTATATGACAATCATTTGTAAAAGAAACAAATATTCAGATAATCATAGCAATATGTGACCTTAGGCAATACGGTTGTTTCGAATTATGTCAATTCCGACCACGTTCCGTCTTTTTCTTGTCTTGACGTCTGAACAAATCGGCAGGCGACTTCCGGTGTTTACGCTATGACTGTGACAACGTCAGCATATCATAGTCGTAGATGCAGTAGATTATAAGTAATTGTAATATGGAGACGCCAAGGAAACCGCTGAATACATACTGGTGTTCGGTACCCCACTATCTGTCTGATATCAGAAATATATACATAAAGGCCGATCGTTTTCCTTTGATGATGCTGACAGCCGCAAATAAAGAAAAAAAACAAATTTGATTTTAAAGAAGTATTTGTCTCTGCATTGAACACTTTGATACAAATAAAATAATTTAATTGATATCTGTCTTTTACAGAAAATGCTAAGATTTTTTTAAGTTGAGGATCGAATGTTAAAATGGCACATATCGATTGGAGTTTTTGTTGTGTACATTGACACCGGAAGTTCAGTGCCAGGAGTTCTATCGAAATCACGTGATCTGGCGGACGAAAATAACAAAATTTTTACGGAGTGGAAATGATTCGAAACAACCGTATTTTGACCATCCTGTTTAAGTCCTCTGATTTTCTTGCACTCCTTACGACTTGTGTATTAATATTTAGTTTGCCAGTGAATTCTGATTTTCACTACCTACTATGGTTCCATCCATCAAACATCCTGATCACTAGGATATAACAGAAATATTGTTGACAGTCGCATTAAATACCAATATCACATAATCATTTGTACTGAAGGGACTATTTTTAATTATTTTGCTTTCCAGATTTGATTATGAGCGTACCTGATGAAGGTTATTTCAAGAATGAGTGGTGCACACTAAATTTGATATCTACGTTTGTCATTACATTTCTGATAACTATCGGAATATAAAATACTTCATCAAATGTAACATAGATTGAGAGACTGTGCCTGTCCACAACGAAGATTGTTTTTCAAAGAGTTTCTGCCTGTCTCCTATAAAGGACTGGTATTAATTACAAAGATAGTTCACATCTTAATTACGTTACTATGGTTACCCAATAACAAAGGAAACGTTTAGAGAGCAACATAAATATGGTAACAATATTTCATTTTTGCAGGTCCACTAAGAACTAGGATTATTCATCTAGTCGATGGGTCGTATGATAAACTTGCAAAACAATATTTACATTTGCTCGATCTTATAGGTTGTTCTGGACCATGGGAAAGCATGGAAAACCTTTATCAAAGAATACAAAGAACTGATAGCCAGGCTACAGTCACGGTATGGGTTGATGAGACATTCATGTCCTATAGTATTAAAGGAAGTTGAAAAGTTTATGGACATTAAGTATAGTAAGTACTATACATACACTACAGACATGGTTTTTTTTACACTTTCCACAAATTAACTGTGGGCTTAGATAAGAAATGGGCAGCAAATGTGCACACTTTCCTATGCGTAAGACCTGAGAAAATTGTTCAGACATCTGTCATAATAATTATACAAAATCGTGGTACCAAGTTATCAGGGAAAGTGCTGACCCGGATGCAAAAATAGCAACAGGTCAAACACAATGGTTAACATAACGACAGAACACAAATCAAAACCAGTGAATGTGATTAGGGATGTTCCGAAAGAATCAGACTAATTTACCAAAGCTTGAAGAAAAGCTTGACAATGCCAGAAACGAACAACATGCTTACGTTTTTGCTTTGACTTGCATTCACGGATGTTTAATAGTTATCAATTATATGTATTTTGATAATAAATTATTTTTAAGAATATGAAAAGCAATTCTACAAAATGGCCACTAGAGAGAAGCTGATGAAGGAAGATGTGTCGTTGTTCTTAAAGAATTGTGATCTCCATCCAACCGACAAAGATATTGCAACCGCCTTCAATACAATATTTAAAGGTAACCATGTTTCGTTTTGATGTATTTCTGATTTTGTTTTCATATGTTGCATCAATAATTAGTATGGATATGGATGGATTTTTTTCATCAAAAACTTATCTAATAATAATTTTGTCCAAGTATTTGATATGATAGAATGGAAACTCTTTTAATAGGAGTGCAAAATATTGAAGAAAACCCATCATTTCCGTACCGATAACCAATTGCAATTTAAACGGAGACTATCTATACATGAGGTAGACAAGTCTGAATTTTGTTGGATCTTTTCCACCTGGTAATCCGCCAGCACCCAACGAAAGGAACAAGTCAGAAAACCTTTCAATTACAATCAGGACCTCTTTACTCGCTTGTAAATCAGCTGTAATTTGCATTTTATAAAAATGCAGTATGTTTGAAGCTGGTCAGTCGCTTGAACTTTCACATTTGACATGACCCGATATCCTATGTCTGTAGTCAGATGTGTGTTGATTTTCAGAAAAGATGGTGTTAAAACAATAAAATGAAAAAGAAAGAATACCCCACTGTCCGAAGAATTCCAACATCCAATCGAAAAGTCGTAGAAGATGCGAAAATCAATACCCTAACACGTGACCGATCACTTTCCTGACTACAGGCAATCCAAGACAAATTGGTTGGGTTAAGGTGGCAATATACACTACAGGGAGATAACTCCTTAAAATCAGTTGAACGTTTTGATCATATGATGTTTGTATGCAGATTTCAAGCATCTCGGTGATCAAAACCACAGAGAGAAAAGCTGTTATGTGGCTAGTGAATTTATAGCTCCGAGTCTGTTGGTTGGAATTTGTTAAAATGTTGATATTTATTACAGTGGATATATTCAAACACACTGCCAAAAAAATAAGAAAATTAAACGAGCAGATCAAATTTTACCTGAAATGTATGGTACCACCTTAAGCTAGTTTTATTAGTGCGAACCAAATAATACGGTCATGCAAGTGTTTTCTACAATATTAGTATATTTCAGGGGTATTACAGACAATTGTTGTTTTATATAAATGGTGATACTGGTATATTGTACTTCAGGTAATGGGAACATTGCTGAGATTGTGTTTGTGTTGGATTGTTCTACAAGTATCGGCCAGCTAGGATTCCGTAATCTGATGCAGTTTGTGAAGGATGTGATATCGATATTAGATATAGGCCCTGACAGAGTGAGAGTCGGTGTTCTTCCATATAACGAAGATATTTTCCAGTCCTTTAATATCACAACGTACAGTACGAAGCATGATTTACTTAATGCAATAGGTGTGTAGATCGTCAATCATTACTACTCGGCCATTCTCGCTACCCTGCAAATAACCTCGTACGTACATAGTAGAAATTCTTCTTAAATTGTTTGCCGGAAGTTAAGTTAAGTTAAGCCGCACAAAAATATAGTCCACGAAAATCCAATATGGAAGACATACTAAGTAAAATCTAATCATGCAAAACTAATTAAAACTTTAATTGAAATACAGAAAATTGCTTAAAATATAACTTTATCAAAAACTTTCATGTAACTGACATGTGAAAAGTAGTGAGATTTATACGCCTAATGCATACGAGGTTATTTGCGGAGTAGCGAGAATGGCCGAGTAGTTACGATTGTGTAGATCGTATGTAGATACACGATGCTATTAATAGCTAAAGAAATGTCAACGTTACAGGAGCATGTGGTTTTGCTCCCTGTCTTTGTGGGAATTTGTGTTATCTGAGCTGTTATTCTTTTGTATTGTTTTTACCTATGTGTTTGTACCAGATCATAAAACTGATTAAAAATATTTGGTCACGAATTCCATCTCTACCTGTAGCACAATATTCGCATTTACATCAGATGCTATTTTGAAATTATGAGGTTTGGTTTATGGTGTTTAATTGCACTTTCAACAATATTTCAGTTATATCGTGGCGATCATTTTATTGATGGGGGAAAACCGGTGTACTTGGGGTAAACCACCGACCTACTATAAGTCACTGACAAACTTTATCTCATAATGTTGTACCGAGTAATCCTCGCCATGAGCGATATTAGAACTCACAACCTTAGTGGTGAGAGGCACTGATTGCATATGTAGTTGTAAATCCAACTATCATACGATCACGTGTACGACGGCCCCTTTTATGTATTCACTGCTCATTTACACAAGACAGGTCATAGGCCGATGTCAATCTTGATCTTATCTCTAGACATGAAGGTTATTCCATAAACTCCTCCAGCGCATTAAATGAGTTTATTTTTTGATAAAGATGTAACAGTTGAAATAAACGTTTGAGAATACCAAAAAAGGGGCAATCAACAATGGATAATCCATATAAACTGGCAACAAGACGAAGACAAACAAAGCAAAAACAGAACACAATATGTGTCTGACACTACTATTCGCAAGTAAACACAAATAACGTAAATAAGAGATGCGCCCTCCTACAAACAACTGGAGGTAAAGACGAACCGACCAGATTAATTTATCTACAAGTTAATTTATTTCATTTGTTTCGCTATTTCGGTTAAGTAGTCTCCTTGGATATCTCTAAGTAATATTTTGATTCGTTCACAGTAGATTTAAGCTTTATTTATCCCTGATAATTCAAATACTAGGACATTTCGAATAACAAAAATGCTACCTTTGAGCTCGACACAGCCTTCACATATTGAGTTCACCCTAAGCGATTTTTATGTCAAATTCTATAGAAAATGAACATAATGGAACAGATCATCGTGTCCATGCTATCATAAAATCACATTTACAATATGCACTATATGTTACAATAAACAATTTTTATCCCAAAACATTGATATGGTACATGTGCGAAATGTAATAAAAGAATGATAGTCATTAGTTTATACCAGCATTGTATCCTACAATGACGGGAAACGTACGTGATTTAAACTTCCTCATTCATGACTGTTATTACCGGGTTTGTAACAAGTGTAACACGATAGATGCCACTGGTAGAACAGAGCATCTGAGTTCACTGCCGGTTTTAGGGGGGTTCGCGTTGCATGATCTTTAGTTTTCTCTGCAATGTTTTGTAGATCATTGTTTTGGCCTATTTTTTCCTATTTATTTTGACGATTTTATTGTCTGGCCTTCTTTAAAATACGGATACTGATTACCTCTTAATATCTTCAACTTTTCCTGTGTTAATTAAATGTAAGATAATATTGGTATCTCGCTATATTGTAGATGCCATTCGTTTAAAGCACGGACTTACCAGAACTCATCTTGCCATCAGAGAAATGACCAATATGTTATCGGTAAGATAGACATAAAGTACCAATCATTTTACTGGCTTTAGGTGTGTATATCAATAACTTCTGAATATGAAAAAGTTAGAAATGCAAAAACGTTCAGAATATTAAAATATGCCATTTAATGTGGTATAGAAATAAAATAAGGTTATCTTCATGAAACAGAAAGACAAATATTCAAACTATTAAATCAAATTGTTACAAATCCAGTGACACGCCATGAACTCGGTGTGTTTGACTGGTACAAAACAGATACCATGATGTAGCTACAAAATACTCATTTGGCGATAAAAAAAAAGCAATCACTCATTCACATTTCATTTAAGAATTCTCGGCCTGGAGTAAAGAAAATGGGGGTTGTTATCACAGATGGCAAATCATCAGAACCACAGTTAACGGAATGGGAAGCAAAATTGGCTCATGATGACGGAATTGACGTTTTTGCTATAGGTATATAGTGTTTGATATATAATATTTCCACCATAATTTGGTATATATATGGTACAAAAAAAAGAGATGAACTCGTAAAACTGTTACCAATATTTGACAGAAAAAAACCTATGAAATTTAGCAATACAAATGTATTTGTTTTATTTCATTATGAGGATGTAATTTGAAAATAAATTTATTGTTAGGGGCAGCGATCTGCGTTACGATTTTTCTTCAAACTCTTCTTCTATTAGATTTTGGAACTGTTTTAATAGAAAATAGATAAATAATTGAATATGTTAATAAGCTATCACACATAAACTGTTAGACTGCACCATTTATGTCCAGTTTGGTGCGAGTGCAGGTGCTAAACCTTGCAAAGCAAGACACGTTTTTTATCCTATATCTAGCACCTCATGGGTGCGAGTCAACTTGTACTTGTAGATGCTTGTATAACCTATTGATACGTGTCTTCTAATTGTCATGTTACATAACTGGTATGAGATGAACAATGTCAGAATAAAGCTTCATATGAAAATAAAACATGCGAAATACACTTAGTAAATATACTATAGTATGTGGTACCACTAGCTGTGGAACCGTAACTCTTAATGGTTCTTTCCTTTTTTTGCGAACCATAGAGTCCGCAAAATTTTTGCTAAAAAATAAGGACCATTTAGAGCTACGGTTCCACAGCTAGTGGTACTTCGTGAATGGATAAATTATTTCGGTTAGTGAAGTGCATACGGATAGAAAGGTAACAGTGTAACAAATTTAAAAAATAAAACAAAGAAACATAATTATACTAGAACAACCATCGACGGTAATCCACAGCTAATTATGCTTCGATTATTCTCCACTCATCACCCACGGGTCATCTGGCAGAGACATCCTCGTTTAAAGCACTGTGATTGGTTCCAACGACTGTTTTTTATGATCAATCAAATCTTTTACATGTATCTAAATTAAGAAAGGAATTCCTTGAAAATTATGAGAACCCCAATATTTCTGGATAGTTTTCCCCTCAAAGAAGGATATTAACAATATCAAACGGTGAATTGGATTTGTAACTATTGATAGCCTTTTTTTCAACGAAACCACCATTTCCCTGCCATGCAGCTGACCAACGAGTATGAGAGGAGATTAATCGGAGCGTGATCAGCTATGAGTTACCGACCATGTATGACAACACGAACCACAGTAGTTGAACAAGGTGATCCAGAAGCTTTATATATCCATTTAAACTCTCCATACAGTTACTTTAAAATATATGCACCTCGTCTTTGTATATTTGTAAACATCTTTATTTTAAGGTGTTGGTGAAATGACCGACAAAGAAGAATTATCAACCATTGCAAATGTAGATAAACATGTCTATACTGTGTCCAGTTATAGCGACCTGCCTGCTTTAGCAGAAATCATTGCCAACGCCACACGCTCAGGTAATCCCTACTGTTATCATAGAGATATCAAAGGGGTTATCATAACCCGTCAATCAAAGAAAAACAGACAATACAAAAACCAATGATCTACAAATCACTACACAGAAAACTAAAGATTGAGCAGCACGAACCCCACTTTAAACTGGGGATGAGCTCAGGTACTTCGGAAGAGTAAGAAGTTCCTGCTCCACTAGTGGTTACCGTCGTATTACTATTACTACATACCAGGTGATATGTCATGAATAAGGAAATGACCGGATTGTGATTACGAAAAACGGAACACATATGTGATCATTTGTGAAATGCAAGAAGTCAAACAACACCTTTTAAATCCGTACATGGTGTAAATAGGCAACTCTATATATCTCATTATTAGAATGAAGGGTTTTTAATAAATGTCTGTCTACAAGACTACTAATAAACTGTTTATTTCAGATGATATCACAAGTCTGCGGCAGAGTTGGCAGCATGGTAAATGTCGTCCACTAACTAAAGTAGAGACCATGGAGATCCTCTGGACAATATATCCACCTCCTGCTGCTAATTTAGCTCATTTAAAAAAGTCACGGTGGATAAGACCAATCTTACAGGGGACAGAGGCTTGGTCCCTTCTGGGTGAGTCTGGGTACAAGCACCATTTCGCTGTAACAAAAACGTAGATATCTAATTGTGTGTACAAGACGCGTTTCTTGAATAACCTTCACCAGGTACACTCAAATCGAAACCATTGGAAACCAAACAATTTAATAAAAACAATTGTGAGAAATTCAACCAAAGAGCATAAAAATGATAGTCAAAATGAACTATGGTTACCTGTACCTGAGGGTGGTTGACCTTAGTTTAATATATTACATTATTTAGTACCTGTATCATTCAAATAAATTCCTATATTTATAAGATACAATGGACAGAGGCTTGATTACTACTGTGTGATCAGTTTTCTTTTCATACAAACGAAAAAATAATAATTTGGACGAAAAATGTCAGCATTTTTTTTCTTAAATTCTTACCAAAATTTCTTGTTAAAAACTGCAAGATTTTTTTTTTCATCTTTCATGTCAATTTATTATAAGAAGAGTTTGAAGATTCCAAATGGGTAATCAGAATCCGTAAAACAATGGCTAAAAGAAAATGTACAAAAGAACAAACAACGGTCTACAAAATATACATATAAAACTAAAGATCGAGTAACACGAACCGCACTAAAAACCGAGGGTGAACTCAAGTACTCCGGAAGGGTAAGCAGTTCCTGCTCCACTAGTGGCACCCGTCTTGTTAATCTAGTAATAAATTTTGACAACATATTTTTTTTTTCTAATAAACAAAACATAGCCACCACACCCCAACTCCAATAGATCGCTCCCTGATCATTTCTGTATTTACTTGTTATAATATATCTTCCTGTTGCTATCTTACAGATGAGAAAACTAAGAAAGCTACTGACATCACAGCATGTCTCCGTGTCGTTATTCAGTCACGTATAGATCGTAACGGCTATGTCATATTACCGTCAAAGGACGACAAATATGGAGTCCAACATGTCACTAATGTTGACGAAGCTGTGTCAATTATGGAAGATTCTATCAAATCTAGCCAAGAGGATGACAATATTATCTATTCAATAGAATAAACTGTGACAGTTATTCATTAGCAAAACACATAACAAATAAGGGCAATTATAAAACAACTGCTGAACGAATTTTATATTCAATTGACGGTGGGGGAGGGGGGGGGGGGGGATACTACAGCTACTCATCAGGTCATAGTAGTCAGGCCGTGGAGATGACATGCAATTTATTTATACTGTCAGAGATTTACTAAAATGATGTCTGACTTACAGTCAAAGCTGCCTTAAAAGTCAGCTGTATATATTGCAATTCACTGTTTGTTAAATGCAGTCTCATTGTCCTCATTTATGAATACTGTATATTATTTTGAACTGCATACATATGGTAACTGCTCATAAAGGTAACGCTTTCAGGTTCCTTACAATGTCCTTTATATACACGTTCAACTGTATATAATTCTAAATGTGTTGTTCGAGCTGATTTGGTCCGCTACCATTGCGAAGTTTAATATAGATGCATACAAATGCGAATATTGTATACTAAATAAAAACATTGATGTTTATTAAATAAACGTTAGAGAAAACCGAAAGGGCATTCAAGAACGATATCCGGTTCGTCTTTACCTCCTGTTGTTTGCAGGAGAGTTCATGTCTTATTAACGTTATTTCTGTTTGTTTGCGTATAGTGGTGTCCAACACATATTGACTAAATGAGTAAAATGGTGGTTGTCTTGTAAGAGACAGGAACTGATTTCCATTCTCGGGTTCCTGGGTTCCCTCTCGGTTTTAGTGGGGTCCGTGTTGTTGCTCGTCGTTTTAGTTTTCTGTGTTGTGTTTTGTTTGTCTTTGTCTTGTGTGCCCAATGTTTCTCTGGATTGTCCATTCTTGATTTCCCCTTCGGGTTTCTCTAATGTTTATTTATTGTCAGTGTCACTGGATTGTCCCTTCGGTTTTCTCTAACGTTTATTTACCAGTGTCTCTGGATTGTCCATTCTTGATTGGCCCTTCGGTTTTCTCTAACGTTTATTTACCAGTGTCTCTGGATTGTCCATTCTTGAATGGCCCTTCGGCTTTCTCTAACGTTTATTTACCAGTGTCTCTGGGTTGTCCATTCTTGATTGGCCCTTCGGTTTTCTCTAACGTTTATTTACCAGTGTCTCTGGATTGTCCATTCTTGATTGACCCTTCGGTTTTCTCTAACGTTTATTTACCAGTGTCTCTGGGTTGTCCATTCTTGATTGTCCATTCGGTTTTCTCTACTGTTTATTTAGTGTCATAGAATGCCAGGTATAATTATAATCACCTCGTAAGAATTTAGGTGTTTCATGGGTTTTTTTCAATTGATGCACCATTACTGGTGGAATATGTCAATCCTCGTGGATTCGTTTACCCCAGTTGTCAGGTCTTTTTATGGGGGGGTTAGGACTATGGTATTTATCGCCACTTTCAACAATATTTCAGTTATATCGTGGTGTTCAGTTTTATGAGTGGAGGAAATCGGAGTACACGGAGAAAACCTCCGATCTGTCGCAAATAACTGGCAAACTTTATCACATAATGGTGTATCTAGCACACCTCCCAATGAGCGGGATTCGAACTCACAACTTTAGTGGTGATAGGCAATTATTGCACAGGTAATTGTAAATTCAGCTACCATACGATTACGATCACGACGGATCCTGGTCTTTTTTATGTACTCGTAACATCCACATGCATGTTGCAATAGTTGATAATTATTTTTATTTATGTATTTTGGAAGATATTGTTCATAAGCTTACAATTTGCATATTATTTGCAAATAGAGATGAAATAACCGGTTAAGCACCGCCACATTTTGTATCTATCAAAATCAAGAACCTAGATTTCTTCTGTCGTTGTCATCTCTGCGTTTGGAACTTTGAGGTTCGGCACAGGGTTCGTTGTTGTGATTTGCTATATTGTCAACCATAAATAATCAGCTTCTTTTATTTTCAATTACATGGAGTTTAAACATTAGCTTATCTAGATGTACTTTACTTAAATAACGAGGATTTGATTTGATTTTGATTTTTGATGTTTTAACGCCACTTTCAGCAATATTTCAGCTATATGGCGACCAGTTTTAGTGGTGGAAGAAGCCGGAGTACCCGGAGAGAACCACCGACCATGGGCAAGCAACTGGTAAACTTTATCACTTGCGAGTCAAGTGCACCCTTTTTTGTAATCTACAAAGCCGGGCGCGAACCCACGCCGTATTGGTGATAGGCTTGTATGAGTTGTTAGGTAATCCAACTACCTAACTCATTGTGCCACCCGGGCCCTCAAATAATGAGGAGGTTCTACATATATATGTATTTCCTGTTTATTATTACTGTTAGCATTGTATAATTGTAATTCTTTTCATTACAATGTTGCTTTTTTTTTCTGTTATATTATTATGTTAATTATTGTCTTTTGTTACTTAAATATACTGTACATATTAAAACTACATCGTTAGACATATGCAGAAAATACACATTATTTTATTTTATTATGTTTCTTTTGCTTCTTCCAAAGATTCCACATCGGCGGTGTAATGGTTAACGTGCTTGTCTAGACTGCGGTAGATCGTAATAATTTAATCTTCAAAAAATCATCCTGCTAAATTCATTTTGTCTATATATGTATAAGAAAGCCGATTAATCATGTTACGTTCACCTTAGGTAAGCAAATCATTTGTCCGTTTTATATTTCTAGCCAGTCATTTCAAATAAAAATCCAACTTTGTAGGCTTGAGTGATTGTAGGCTTGAGTAATTGTAGGCTTGAGTGATCATAGGTTTGAGTGATTGTAGGCTTGAGCGATTGTAGGCTTGGTAGATTGTAGGCTTGAGTGATTGTAGGCTTGAGCGATTGTAGGCTTGAGCGATTGTAGGCTTGAGCGATCGTAGGCTTGAGCGATTGTAGGCTTGAGTGATTGTAGGCTTGAGTGATTGTAGGCTTGAACGATTGTAAGCTTGAGTGATTGTAGGCTTGAGCGATCGTAGGCTTGAGTGATCGTAGGCTTGAGTGATCGTAGGCTTGAGCGATTGTAGGCTTGAGCGATTGTAGGCTTGAGCGATTGTAGGCTTGGGCGATTGTAGGCTTGAGTCATTGTAGACTTGAGCGATTGTAGACTTGAGCGATTGTAGGCTTGAGCGATCGTAGGCTTGATCGATCTTAGGCTTGAGCGATTGTAGGCTTGAGCGATTGTAGGCTTGAGCGATTGTAGGTTTTTGAGCGATTGTAGGCTTGAGCGATTGTAGGCTTGAGTGATTGTAGGCTTGAGTGATTGTAAGCTTGAGGGATTGCAGGCTTGAGCCTTGTAAAGATCACAATAAAGACTGTAACATTGGTATTTACGGTTTCTCTATGCATGTAGCATTAAGGAGAAACAGCAAAGACTGGTTAACACCGAATCAAGATAATGTGATCACGTGGTGCAACATGTCTACATTGGGACAGTGAACAGTGAGCAGGCACTATAAAAACTCAACTAAGCATGTTGGTCTAGTACAAAGCAGATGTTATTATCATATCAGATTCATCGAAATATAACTTGTTCTTCTCAAAATATACTAGTAGAGTAAACAAATTCACACTTGGCATTAAATTATTATTATTATTATACAATATTTATATAGCGCATTATATAACAATTACTCTAAGCGCTTCACATTAATATAAAACCATAAAAATTATACAAGACACCAATTGATATGAAGTAAAAGTTAAAACAAAACAAAAAAAAATATATATATATTATATATATATTATATATTAAACAACAATCAATGAATCACTTACAAAGAAAACACTAAAAATTTTATTAAAATTGTAGAAAACCAAAATAAAAGTCCAACATTTTTTTTTATTACAATGAATGAGCATAAAACAAAATGTTGTCGAAAAATTAAAACCAATGTGATTCAGATAAAAATACTGCACTTTGAGCTTAGCATTTCTTGTATCAGCTTTTTTCACATGTACTACTAAGTTATTATTTTAGCTGGAATTCCAAGATCTTTCAGAATTGTGGAAGCAAATGTACTTTATTTATTCAGATATGAAATAAATATATTGTTCATTATATATTTCATTTGTTTTAATTTGATCTAAATGTAGTTTGTGATGGACTTGCTACAGGTCGGTGGGTTTCTCCGGTTACCTCCACCAATAAAACAGATGACTGTCACGATATATATAACTGAAATATAGTTGAAAGTGGCATTAAACACCATAAACCAACCATAGAACCATATCGAAATGTAATAAGCAGATCATCTTTGAACCAAAAATAAAGTTTCAAAATATAATAAAATTTAATATCAAGTGGGGACGGTAAATTTGCATTTCATCAATCAGTGTAACTCCACCACATTTGTGTGCCTGTTTCACAACAAGACTTACATATGTTCATTAGCAGCTGTCCTCATTTCTATGTTGAAAAGTTTGAGGTTTTATCCTGTTTGTATTGTTGTGGTGGGCGATAATGAAATGTGAAGAAAAAAACTTTAAACAGTAATATTCAACAATTTTATCAATATCATCATAACGAACAATCACCCCCTTCTCCTTTAAAATCATGCAACACAAAAACAAAGACCATGACATGTATCTGCTGATTTTTAAGTTTATCGATAAATGATTCCTTAACGTCACTTTTACAAATATTTCAGTAATATTGTAATGTTCATATTTATTGGTGGAAGAAAGCAGTGCAGTAGGAGATTAACTGATAAACTTGATTAAATAAAGCGGTATCGAACACACCTCACCATGGACGGAATCAACTTAACTACTTTAGCAGTCATAGGTACTGATTACATTACCTTATTTGTAAATTCAACGACCATGTGATCATGACATTATTTATTGATACGGATTTAAACTTACAATGATAAAAACGTAGATATTTAATTTTGTGCGCATGACACATTTCCGGAATAACCTTCATCAGGTACGCTCAAAATAGAAAGATTGGAAAGCCAAATAATTTAAAGTTTTGGGAGCAAAATAAAACCAAAGGGCTTAAATAAATAAAAAAAAAATATGTTATGTAATTCAATTCTCTTATCCAGAGTAACAGCGCATTTTGTAATTGACCAATCAGCAGTGCCAGATTTCCCTATAGGCTTGGTAGGCTGAAGCCTAGGGCCTCACCATCTAGGGGGCCTCTGGTCAAGGTGTATAATATTTCTTACACATGCTACCATAACCCTTCTGTAATTTTCCTTGTACTCCATTTCAGAATAATAAGGCCAACAAGTCGACACCAGCATTGCTTTCTGTGTTAATTTTGTCCTTCCATAAACACAGTGAGATAGATAAGGGTGGGAATTCATTGGAAAGGGCCTCGCAAGTAGAATAGCCTAGGGACTCTCTTTATCTAAATCCGGCCCTGCCAATTAGTGATTAGCATTTGTTATATGAAGAAAATGTTCGGAGGTGAAGCCAATAACAAACCTCATGATTCTACATAGACTTCAATGCTAATTAAGTATTTGATAATTAATCGACAGAAGTTGACACTATTTCTTATCTCTTATGATTTTCTCTACATTAACCACATCAGTGCAGTAATGGTTAGTGTGTTTGTTCTAGAGTGCAGTAGATCTTGGGTCAAATTCAAGTCAAGTCGGGTCAAACGTTAACCAAATATTGTAAAATTGGCATGTACCATTAAGGAGTAAGAGAAAAGACTGATTGGCTCAGACTCAGGATAATGTGTACTACTGGAGTCACATGTCTGTCAGCTGACTGTTGTTTCAGTGAGCTAGTACTATAAATATCAAACTAAGATTGTTGGTCTATATATAGCTAGTACAAATTAAAGTGGAAATCATTATTTCATCTAATAGAACTTGTTCCCGTCATGAGATGAAAAATCATACCTGTTATGCGACATTACCGCCACTTGTATTATTCTATATGTGACGGTAAAAAATAGAATTCATTATAAATAAATAAATAAATAAATAAGTTTTATTTAGAGTCGGCATGGTTAAAACAACATACAAACATAAGCTCTATTGAGCTTTTAACCGATATACACAGACACAAAATAAATAGCAAATAACAGGCATGCAACATACAACTAAAATACATGTAAAATACTAAGAGTTAAAAGATAAGCAAAAAGCAGATTAAAAGCAGATGTTATAAGCTAAGCATACTGAGAGCTAATGTAGCAAACTATGAACAACTAAAAGCTGATATTATGAGCAAAGCATAAAAATTATAATAAGCACAATAAATAAAAACTGGATATGACCTATATGGTAGAAATTTAAACAAATTTAAAAGTCAGCACAAACTGAACATTTACATATATACATTTCCATTCCAAGATTTTAAAATATTCTTAAACTGATTACAATTGGAATTTTTTCTAAAATCACCAGGTAGGTCATTCCATCAAACAGCTGCAGCATATTTAAAACTATTCTTACCGTAGGTAGATGTTCGCACCCTAGATATATCTACAATATTAGAATATCTAAAACTATATTTACAATCTTTAAAAACAACTAAATCATGTAAACAAGATGGTGAAAGTTTGTTTAAAATCTTAAAACATTCAATAGCCATGTTACGCATTCTTCTAACTTTCAGAGATGGAACTTTAGCTTTATCTAATAACTCATCATATGTGCTCTCATAGTCCTCGTATATAAATCGTAAAGCCCTCTCCTGGATTTTTTCTAATTTAGAGGTATTACTTTTATTGCAAAAATGCCACCCCAAAGGACAAAAATTAAAATTAGACAAAATGAAAGTATGACAAATTGTTAATTTATTTAATTTTGAAAGAAAACAGCCAATGCGCTTTAAAGAAGCTTTACGACATATATTTTTACTATGATAATTGAAATTAAGTTGGTAATCAATATATTTATTCCTAGTAATTTTACAACTTCATCACAAGTAATTTCAGCTGACTCTATTTTAAATACTAGTGTCTTGGCATGTGTCTTATTACCAACTGCAATAGCTTGAAACTTATCTGGATTAGCCTGCATACAATTGAATTTGAACCAGTCTATCAATACTGAGCTTTCTTTTTCAAGTATATCAATTAATTTCTCATAATTATCATTAACATATGACAAGGTGTTATCGTCAGCATAATTATACAATGTACCATAATCAATAATTGGTAATTAGCTGCTCCGTAACCACATTCATGGTTTTATGGTGCTTCCGCAACTACATTTTGTTCCGGAGTGTTTTTATTTGAACTGTAGCTACATGTACCGAATATTCCGTCGTTATGATGTTATGTATGAGCCATTCTCCGACAACTTTGTTAAATTGCGATTGTATTTTTAGACTGCAAATGTGCCCCATTAGTATTACAAAAAAACAACAAACTTCAGCTACAATAACATTTGATAAGTCAGTTGTTCATGTTAAATTGTGATTGTTTCATTAAAAAGTTTATAAAATACATAAAATATTACGTATACCGAATAATGGATTTGCAGACTCTATTTTTACCGTCACTATAAGCATTGTCTAAATCTAATTAACATTAGATCTTTGCACTTGCTCAATTTTTTTTTATATATATTGGGTCGCTATAGTGCGGAGATCTAATTAGATTGGTTCATATGTGCGGTAATATATATGAACCCCGTAGAAGGAATGATTAAATATCACATGCTATTTCTAGCTAAAATATAATGAAAATGAAGTAAAATATATTGATTTAAGAAGAAAAATTGAAATAAAGAAAATGACAAATTTAATGAGAAATGAAATAATACATTTGTTGTAATTTGATTTTAAAAAAGTAATTAATAAGTCAAATATCACATGATATAGTTAGTTAAAATGTTTAGACTCTGTTCAGACAATGTTCAGAATATTCAGAATCTTTTCAGACTTTTCAGACAATGTTCACGTGACCTCAGGAACGAGATTACCGGAGTAGCAAGATGGCTGACGAAGTAGGCGGGACTTGTCACAAATGAGACATTTGTTATAATAATGAGCTGGAAATGATTATTAATAGGTAAGTAAGTATAGAAGAACGTAGATAAATATCTAACGAAACGATACATATATGTTTGATCGTTCTCGGACCCTTTCTTCATGACACTAATTTGCAAAAAAGGTGCATAGGATTTTCACCGCGCACTTTCGAAAGTTTTTGATAGGGTGAAATCCGTTACCCCATGGTCCGCACATATCAGAAAAACTGCCCAAGGACCATAAGGGTTACGGTTCCGCAGCTAAGTTTAAAGGTGAATGAAATCATTCTTAAATATGGGAAAAACCACTTTATGTATATGAAATTTAACAGTGACACGACAATTGACTTGATTTACTTGATGTGAGAGTCTTATCCATTCGTTTATGTATTTATCAGGGCCTCCAAGAGAATCTTGCAAGGCGGAACAAGACTGCTTTGGGGCTCCGGAGACATGCTGAGACTACTCTACAAATTGAGGATCAGAGTTGAAAATACAAAAAATAAAAAATACAAAAATAAAAATAAAGCGTCAATGGATAAGGCTATGGGGCCCTTCAGAAATTCACTGACCCCTTTTTGGCTCTCCCGGTCGCAGACCGATGTACCGGCTGAACTCTCCTCTCATAGGCTCTGGTATTTTTTTCTTAAGCTAAACTCCAACTGAAATATATCAATAAATATACAAACAAACAAGAAAAAAGACAATAAAAACAATATATTATATAAATGACAGCAAAGTAATTTATTTCTCTATGTCATATCATCCTAACCATAAAAAATCTTATACATGAATATCTGTATTTCTCAATAAACCATTGGAATAAATTAGGGATGGAGAATTACAAAGCTATTTACCAATATATACAATTATAGAGAAACAGAAATGGACACAGCGAATAGTCCGAAGCACACACACATTTATTTACGGCGCTTATCATTTACATATCTTTAAAATATCTATTTCATTCTCTCGTTACGGTCATAATGTGTTTAGGAGGGACCGTCGTTGTCGTGATCGTATGGTAGCTGGATTTACAGCTACTTGTGTAATCCAACCCCATTCACATCGAGGTGTACCCGATACAACACTACGTGATAAAGTTTGTCAGTGACTTGAGGCAGTTATGTGGTTTTCTCCGGGTCCCCCAGGTTCCTTCTCCAATAAAACTGACCGACACGATATAACTGAAATATTGTTGAAAGTGGCGTTAAACACCATACACCAAACCAAACCATAATGTGTTTAAATTTAAGAATGTTTTGTCTTTTTTCTAAAGTAACTCGGAATGAAGTAGTGTCGTCTATTTGTTTTGTATAATTTTATTGTGATTTAATGTTTGAAAAAGAAAATACAGAGAAAAGAGTGGCCCTTCGGTTTCAACAAATATAAACAAATATGCTGTTGTGCATAATTTTATAAGCAATGATTTACAGTACAGGGGTGTCAATCGAAACAGCTTTAGTAAAAGAAGTAAAATGAACACAAATAAATAGATATATTGATGCCATCCACACCATTTCGATTAGAAAAAAGAATGTATCACTCACAATAACAACAATTTAGCTGAGCGAAAGGGGGATGCCATTTTTTTTATCAGCTGTATTTTAATCCATATTTTATTTTCACCGAAAGAAAATTTGCAGTCTATTTTCCCAGTCAGTATTAGAACAAGATCAAAACCAATTCACAAAGACGGCCGTCGTGACCATGATCGTATGGTATTTGGATTTACAACTACCTATGTAATCAGTGCCTATCACCACTGATGTTGTGGGTTCGAATCTCGATCAGGGCGAGCTGTACAACATTATGTGATCAAGTTTGTGAGTGACTTGCGACAGTTCGAATGTTTTTTCCGGGTCACTCGGTTTCCTCCACCAATAAAACTGACCGCCATGATATAACTGACATATTGTTGAAAGTTGCATTAAACACCATCAAGCAATTTACAGAGTTACAGAGACGACTATTTACATAATATACACAATATATAAATATATGTACAGTCATACCTGTATTAAGAGGTCACCTTTGGGAGAAAGAAAAAGTGGCATTTTAAAAAAAGTACAATCCATATGAAATGTTCAATGCAGGACAAGAAAAAGGTGCCCCTTTAATACAGGTGTCTGCTTAATAGAGGTGACTGCTTAATAGGGGTGACCGCATGGACAGGTTTCACTGTAATACATAACTAAATAAACATTGAACTGGAATTGAGGAAGTGAATCAATCAAGAGGACATATCCTGTTGTTTACTACTCTGATAAATGTAGAGTTTACTGAAAGTATAAGATGAGTAAGAAGACATCGTGTTATTATATTAAATGACATAAGGTCATTATTATATGTCATAATGCATGTATGCGTTACAAAATGTTCATATGACGAACGATAAGTAATACAGCTGACCAAAGCAGCTATCATTGTAGATTCAAAACTGGTTATAATCAGAATCGAATTATTCTATTGTCTAGTATAGACTGCAGCCTAGGGCCTTTCAAGCTTGGGGCCCTTAAAAGCTATGTATATATCGCTAAAATATATCACGAGTAGAAAATATTCAAGACGGGTGCGGGCGAGATAGAGGGTGGCTCCGTCTGAGGGGGCCATAATGTCATTAGCCGAGGTGCCCCAAAAGGCCATAAGGCCCTGGTTATAACAGATCGTATTACAATACATCAATGAATGCAATGCTTCAGAAATACTCTAATCTACATGTGTCCAACAGCCAAGCATATACTGTCAAACCTGCCCATGTGGTCACCTCTATTAAGGCCACTTTGTCTTTGTCCAAAGGGTGACCTCTTAATACAGGTTTGACTATACCTATTATCTAGACACAAACCGCGTGTTTCCGCTATATAGAATATAGTCCTATAAAATAGGACCACGGGTTCGAATTTCAGAAATATACATAGATGATGCAATACCACCAGTTATTCAGATGACAAAACCAGTCAATCCAATATCAAAGCCACTCATTCTGATATCACAACTTGTCACTCTGACACCACCACTCATTCTAATATCATAACTAGTAATTCTGATACCACAGCCAGTCAATCAGGTACCAAAACCAGTATAGCTACAATCAGTCATTCAGAAACTACCATCAATATGATACCACAATTAGTCACTCTGATGCACAACAAGTCAGAGCGGTACCACAGTCTATCACTGATTACACAACAGGTCAATTTGATATCACAAGCAGTTAATCTGATATAACATCCAGTTAGCTCTTCTATCATAACCAGGAACCGTAATACAATAATCAGTCGCTCAGATACCACAAGTTAATCTGATATAGCACCCAGTTAGCTCTTTTATCATAACCAGGAACCGTAATACAATAATCAGTCACTCTGATACTACAAGCAGACACTCAGATACCACAACCAGTCATTCTGATACTACAACCAGACATTCACATACCACAATCAGTTAGTCTGATATAACATCCAGTTAGTCTGATATAACATCCGGTTAACTCTGCTATCATAACCAGGAACCCTAACACCATAATCAGTCACTCTGATACTGCAACCAGACACTCAGATACCACAACCAGTTAATCTGGAATGACTGGTTGTAGTACCGGATTGATACCGAATTGCATGTGTGTGGTATCTGAGTGACTGTTTGTGGTATCTGAATGACTGATTGTGGTATCAGAGTTGACTGTTTGCGCTCTCAGAATGACTGGATGGGGTATCCGAGTGACTGGTTGTGATACTGGAATGTCTGGTTTTGGTGTTAAAATGACTGGCTGTGACTTCAGAATTGAGTGGTTGTGATACTGATTGACTGGCTGTGATATCAGAGTGACTAGTTTTGGTGTTAAAGTGACTGGTTGTGGTTTCAGAGTTGACTAGTTGTGATACCGATTGACTGGATGTTTGTGATGTCAGAGTGACTGGTTGTGATGCTATAAAAAGACTGGTTGTGGTTTCAGAGTTGACTAGTTGTGATACTGATTGACTGGTTGTGATGTCAGAGTGACTGGTTGTGGTGTTATAAAGTAACTGGTTGTGGTTTCAGAGTTGACTAGCTGTGATACAGATTGACTGGTTGTGATGTCAGAGTGATTGGTTGTGGTGTTATACTGGTTGACTGGTTGTGGTTTCAGAGTTGACTAGTTGTGGTGTTATAAAGTGACTGGTTGTGGTTTCAGAGTTGACTAGATGTGATATTGATTGACTGGTTGTGGTGTTATAAAATGGCTGGTTGTGCTTTCAGTGTTGACTGGTTGTGGTGTTATAAAGTGACTGGTTGTGGTTTCAGAGTTGTGATACCGATTGACTGGTTGTGATACTGATTGACTGGCTGTGATGTCAGAGTGACTAGTTGTGGTGTTAAAGTGACTGGTTGTGGTTTCAGAGTTGACTAGTTGTGATACCGATTGACTGGTTGTGATGTCAGAGTGACTGGTTGTGGTGTTATAACGTGACTGGTTGTGATTTCAGAGTTGTCTAGCTGTGACACCGATTGACTGGTTGTGGTTTCAGAGTTGTGATACCGATTGACTGGTTGTGGTTTCAGAGTTGTAATACTGATTGACTGTTTGTGGTATTATGTAGTAGCTTTGCTATTTACAATGTATATTAAATATTGTTATTTATAAATATTTTTGAGGGCTCGTGTGGCTCAATGAGTTAGGTAGTTGGATTACCTAACAACTCATACAAGCCTATCATCAATACGGCTTTGCAAATTACAAAAAGTGTGCACTCCACTCGTAGCCGCAAGTGATAAAGTTTACCAGTTGCTTCCCCATGGTCGGTGGTTCTCTCCGGGTACTCCGGCTTCTTCCACCACTAAAACTGATCGCCATGATATAGCTGAAATATTGCTAAAAGTGGTGTTAAGCACCAAACATCAAGCCAAATCATACATTTTTTTTTGTACTTGTGGTACGCAATATGAACACATGAAAATGTTATTGGTGCATTTTATTTTATTTTTGTTATATTGCAGACAAATAAATTGCTGCTAATAATTCCTTTAACACTGTCAATATCTTCCATTTTATTCGGTTCAAAGTTCAAATTTCTCGTAGTTAAATTTAGTCCAAATCCTGTGATGTTTCGTCTGCATGTACATTCCTGTCTGAATCTGCTAAAAATAAATAAAACCCGTTTAAGGAATTTAAACAAGACCAAAAAGCATATTCTAGAACTAAGAAAAATAAATACAATACCCCCACCTTGTCCCTGGACAACTGGACTGTTGTCTTTGTAATAGAGAAAGTACGACAATGTGAACACCATAAACCTATGTTTACCAGGAAATCGTTTTCAGTTCATCTTGTCGCGGGTAGAACTTATAGTGTTGCTTACATGGTTATGGCTGTGGTGTTTAACACCACTTTCAACAATATTTCAGCTATATCGTTATGGTCAGTTTTATTGGTGGAGGAAACATGAGTACCCGGAGAAACCCACCGACCTGTCGCAAGTCACTGACAAATATTATCGAGTACACCTCGCCATGAGCTGAATTCGAACTAACATAAGTTAGTGGTGATATGCAGTGATTGCAAAGGTGGTTGTAAATCCAACTACCACACTTTCAAGACCACCACGACCCCCGTCAAATTGCTTACAACTTGAAGGGGGAGGGGGGGTTATGGTTTTTTGTTTCGTTCTGAAATTTTTTTTCGGACAACACAAGAGTTAGAATATTTATTTTTTTTGTCGCACAAAGCGCGAATTTTTTTTCCAGAATTTAACATTAGGTTATATGACAAAAACTCTGAATCAGATTATTTTTTTTTCCTCCACCAAAATCAGAATATTTTTTTCAGCAACATTGGGAATCAGAATATTTTTTTAGAAAAAAAACCATAACCTCCCCCTTCAAGTTAAATGGTCGTTCCCTTAAAACACTTGATCAAGTTAAAGATTCTAGAATTAACCACTTAACATATTTTAGCTTAATTTCATATACAGGGTCAGTAAATTTCATATTGGACGAGAGCGAAGATCGTCTATTGTCTGGGCGAAACTTTTCGGCGTCTGGTTGTTCAACATCATCCTTGTTTTGAAAGAAAAAGGGGAGATAACTCTACCAACTAACTGTATGAAATATATACTGACCGTGTATTGAATATACACTGTTTCCACGTGTTCACTTTAAAACAAATGATATTTCTAGAAATTTGTATATACATTGTATATATATATATATATATATATATTCGGATCGGAACAAATGTCACTATAATGTGTGTAATGTCTTGTTATGTGAATGTATTGTACTGTCTGTATCGTCTGTAAAAATAGAACATTATAAATAAAATATAAAAAAAAATATTAGTTATTTTTTCACTATTTTTCACAGCTCATTTATCAGTGTTGTTCTATATTTAACAAATCAATATACATACAATATTAGGGAACGACCATTTAACTTTTTCTAAAAAAATATTCTGATTCCTAATGTTGAATTCTGGCGACAAAAAAATATATATATTCTAACTCTCATGTTGTCGGAAAAAAAAATTCTGAACGAATCAAACCCTCGTTCGTACGTGGTTCGCGCTACTCGATCATTAGTTTTCTGTGTAATGCTTTGTAGATCACACTTTGTCATTTTGTCCTTATTTGTTTGGCAATTGTGTTGTCTGTCCTTCATAGATTTACGTCTTCAGATTACCCCATTGGTACCTTCAACCCTAGTGGCAATCACGAATGAACAATCTAGAGACATCTGCAACACTTGGAACATAAGACACAAGGAGAAGGCAAAGGACCACAAAAATATATCATGACATAGAAAACTAAAAAGATGCGCAACACAGACACCACCAAAAATTAGAGGTGGACCGGTGTTCGGGAGGAGTAACCTTGACGTTGTAATCGCGAGAGAAACATTCAGCTTTTACATGACAGACCGTTTATTTTTTATCCGATTCTTTGTAGCGATAAAGGAGATCTAGTGAGGGATCATATGGCAATTCGTTCGAATCTCAGGATACTTAAATTCCCTAGACAACGGAAAACAGTAACGTGTCGTAAATACCGCGACATTCAAATCTGTGAGTTTAACAATGATTTGGAAAACATATCTGCACTTCAAAATCCTGTTGGTACTACAGACGACTTGGTGAAAACATACAATTCTGAACTATCGAAAGTCTTGGAAAAACACGCACCATCACGAACAAAACAGTTGATTTTACGACCCAACACTGAATGGCAAAACAAGATCAACGCAAATATGAGCGTAGGATGCGGAAGACACAATTAACTGTTGATAAGGAAATATATCATGAAAAGTGCAGGAACGTTGGAAAGCTTCTTTTTCGGTGCAAGAAAGAGTATTTCACCAATAAGATTTCTGAAATTGGACACGATCAGAAACAACTGTATAAAGTGATAAACAACCTACTGGGCAAAACTAAAGAAACTGTCCTTCCATCTATTCCCGATCATTACGAACTCGGAAATCGTTTTGGCGATTTTTTCATCGGGAAAATAGAAACGATAAGGGACAATCTGTGCGCATCCAACCGTGACAGCATGAGTGACATCGATGCTTTATGCGCGGATATTGAATTTGATTGCGAGCCTATGACAGTTTTTCGTCCTGTGTCACCGGACGAGATCAGAAAGATCGTCATGAAAGCTCCGCTTAAGTTATGTGAACTTGAGCCGATTCCAACACACATCAGTTCTAAAGTCTTGCCTGGACAGTTTACTACCTATGATTACGGCGATAGTTAATAAATCGCTCGAAGAGTCTCATGTACCGACATCATTTAAAACGGTTATAGTACGACCACTACTTAAAAAGCCTTGTTTAGACAAGGAAGAGTTCAAAAACTACCGTCCGGTTTCAAACATACCTTTTATATCCAAGATCCTTGAAAAGGTAGTATCAACACGTCTAGCAGAGCATATCAATTCACATAGTCTACAGGATAATCTACAATCAACATACAGATCGTGTCATTCAACCGAAACGGCCTTACTTCGAGTTCACCACGACATTGCGTATGCACTGGATAATAATCAGTGTGCTGTGCTAGTTATGCTGGATCTGTCCGCCGCATTCGACGTTATAGACCACCAAATACTCTATCGACGTATGCAGTATTCCTATGGAATAACTGGTGATGCACTTTCATGGATAGTGTCACACCTTAGTGACAGAACACAACGCATCGCCATCGGGTCTACTCAATCGAACAGCTTACAGCTTAATTACGGAGGACCGCAAGGGTCCGTTCTTGGACCGCGGAAGTACTGTATGTTTTCCAACCCTATCGGTGAAATTTGTAGCAGACATGGCATGAACTATCACTGTTACGCTGATGATACCCAGGTGTACCTTGCTATCAAGCCACGTGACATTTGGAATGACATCGCACACAAGTTAGCGTCTTGCTTATCAGATATCAGCAGATGGATGAAACTCAATCTATTGAAGTTGAACCAAGACAAGACCGAACTCATTATATTTGCGCCTAAACATCGATCGCAAGAGTTCACATGTTGCCAACTACAATTTGACGGAAGTTGTCAGTGACTTAGTAGTAATTTTTGATAAAACCCTGAACATGGAAAAGCAAGGATCATCTCTTGCAAAGTCGTGCTTTTTTCTAATTAGGAACATTGGGCGTATAAGATCTTACATCTCGAATGACGCATGCAAAACATTAGTCTCGGCCCTTGTGACATCTCGGCTTGACTATGGGAATGCCCTGTTGTTTGGTTTTAGCTTTGAGGTAAGGAAAATAACGTTAAGATTCAAACAACATTTTATAGGTGGCGCTGTTACTTTCACTTTGGGTTCATGGAGTTGTGTACTGAGGCGATTTCCTGACAAAAACGACCGCTGCGTCTTCACAAGAGGTAGTCGAGGGGAGGTCATGATATTTTTTGAAAAGAATATATAAGGTCTTGGGAGTTGAACCAAACAGGGTTTTGAATATATTAGAAGGAATTTAAAAAACAAACACGGCTTGAAGCGAGCGGGGGTAAAAAAAAGTATCCGCCCTTGTCACTGTTTATGCATTGATAGTATATTTACGTGGATAGTGACAAGGCCTTGTGCTTAATATAGGTAAAACAAACTGCAATAATAAAAAGTACAAAATAACGACAGCTGGATAGCTCACTTATAAGGACCACAGAAAGGCTAAAATATACAATTTGTTTTTCCAAGCAAATTTGGTTTAATTTGATCAGTAGGGTTCTGCATTTTACTCATTTGTGGAAAATTCTTACATGACAGTATCATTTAACGACGAGTTGAGGTTTTGGCCCATAAAACTAATTTAACCCCGCCACTTGTTATTGAGGTGTCTGTACCAAGCCAGGAAAGAGATGCATATCTGTGTTGGGATATCAATTTTACCTCTTTTTTATGACTTTGCAATTATATTTTGAACTGCTTCGATGGTTGTTTGGTTTATTTAAGTTTTATTACAGATATTTCTAAATTCGTTTAACAGCATATTGTAGAGAAATAAAAGAGAAAACAATCATCATTCGGTAAACAACATTAATTTAATTGTCTTTCCAATCGTTTAGTTTTTAATGTACCAGATAAATGTTATTCCAGAAACGTGTTGTGGCACTAAATGTGATAACTACATGTACGTTTTTATTAGTACAGAGTGCCTTTTAGTTTGTATTAGTTTTTTAGCTGGAACTTCGGTTAGCAATTGTTGTTTAACGCCAAATGAACAATTTTGCAGCAATATCACGGCGGGAACAAGATGCATTCGATGAGATCATGACGATGTCTGCATTAAACTAGACTAGCACGTTTAAGTTATATGTTTGTAGTGCCAGCTCCTTAAGACTACGATCTGTGGGTAGACATGTCGCTCCATTAGGACACATTATTCCGATTCCCAGCCAACCAGTTTTTGTTTTTACTCCTTAATGGAAAAAAATATTCTATTCCCAATGTTGCTGAAAAAATTATTCTGATTCTGGTGGAGGGAAAAAAAATAATCTGATTCAGAGTTTTTGTCATAACCTAATGTTGAATCCTGGAAAAAAAAATTCGCGCTTTGCGCGACAAAAAAAATAAAAATTCTAACTCTCGTGTTGTCCGAAAACAAATTCTGAACGAAACAAAAAACCATAATGGCTTTCAGTTTTGTCTGGCACCATTAATATAAATGGTTTAATAGAAGAGAAAAAACAAATGTGGTACATTTTTTAGTTGGTTAATTAAAAAGAAATTTGAAATTATTTCTCTTCAAGAAACACATGGTACAGTTAGTTATACTGTAATGTGGAAAGAATATAGAACTATTTTGATGTGAAAACGATATTGGCATTGCCATAGAACGACTATATAAATCAAATCAGTAATTTTGTACTTCATGAGTTAAGCTACATCAAACAGAATATCTATCATAGTATAATAATTGTTTGTAACACGGCGGGTGTCTCATAGGAAGCAGAAACAGCTTACCGTTCGTGAACACCTGGGTTCACAGCCAATTTTTGTTGGAGTCTGTGTTGCTCTTATTTTTAGCTGTCTGTGTTGTGATGTGTTTTTTTGTTTTGTTTTGTGTCTTATGTGCCCATTGTTACGATTGTCTCTAGATTGTTCATTCTTGAATGTCTCTTCGGTTTTCTCTTGAATGTCTCTTCGGTTTTCTCCAACGTTTATTTTTAACCATTTTCCTTGATGTAATGTCATGCTTAGTTGTATATCAAATTATTATATACAAACGTCATACCTCTTATTTATATTGTATGTATATTGATTTGTAATAGTGAAAAAAGACCCGCTAACAAAAATAAATTATATTTTATTTGTAATGTTCCATTTGTACATACAATACAGACAGTACAATACATTTACATAACAAGACATTACACACATCATAGTGACATTTTTTCCGATTCGAATATGTAGATATATAGCAAATAGTTCATGGCACTGAGGGTCATATGGCAGTATATGGACCGGTCCGTCACCAAACAAATATTATATGGACCTCAGAAGCTTCGGTCCATATAATATTTTTTGGGTGACGGACCGGTCCATATACTGCCCTATGAGCCGAAGTGAAATGAACTATTTGCTATATTATACTTTTTATCTAAAATAATAATGCAGGTACCGTTCCGGAACCGAATTGAAAACGAGGCAGTCCAGTCCCGGTCCATATATATAAACGTTTTATTACATACTTAGTTCAAATAAAGGCATTTTTGTATGACCAATATGACCGGAAGTAAACTGTCCATATTTTCACACCCCGGGAAAATAACCGGTTATTGGATTACTACAAGATCATGTTCATATCGAGGCCCATATTGGCCCGGGCCAATATGAGCCTCGACTTCGTCTCAGGCCGGGCCAATATGGGCGTCTCTTTTCTAGATGTCGGAAGTATGTAATAAATAGTTTAATACATGGGCATTTCCATATTGGCCAGGTTATCATCCCTCGACCCATATTGGCCCTCGACTCCGTCTGGGGATGATAACCAGGTGAATATGGAAATGCCCATGTATTAATCTGTATATATTGACCGGCTGCGCTAACAAAGACAAATAGGGAGAATAAAAAGGGAAAATAAAAACGTAAAATATAATATATATTATACTGTATACGTTTTTATTTTCCCTATTTGTCTTTGTTAGAATAAAAACGTAAAATATAATATATATTATACTTTATACGTTTTTATTTTCCCTATTTGTCTTTGTTAGCGCAACCGGTCAATATAACGTTGTATGGACCGGGACTGGACTGTCTCGTTTTCGATTCGGTTCCGGGACGGTACCTGCATTATTATTTTAGATAAAAAGTATAATATAGCAAATAGTTCATGTCACTTCTTTTGTTACTTTGTTACTTTGTTGTTCTGTCCTCTTCACCAATCTGGTAAGGACCTCAGTCTTCTTTTAAAGCTGTCCAAGGTAGGTGCGCTGACAACAGCAGATGGCAAGTCATTCCAGTAGTTAACCACTCTATTTGAGAAGAAGTTTTTTCTGACATCCGTTCTGGCGAAATGTTTAGTAAGTTTAAAGTTATGTCCTCGTGTTATAGATGTGTTGAGTTTAAATAAATTGTCAGTGTTAGTTTTATAACTATGATGAAGGTATTTATAAACTTCACACATATCTTGTCTACGCCTACGAAGTTCCAGTGGTTCAATATGAAAAGGGTGGTTCGAAATTCTAGTACACCTACGCTGAACTTTATCTAAAGCTTCTATATCTTTAACTGAATATGGTGACCAAACTGTTGATCCGTATTCTAAAATTGGACGTACGATTGATTTGTATAATATAGATACTTTCTCAGATGTAAGATTAGTAAAACATCTTCTAATAAGATCAATACGTTGGTTTGCTTTCTTAACTATATGAGAAATATGACAATCCGGGTGTAAGTTATTAGAAATGATAACTCCTAAATCTCGTTGGTTATCCTCTTCTATTAAAGGTATTCCATTCAAATAGTATATAAATTCGAAACATTTACGTATTCGAAGTACTATGCATTTTGTTTCGTTGAAACGCAACAACCATATTTTAGACCAAGCTGATAAAGTGTTCAAATCTTCCTGTATCTCTTGACAATCATCAAGATCAATAATTTCACGATAAAGCTTTGTATCATCGTCAAAGAGTTTTGCTGTAGAGTTGACATAGTCTGGTAAATCGCTTACATACAATAAAAAGAGTATAGGGCCCAAGATTGAGACTTGTGGAACGCCGCTAGTAACATTCTTCCAGCTAGAAGATCCACCTGGTAAAACAACTTTTTGGCGGCGGTTATTAAGAAAGGATACAATCCATCTTAAAACATTACCACGAATCCCAGCATTTCTAAGTTTCAATTTTAATCTGTTATGCGGCACTGTGTCAAAAGCCTTGGCAAAATCTAAGTATATGGCATCTGTACCTAATTTATTGTCAAAAGAATCAGTCCAATCGTTCAGACATTCAATAAGTTGCGTAATACATGAGCACATTCTTTGAAATCCATGTTGATGGCAAGATATAATACGATTTCTAGTAATATGAGTAATAATAGCATCTTGAATAAGTCTTTCAAATAATTTCACAATCTGACTGGTTAATAAAACGGGTCTATAGTTAGTAGCAATAGATCGAGAGCCTTTCTTAAATAAAGGAGTCACATTAGCATCACGCCAATATTGTGGTTCATGACCGGATCTAATAGAGAGGTTAAAAATATATGACAAAGGAACGTCAAAATCTAAACAGTCACGTGATGCGTTAACATGAATACCATCTGGACCACTGGATTTAAATAAAGTTAATTTTGCCAATTTCTTCCTTACTAAATCTGGAGATATATCTAAGTCGCATAGAGCGGAATCGAAATTGACGACGGGCAAATCTGGTGTATGGTCTAGTGGTTGCTCTTGAGTAAGAACAGATATAAAGAAGTTATTCAATACTTTGTCCCTGTCATTAGTAAGTTTAACTCCATCTTTCTCGATCATAGCTATAGAACTAGAAGATTTAGAAAAATGTCTAGTATAATTCCAAAAACATTTAGGATTATCTTTAACCTGGTTAACCAATTTGTCCTCAAAATCTGATTTAGCTTGAGACATAATGTAGTTAGTGACACATCTTTCCTGATCATAGAGAAGTTCATCTTCGAATAGTCCTAATCTTTTAAACTTAACCCACTTTTTCCTACGATTCTTTTTAGCTTTGGTAACCAATTTATACCTAGTCCATGGTTGCCCATGACGTTTACCCGGTTTGATTGTCTTACTTGGAATGAAAGTGTCTACAAGATCATTATAAGTGTTCTTAAATAGCATCCAACAATCGTTGACGGATTTCTTGTTAAACTCATTTCCCAGTTGATACCTCTTAGTTCATTTGATAATGATTCATAGTCACCTTGTGAATACAAGTAAATTTTACGGGTTAATGTATTTTGTCTTGACACCGGAAAACGCACAGACAATACAACTGATTTATGATCACTCATGCCAAAAGGCTCATCTATACGACAATCTTCCACAAAACTAGGATCACTTACAAAAGCCAAATCTAAAATATTATTTCCACGAGTTGGTTCGTCCACTATCTGAGTAAGGAGGTTATCTTGTATAGTGTTCAAAAATTTCTCGGTTAAACCAGATGAAGCTTCCATCTTATTCCAATTAATCTGTCTAAAGTTAAAGTCACCTAACAATAAACAATTGCTAATGTCAACATTGTTGATTGAAGTACAAATACGATCGACAATAATGTTCTCATTAACTTCAGGTCTATAACATGATCCAATAACAATATTAATGTTAGGATGAGGATTTATATTTATCCAGCATAATTCTGCTTGTACATTAGTCTCTATAAGTGTAGGGTTTAAGTAATTCTTAACTAAAAGTAAAGTTCCAACACGACTAGTTTGTGTATATGTACCTTGAGTATAAAAGTTAAGGTCTCTATCTTGACGAAATAGTTTGTATCCGTTCGGAACAAATTCTGAGTCTTTCACTGAACTATCTAACCACATTTCAGAAATACTAACAATATCAACATGATCTGAACTTAAAAAGTCATGTAACTGTAAAAACTTGTTAACTAAACCTTGGGCGTTAAAGCAACGTATATACAATGGTAAAAATTCAACTTGTTTTTTGATTACAGTACTGGCGGTTTCTTCTCTTGAATCTCCAGTCTCGGTTTCTTTCTCACAATTCGCCCGTTTTTTATCAGCCAGTTTGGGTCGCTCTCACGTTTTTTAGCAAGCTCTTTACGGAGTTTAATGTCCTGTTCCCTTTCCAACTTAGTATGATCGGGCCCAATAAAAATAGTTTTTGGGTCAAAATGTACTTCTTGAGCATTTCTTACTCTTGGTCCCCGAGAGATTATATTATTGCGTGTTTCTGTAGAGACCAACACTATTTTCAAGGGTCTTGTTTTATTGTTTCCTATGGCATTATTATTATCAACAGTGGAAGCCTCATTTCTAGGGGAGGGACTTCAGGTTTTTTACCCAAACGAACGATAGACGTAGGTGTAGTTTCAATATCCAGTACAGTTAATATTTCTTTGACTAAATCAGTGTCAGTTATATCTTCAGATTCTGGCAACCCTCTAACGATTATATTCTTGATACGCTTTTGTTTCTCAACATTATCAGAGTAAATTAAATCACATATGTCACCTAGTTTTGATACATCACCAGCAAGGCCATTAACCTTCATTTCCAATGTTTTAACATTTGTGTCTATCTGATTAACAGATTCATTATTGGCTTTGGTAGTAAGAATTTGTTCAACCTTTTCCACCCTCTTAGTAAAAATCTTAAGATACTCATTACACCTATCTTCTATAATCTTATCTGATTTGACGGCATCAAGAGCTGGTTTTTGACAGTCATGACAGAACCAATGAATATCTGGCCTAGAGAAAATTTCATACTCTTTGGGATTAACCTTTGCACATTTTATACATGACCATGACAAGCATCTCTCACATTGTAAAAGTTTGTCTGCTTCTTCAGAGAAGTCAGTGTTACAATCTAAGCATGTGACAATATTATCCTCTTCATCATTTTGTGAGCTTAGGGCTTCGTCAGTGTTTTTGCTATGATGCGCGCCATTTTGTTTTTGGGAAGACCGCGTGGTGAATGTAGTTTTTTCAAGTCTACCTCTACCTGGACCCATAATGCTAGAATTTTTACGTAAGTTTGCGAAATAGATTCTAGGAATGATAAATATAAGTGTCTTGTAGTCTGAATCTGATTATATCTGAGAGTAAAACACTTTTTAGGCGGAACCTAAAGTCTCAAGTCTTCAATCGTGACGTAACCGGAAGTTTCATTCGGGTCATATGGTCAGAAGCTTCGGTCCATATAATATTTTTTTGATGACGGACTGGTCCATATACTGTCATATGACCCTCAGTGCCATGAACTATTTGCTATATATGAATTTTTTCATATGAAATGGTCAGAGCGCCAGATAATTTTATAGTTGATGGAGTTATTTCCCCTTATTCTCTGGAAATGGGAGTATTATTATTTTCTGCTTACTTATCTAAAAACTTGATCAAGCAATATATAAAAACGGAATTTTGAAAACATTGTTTTGTCTTTTTGAATAACCCATATTCTGAAGATTGAAAAGATAATTCTTAAATAACAGATATTTTAATGTAAAAACATTTGGCATACTTTCCTTATCTAGAGCACTGATAGTGCTGTACAAAAATCAAGACTATGTACATTTAGACAAGTTTGTTTCATGCTTTGTGATCGTGTCTGTCAATAATGCATTTATTTTTTAATCTTTATGATAAGCTATTGATGGAATCTATGTTCATGACGTGACAGCTTTTAACATAAACAAATGGTAGATCGATTTCCTTTGATAAACTCTTACAACTTTTTGATATTTTATCACTCAAGGTATTTACATCCCCTGATTCCGTTTCTTGAGCAATGTTTTTACCTTTATTTTTAATTATTGAAATAATTCTAAAATAGTTTATTTGAACAATCATATTGATCTTTAATAACTTCTTCAACTAGTGTTTTATATATGTTGTTGTCATTAAGGAGATCTCTAATAAGTATATAGAAGAAAAGAATTAAACCTTTAAGAATGTGGTTTCATTATCTATTAAAGGTTTAATTATTACATTAAGCATTAAAAAATATTAAATTAAAATGTCTAAAGTTATTATTTTGTATATGAAATTACGTGGATAAATAAAATCTTTCCTTTATCCACCTTACTTTCGATTTCTGGACAACGGGTAGACATTACTGTAATATTAGTACTTAACATCCTACACGTGTTTCACACAATAATTCGTACACACACATACATATTAATTCATATACACAATAACAAAGGTCGTAACACTGACGAAAATGTATGAGTTGTTTTGTGTTTATTTAACAAAAAATAGATCATGAATCGCACTGGATTTGATTTTGAAAAGGGGGAAGGGTACATGACACATGTACATAATATACGTACATTGTCGGTAAATATAAAATTTATTTGTACGAGCTTTTCAGGCCTGTTTCGCAACGAGTACAAATGAATTTTATATTTAACGACAATGTACGTATTTACTAATGTAGTGTTTATCCTGCAATGTCAAAAAAGTCTGAAAAATTGACAGATTTAAACAAAAAGGGCAGAAACAAGCGTCATTTCTCGCCTTTCATAAATGTTGTCAAGGGTGTCTTCTTCGTGGTCCACATTACATTAGTACCAGTTTCATACTTGTCTGCGCCCTCCGCAGTACATACCCGGTAGCGGCAGGGTACCAGGAAAGTTTATTCGTAGGCTGAAAAGTTTATTCGTCTAGTACGAATAAAGCAAAAATTTATTCGTATAGCATATTTGTACAGCAAATGTACTGATTGCAGGATAAATATATATTCTGTCAACACATTTTTTGTTACAAATAACGAAAATTCTACACGATGTTAAAATAACACCCAGAAAACATTATTTTTTTTTAATATTTTTGTGTACTTCTGACAGAAGTTGAGACTGAAATTACTGTTTAATATTACAAATATTCCAATTTAATAAATCGGAAGGGAAGGTTTGGCACACAGCCACAGCTGCAAATTTTGTAATATACAGTCGAACCTGTGCAATCTGACACCTGAGTTTTCTTGCATCCGACAAAAATTGATGGTCCCAAAGTATTTCTGTTAACTAAATTAAACATGAGTATTCCAACTGTTGCAGGACACATTTTCCCTGTCCCTTGGTGTGTCGGATTAGACAGGTTCCACTGTATACCCAAACATCAACAAAGTCTACTAATTCTTCTACAAAATGAACCATAAACACAACTTTTAAGACTAGAAAAAAAATCGCTTTTGAAATTTTAAAACACCTGGTACATCCTTAAATTATTTAGGTCAACATTTACTAGTGCACATGTGCCTCATTTGTTTCTAAGCACAATAAACATAAAAATACTCAATTTCAAGCCAACTTGATTCTAAATTACACAAAATTCTCCTTCCTGCATGCAGCACAAATGTACGTTTTAAGCCCATGAAAAATAAACACATTTCTTGCTTGTATAAATTTACTGATGTCACTGCATGTGAGATCTGAAGAAACTCCCATTATGGGTCACATACGAGTGACCCTATGTCATGTGCTTTGGTGTCCAATGAAAATTGTGCTTCACAGACTGAAAGTTATTTAATCTGCTTCGTTTTCTACAAGCTGAAAAAGGTCACGACCTGTATTTATCATATCAAAATATAAATATTCAATTTATATCCTTGGGTCAATTGAAGGGCCCGGGTGGCTCAATGAGTTAGGTAGTTGGATTACCTAACAACTCGTACAAGCCTATCGCCAATTCAACGTGGGTTCGCGTCTTGCTTTGTAAATTACAAAAAAGGGTGCACTCAAGTGATAAAGTTTACCAGTTGCTTGCCAATGGTCGGTGGTTCTCTTCGTGTATTCCGGCTTCTTCCACCACTAAAACTGGTCGCCATGATATACAATGTAGCTGAAATATTGCTGAAAGTGGCACTAAGCACCAAAAATCAAATCAATTAAATATGAACCGCATCAGTGGCGTAATGGTAAGCGTGCTCGCCTACAGTGAGGTAGATCGTGGGTTCGAGCTTAAATCAGTCAAACCAAAGACTGAAATTGGTTTTTGTTCCTTCTCTGCTAAGCATGCAGCACTAAGGAGAAAGAACAAAGATTTGGTTGACTCAGAATCGGGTTAATGTGTCCGAGTGGTGCGATATGTTGTTTCAGTAAGCTAGCACTATAAAAATCCAATTTAGCGTGTTGGTTTAGTACAAAGCGGGTCCTCGTCATCATCATGTCATTGAAAATTAACTTGATCTAGCGATGATGTAGCTGAAAAATTGCTGAATTGATGTAAAACAACAATCATTCCTCACTCACTCACTTGCAAAATATATTCAGATCTGTTGTTTTCCACCGTTTTGTTGTACCTTGTGCAGGGTTCTCAAAATGTGCCGGCGACCGGCGATTTCGTCGGCAACTTCTGGTTGAGTGCTGTCTACAAATTTGTCAAGAATAAAAATAGAAGTTGGTAAAACTGAAATGTTATCAAGATATTTACTTTTTTCTCATTCTCTGTTATAATTTCATTCCACGTTAGAAAACTACAGATCGCTCTTGATCTTTTTGAACCAGTGTAACCTATGACCGCTAAAGCGTTTTGTTGATCACGGATTTTGATTCGGAGTCATCCCGAAATTTGAATGTATTAGAAGTTACCGATTTCCGGTAATGAATAAAAAACCATGATGCCAAGATGTTATCCTAACATCTACAGGTGTATTCAGTGTTTGTCATGGCATTGTCAGTCGGTTCTAATTTTGTGGCATTTTGACTAGCTTGGATTTCTTCAATTTCTCTTTGAGAGGAACAAAAATTCACCCTAAAAAACCTGCATTTTTGAGACCAATTAAAAGCTTCATTTTCCTCAAATACATGTATATGACCAGATTGCATCTCCTGCCATCTAGAATTTCAAAATTTTTCGGAGGAGTACCCCCCCACCAACCAATAGGACTCACCCTGTGGCATGTCCAATCTCCGCTTACTTCCAAAAATTCTCCATCTACTTAAATCTTTTTGAGAACCCTGCTTGTGCATTTTGTCAGATTTTCAGTGACCAGGGTGTTATTGTTGTAATAGTCATTTTAATATATATATTTTTATTTTTCAGTTCTGAGAGTAGAAAGTTCTTATATTATCTGAAGGATCAGGTAAATGTAGTTAAAATCTTAAGGCAGTTCATTCATTTTTTTTAGCTTGAACCCACCAAAACTGCCTCCACGCAACCTTTTTCAAAAACAAAATTGGCAAGGTTTTAGATTTACAAAAAGGTACATGTAAGCAGTCCCCATGATGAGCACTTTTTTCGGACCAGTAAATTTTTCAGTTTTATTTAGAACTACAAATGTATATAAAGATAAATTCAAGAATTTGATTCGGACCAGTAAATTCGAATTTTCATTTCAATGACTGTCATGTTTTATCTTTTTTTAAGATTAAAAAAGCACGAAAAATAGTTTGCCCATCTGTATTGTACATACCCATTTTAAAGATTACATGCTGCAGGCTTGTGGCAAATCTGCAAATATGTATTTTTGTTGTTGTAAGGATGGCTTTAGGTAGATGATGGCTTTTATTTTGTGCATTATGTTTGCTCATGCTACATGTTTATCTTGCTTCGAACCGTAGCTGGGGCCTGGGTGGCTCAATGAGTTACAAAATGTAGTTCGCTGGATCTAACAGCTCATACAAGCCTATCACCAATACGGCGTGGGTTCGCGCCCGGCTTTGTAAATTACAAAAAAGGATGCACTCGACTCGCAGCCGCAAGTGATAAAGTTTACCAGTTGCTTGCCTATGGTCGGTGGTTCTCTCCGGGTACTCCGGCTTCCTCCACCACTAAAACTGGTCGCCATGATATAGCTGAAATATTGTTGAAAGTGGCGTTAAAACCCCAAAAATCAATCAAATCAAATCGAACCGTAGCTCTTAATCTTTTTTTTTCAATTATTTTATTATAAGTTTGGGGGTATATAGGAATCACCCTGTCCGTCGATCCGTCCATGTACCTTGTAAGCGCAACTCCTCCTAAACCGCTTATTGGATTTTTATGAAACTTTACACTACCTGCAGATGTGCATGAAGAAATATGGTTGCTGTCCAAAATTTAAAAGGGGAGATAATTCAACTTGTACGTTCACGAAAAGGGGGGGGCATGTAACTTGTAAGTGCAACTCCAACTAAACTGCTTATTGAATTTTTATGAAACTTTACACAGTTGTAGTACACAACCTGCAGATGTGCATGAAGGAATACTGTTGCTGTCTAAAATTTAGAAGGGGAGATAATTCAACTTATACTTTCACGAAAAGGGGGGTCGTGTACTTGTGGCGACCCCTAGATGTATGTTCTTGGTTAATTTATTTTGGAGATGGGATGTTGTCTCCTTGACATAACCCTATATCCGTTCATTTTTCATACATGTAGGTAACTTGCTAATATACCTGTATTCCAAAGTTTGAACATCATAGTATTGCACTCACATTTCTAGTTTTAACTTAGTTTACAGTTAGTCTCCAGTTCCACAGCTATTATTTATCATTTTGATGCACATTAATGTTCTAAAAATTATCTCAATTTCTTTGAATTAGCTTATGTTGTTAATTTTACAAACTTTTTGACAAAAATCCTACAAGGAAAGAAAGAAAAAAAAAAAGTCTAAATTAACTACTGAGGAAAGTACATCAGTGATGCAATGATGAGCAGACTTACCTCCAGTGCGGTAGATCATGGGTTCGAGACACTTTCCGGTCGAATCAAAAGCTAAGAAATTGGTATTTGTAACATTATGAAGTAAGAGCAAAGACTGGTTGGCGCTCAGTCTGGATTATTTGATCAAGTGGAGCGACATGTCGACCCATGGACTATTTGGGAGTTATAAATATCTAACTAAGCCTGTTGATTTAGTACAATGTGGATATCATTCATATCATCGAAATGTAATTAACTTTTGTTTTAGCCATGGTGTAAATGTAGCTTAAAAATTGCTCATTTGGCGTCAAACAAAATTCACTCGCTCACTTTAGTACGGGGGAAATGTTTGCTAATTCTACACTTCACTAAAATCCATAAATATTACACAAAATTGATCTGAAACTGTAGTAAATTACATATGTTATGGATCAGTACTTAGGTTACATATGTTATGGATCAGTACTTAGGTTACATATGTTATGGATCAGTACTTAGGTTACATATGTTATGGATCAGTACTTAGGTTACATATGTTATGGATCAGTACTTAGGTTACATATATTATGGATCAGTACTTAGGTTACATATGTTATGGATCAGTACTTAGGTTACATATGTTATGGATCAGTACTTAGGTTACATATGTTATGGATCAGTACTTAGGTTACATATGTTATGGATCAGTACTTAGGTTACATATGTTATGGATCAGTACTTAGGTTACATATATTATGGATCAGTACTTAGGTTACATATGTTATGGATCAGTACTTAGGTTACATATGTTATGGATCAGTACTTAGGTTGCTTTTCTTCATCTTACAGTCACATCAAAGTCTTCAATGAGTCTTCATATTTTTTTTTTTTTTTTCATTTGAGAATAAAACAAATTAAACAAGATGAACTGTGAGATAATGCTCACTTATGATACCCCCGCATATATGTTCAAGGTGTATAAAAACCAACTAAGTCGGCAAACAGGAAGTTGGAATCTGACGGGTCCAAAAACCCTTCCCACAATATGGCATACCTATATGAAGCTTGTGACCAAATATCAGATTTCTGCCATCAATAGTTGCTGAGAAAAATGCGACGAAAAATATCTTTGGACGGACGGAAGGACGGATGGACAGAGGTAAAACAGTATACCCTACCTCCGGTGGAGCGGGGGTATATAATTACAGTCAAAGACATAGTGTGATAAGTCACTGTGATAGACATATCACTCTTCTTAGTGATACTGATATATCTTTTGTTTTAGTCTGTTTAAACTTTTTTTTATATGCCTTTTGGCTGATAGTAAGTAATACTCTTTTTATGTCTCTGACTGTACTGTAGCCTTTCCGATAGTTTTTCCTGAATAATGATATTTACCAATTCTGCCAACTTTTGTAATAATTCAGCATATTATTATGTCTCCCCTTCAAACGAAGGGAGACATATTGTTTTAGTCTTGATTTTTTCTTCCGCTTCTTCTGCTTCTTCTGCTTCTTCTCAGCGAGGCTTGTCCGGACCATATCTTTTTTGTCTTTCCAGATAGGTCAATTATATTTGGTTTGTTGGTGCATGACCATAAGGCGGTGTGTCGCATACCATAATGACCTTCGTGGGACCTTGACCTTTGACCTTAAGGTCAAATAATTGTTTTTTAAATAGTATTTTCTTGTTCGGGTCATAACATTTATGTCTTTCGAGATAGGTCAATGATATTTGGTATGTGGGTGCTTGACCATAAAGCAGTGTGTAGCGTACCATAATGACCTTCGTGGGAGCTTGACCTTTGACCTCAAGGTCAAATAATTGTTTTTTAAATAGTATAATGTGTAACTTATTGTTGTACAGATGGCCGCATTAAGGGTAGACATAAGTTGTAGGTATCTAAAGCAGTTCTTCCTAGTTATTTTTTTCTTTCCATTGAATTATCGTACAATTTTATTTAATGATGGAGACAGATGAACTTTAAATACAAGTGAATAATTCCGATGTTTAAGGTTAATGAATATTGCTTTTATTGTTATTTTTCTTTTTTAAAAATTTTCTTTAAAGCATGAAATGTTCTGTCACATTTTCAAATTTTGAAATACCATATATTTAATGTTTACTATATTCTAACTATTTAATTTGTAGATTTCGTAGAAATTGAAAAAAAAGGTTATTATTCAGTTGTTTTTTCGGCAAAATTTGTTTGTCTGACATGTGGTGGTGGTACATGTAAACTCAATTCTTACATTTTGTATGATAAAGTAGAATAAAAGGGGGATAATTTTGACTGGTCATGGTAAATTCATTTGATTATGATAAAGAGAGATAACTTTATCCAGCATTTGGTCATAGTAAATTCAATTCCTGTATTTAGTATGATAAAGGGAGATAATTTTGGCTGGTCGTGATAAATTCATTTTATTATGATAAAGAGAGATAACTTTATCCAGCATTTGGTCATAGTAAATTCAATTCCTGTGTTTAGTTATTTAGTATCATAAAGGGAGATAATTTTGGCTGGTCGTGATAAATTCATTTGATTATGATAAAGACAGATAACTTTATCCAGCATTTGGTGATTTGTTCATAGTAAATTAAATTCCTGTGTTTAGTATGATAAAAGGAGATTATTTTTTCTAGCATTTGATTATAGTAAATTCATTTTCCTGTATTTAGTATGATAAAGGGAGATAATTTCATACATGTATGCAAGTTATTCTGCCTGGAAATATGGTCAGCTGTTAGGTTCCAAAACTTTTTTTAGACTAAATTCAGGATGCTTTGTTTTGTTGTTTACTTTTGTCATTTTCAACGCTACTACTTAATAGAACATAAACATGATTCATCGTTAGCAAATCTGTATATGATGGTAATTTAATGTAAATTTGCAATAATGACCACTATAGGCAGGTGAACATTACCTGTATTTACAGCCATTTCTGGTTGATTTATGACACTAATAGTTTATATACAATTACACCAAAGACTAAAGATTGGTATTAGCTGCTTCTCCGCTAAGCACACAGCATTAGGGAGTAACAACAAAAGCCAATTGGCTCGTAATCAAAATAATGTGTGTGGATGGAGCAGACTGTATACCTGCAAACTATTGCTTCAGTGAGCTAGCACTATGAAAATCCAATGGAGCTTGTTGGTATAGTACAAAGCGGACATCACCATCTCCTCGAAATGTAACTTGTTCTTGACACGATAAAACAACAATCACTCATCCACTATATACCATTCCAAAATGTTTTCTACCATTGAATATACATGTAGCTATTTCTAACGTGGTAACACAGGCTAACATCTTTAATAGTCTGTTTTTATGTACATGTTGATTTTACAGTTTAGAATTATGTCCCATTTTCCTTTTGCATATGAAATATTCCCAAAAAAATTAAAAACAACCAGTCCAGCTCCTTTTCTTATCTTATGAAGCTTAGATCTAGGGATCCTCCATTGTATTATATAAATCTTGTTATATATTATATATTTGTCTTAATATTATTTTTCTTTTGAACATTTCAGTTATTATTTATTTTTTGTTAATTTTTTTGGCCTTACTTTTTATTTTTTTTAATCCACCATGCTTTTTGAAATGAAGGATGGCAGAGCAAATGGAACATCAACCAGGTATGTCGTCTTCACAGCAGACAAACTTGATCATCAACTATTTGCCACAGTCCCTAACGGATGAAGAGTTCCGTTCTATGTTTCTAAGTATTGGACCTATAAAAAATGCTAAGATAATTCGTGACAAACCAACTGGATACAGCTATGGGTTTGGTTTCATTGACTATCAAAGTCCAACTGATGCACAGAGGGCCATTGAATCGCTGAACGGGCTACAACTACAAAACAAAAAAATGAAAGTCGCATATTCACGACAAGGTGGTGATGAAATAAAGGGAGCTAACCTATATGTAACAAATGTTCCAAAACATTGGAAGGTTGAGCAATTACAAGCTGCATTTGCACAATTTGGCAAAATCGTTCAAGCACGAATTATTTCAGATGAAAGAACTGGATTTTCTAAAGGAGTTGGTTTTGTGTTGTTTGATTTGAAAGAAGAGGCAGAGGCAGCTACGTGTAGTATGAATGGCAAAGTTCCAGAGGGTGGGGAAATGCCCATGATCGTGAAAAGGGCTGACGATAATGCTAAAAAGGTACGCCCTCCTCCAGTGCAGTTTTTACCAGCACCTCCTCAAATGTCTGGACGATACCCACATGGACCAATGCGCAATATGGGTAATAGATTCACACGTTATAATCCAATGGGAGGATCGAATTATGGTGGACCCCCAATGGACGGAGCTGGTCCGTTTATTCTTTACGTTTATAACATTGGGAACGAAGCAAATGAACGAATGCTATTTCAATTGTTTAGTCCATACGGAAATGTGCTGAAAGTGAACGTTATTTACGATAATCAGAAAGGAAAATGTAAAGGATACGGCTTCGTAACAATGTCTACCTGGGAGGAAGCTGAAAATGCGATTGGTTGCTTAAATGGCTATTGGATAAATGGGAGAGAACTCCAGGTGTCGTACAAGAAGTAAAATTAACCCAAAAAATTACATGTATATGTTAATATTGTTGTTGTTCCTAGTACATACCATTACCAGTGTTAACAGTTTTTTGTTTTCATCATTTTAATATCAAAAGATGTCTTCTTAAATCATTTTGTAAATTATTATTGTGACAATTATTTTGTTATTTTTGTTTTGTGATATTGCCCGTTATATCTGGACTACAAGTTTATGAGGGGCTGTTATGGTCAAAATTGTATGGTAGTTGCATTTGCATGTTGTTCGTTCGAATCCGGTTTCCACCACCAATAAAACTGTCCGCCACGATATAACTGAAATATTGTTGAAAGTGGCAGTGGCATTAAACACCATAAAACCAAATCAAAGCATATAGGTTTATGTAGACCTAAGGTATTGTCTATTATTTTAGGAATATTAAGTTTATCTAAACCTTTGGTCCAAAAATATAACATATTCTGCAAAGGGTTACAATGAGAAACAAATCTAATTGAAATCAAATAAGAGTGTTATGGTGTTTAACGCCACTTTCAACAATATTTCAGTTATATATCGTGGCATTAATTTTTATGGGTGGAGTAAACTGGAGAAAACAACCGACCATGTCAAAAGTCACCGACAAACTTTCTCACATAATGTTGTATCAAGTACACCGTACCTGAGTGGGATTCGAACTCACAACGTTAGTGGTGATAGGCACTGATTGCATAGGTAGTTATAAATGGCAATACAAAAAGGATTGGCCTACCACCAATAGGATAATAACGTGATTTCACATTTATTACATCACTCATTGAAAGGGGAAAAAAATATTTTTCAAATGTTTAAGATTTTTTTTATCCATAACAGTAAGTCACAGACTCACACCTATGGGGAAATATATATATACACAGTAGTCCCCCTCTTTTACAAGGCCACTCCCACCAAAAGCCACACCTCTTTCATGTCTTGTCGGGCCAGATTTCGGATGCACTTGGACAGTAAAATACTAAGTTGTCCCCTCAAGAGAGACCATTCCTTATAAGACTACTTTTTCATGACAGAAGGGGGGCCTTATAAGAGGGGGAACTACTGTATTACGCAGATGAATATAGATTTAATATTCCACTGATTTAGCAGCATGCCCATTTACCCTCTGCAGAGGGTTTTTTTACCCCCAAAATAGGCCATGTACAACCAAAATTGTAGGGACTTTCTATATGCAGGGGTACAAAGTTAAGGAAAAAACAGCCATTGTACCCCCAGCTTCAAAACTCAGTGGGCACCCTGTTTAACCATTACGAGTTGTTTCATTAAGTACTTACTACTGGTATCCTGTTACTTTGTTATCAAAGGAATTAATAAACTTTTATTGTTGAATTTTTTTTTTAAATGGAAATATCTCAATTATAAAAGATTTTGCGGTCATATTATGTTATGGGTCTGTCATTGTTGTACAATGTAGTTCATCTGTAGACACAATCGTTTCTGCGGTAATTTTGTTCTAGCTGACTGATCCTTTTGAATTTTTAACATAAGATTGAAAATATCAAAGAGGTAATCTGAAGCCGTAAATCGAAAGACAGAAAATACAATGGCCAAAAAAACAGGCATAAAAAGACCACCCACCAATGATCAGCAAAACACTACACAGAAAACTAAAGATCGATCAATAGGACCCCAACTAGAAGGCGGTCGTGAACATAGATGCTTGCAGATCTCTTTATTGAATAACTTGAACCAGAGTCTCAAGTGAGCTGTCCTTATGGAAAAGTGTGTGAGGTCTGTCCGTCCGTTTCTCATACATTATTGTTGGTATGTTGTAAACTTTTCACTTTTTCAACCTCTTCAGATCCATTGAATTTGCTATCGCCAATCTTACCACAAATATTCCTCCAGGGTTCCTGAAGAAATGTTGTATCTTTTTGAATGGATTCCAAAAACCAAGATGGCTGCCCTGGTCTCTAATCGGATAAGACATTTTTGTAACTTTTAATTCATAGCTACTGGTGCACTGCATGTGAAGAAACTAGACTGGCCAGAAATTGTCCTCAAGGGTCTTGAAGGAGTATTGTGGCTTTTCAGAGCGATTCAAATCCCAAGTGAAGTTGTTCCCTTTGGCCTTTGATTGGACGAGTTATTTTCAACTTTTTTCCTAATATACCAGACTTCCTAGAAATGTTCATCTAAGGGTTCTGAAAAGTTTTTTTTTTTTTCAATTTTAGGACAATTTGAAATCCAATATGGACACTGTCCACTGATTGGTTGAGACAATATGACCATTTCCCCTCAAAACTACTACATGTGAAGTCACCAGACTTGCCTTAAATGTTCCCATAGGGTCTCTAAAGAAGTGATGTTAGTTTTTGCAGGGAATCAAATCCAAATACTTGCCTTGTGATTGGTTGAGACATTCATAATTATTATGTTTCTCATTCGAACGAAGGGAGGCATATTGTTTTAGTCTGATTTTTTTCATCTGCTTCCACTTCTTCTGCTTCCGCTTCTTCTGCTTCTTCTCAGCGAAGCTTGTCCGTACCATAACTTTTTTGTCTTTCCAGATAGGTCAAGTATATTTGGTATGACCATAAGGCGGTGTGTCGCATACCGTAATGACCTTCGTGGGACTTTGACCTCAAGGTCAAATAATTGTTTTTGCCATGACTTGGCGTCCGTCGGCTGTAGTCCGTTAACTTTTCACATTTTAATCTTCTCCTCTGAAACCCCTCAGCCACAGGCAATTCATGTTTATTATTGTATGCTTTCTAAAAAAAATATTTTTTTGTGTGGAAAGAGAGATAACCAATTTAAATATAGATACTATGAATTGAATTACAGATAAATATGCCTCTAAAACCCCTCAGCCAAATGAACTGAAACTTGGTAGGAAACATCTATGGATGGTTCTCTATAAAGATTGCTCATTTTGTCCCAATCCATTTACAAACATGGCCACCACAGACAATTCTTGTTTCTGATTGGCCTATTTTTAAAAATCTTCTCCCCTGAAACCGCTTAGCCAAATGAACTGAAAATTGGTAGGAAGCATCTATGGAAGGTCCTCTATAAAGATTGCTAATTTCATACCGATCCATTAACAAAGATGGTCACCACAGGCAATTCATGTTTATGATTGTATGCTTTCTAAAAAAAAATAAAAAATTGTGGATAGGGAGATAACTCTAATTTGAATATAGATACTATGAATTGAATTACAGATAAATGTGCCTCTAAAACCCCTCAGCCAAATGAACTGAAACTTGGTAGGAAGCATCTATGGAAGTTTCTCTATAAAGTTTGCTCATTTCATCCCGATCTGTTAACAAACATAGCCGCCACAGGCAACTCTTGTTTCTGATTGGCTGATTTTAAAAATTCTTCTCTTCTGTAGCTGCTTGACCAAATGATCCGAAACTTAGTAGGAAGCATCTATGGAAGGTCCTCTATAAAGATTGCTCATTCCGTCCCGATCCATTAACAAACATGGCCACCACGGGCGATTCTTGTTTCTGAATGGCTGATTTTTTAAATTCTTTTCTGAAACCGCTTGGCCAAATGATCTGAAACTTGGTAGGAAGCATCTATGGGCGGTCCTCTATAAAGAGTACTCATTTCGTTCCAATTCCATTAACAAACATGGCCACCTCAGGAGATTCTTGTTTCTGATTGGTCTATTTCTAAAAATCTTCTCCTTTGAAACCTAATGGCCAAATGAACCGAAACTTGGTAGGAAGCATCTATGGAAGGTCCTCTATAAAGATTGCTCATTCGGTCCCGATCCATTAACAAACATGGCCACCACAGGCGATTCTTGTTTCTGATTGGTTTATTTCTAAAAATCTCCTCTGAAACCGCATTGCCAAATGATCCGAAACTTGGTAGGAAGCATCTATGGAAAGTCCTCTTATAAAGATTGCTCATTTTGTCCCAATCTGTTAACAAACATGGCCACCACAGACAATTCTTTTTTCTGATTGGTTAATTTCTAAAAATCTTCTATTCTGACACAGCTTGGCCAAATAGACCGAAACTTGTTAGGAAGCATCTATGGAAGGATCTCTATGGGAATTGCTCATTCCGTTTTGATCCGTTAACAAAATGGCCGTCATAGGCAATTCTTGTTTCTTATTGTTTGATTTCTAAAACAGCTTTTCCTCTGAAACCGCTTGGCCAAATGATATGAAACTTGGTAAAAAGCATCTATGGAAGGTCCTCTATAGAGATTGCTCCTTTCGTTTTGATCCATTAACAAACATGGCTGCCACAGGCAATTCTTATTTTAGATTGGTTGCTTTCTAAAAATCTTCTCTGAAACTGCTTTGCCAAAACAAACCAAAATTTGGTGGGAGCACCTATAGGCTATGGGAGGTTCTGTATTAAGTTTCCTCAGAGCAGAATGAAAGGTGAGCGACACAGGCTCAGCCCACTGAGCCTCTAGTTGTCTTTCGAGATAGGTCAATGATATTTGGTATGCGGGTGCATGACCATAATCCGGTGTGTCTCGTACCGTAATGACCTTCATTCAGCTCATAATGTGTAACTTATTGTTGTACAGATGGCCACATTAAGGGGAGACATAAGTTTTAGGTATCTAAAACAGTTCTTCCTAGTTACATGCACAATCACCTGAATGGCTAGAAATGGTAGTGGTGGTGGTGTTACTTTTTGAGCATTTTCAAATGGAAGATTAGCTGATTAGCTGTAACATTTTCTACTTGTTCTCCAGAATTACTCCATGCCAAGTCGCCACACTTGCCAGAAATATTCCTGCAAAGTGTTGTTATTTTTCAGTGCTATTTTAAAATCAAGATGACTGGCCTGGCCTTCTATTGGTTGAGACTATAGTGTATTCTCCAGAACTACTGCATGCCAAGCCAGTCACCAGAATTACCACAATTGTTCGTCTAGGTCATTAATTAAGGTTTACTTTTTAGAACTCTGGTTGGCTTTGACTTCTTTCCAGAACAACTGCATGGCACGTCACTAAACTTGCCAGAACAACTGCATTGAAAGTCACAAAACATGTCGGAATAATAGCATGGCAAGTCACAAAACTTGCCGGAACTACCTCATGGCAAGTCACAAAACTTGCCAGAACTACTTCATGGCAAGTCAAAAAACTTGTCAGAACTACTTCATGGCAAGTTACAAAACTTGCCAGAACTACTTCATGGCAAGTCACAAAACTTGCCAGAACTACTTCATGGCACATCACTAAACTTGCCAGAACAACTGCATGGAAAGTCACAAAACATGTCAGAATAATTGCATGGCAAGTCACAAAACTTGTCAGAACTACCTCATGGCAAGTCACAAAACTTGCCAGAACTACTTCATGGCAAGTCAAAAAACTTGTCAGAACTACTTCATGGCAAGTTACAAAACTTGCCAGAACTACTTCATGGCAAGTCACAAAACTTGCCAGAACTACTTCATGGCACATCACTAAACTTGCCAGAACAACTGCATGGAAAGTCACAAAACATGTCAGAATAATTGCATGGCAAGTCACAAAACTTGTCAGAACTACCTCATGGCAAGTCACAAAACTTGCCAGAACTACTTCATGGCAAGTCACAAAACTTGCCAGAACTACTTCATGGCACATCACTAAACTTGCCAGAACAACTGCATGGAAAGTCACAAAACATGTCAGAATAATTGCATGGCAAGTCACAAAACTTGTCAGAACTACCTCATGGCAAGTCACAAAACTGGCCAGAACTACCTCATGGCTAATCACAAAACTTGCCAGAACTACTTCATGGGAAGTCACCAAACTTACTAGAACAACTGCATGGGAAGTCACAAAACATGTCAGAATAACTGCATGGCAAGTCACAAAACTTGCCAGAACTACCTCATGGCGGGTCACAAAACTACCTCGAGGCAAGTCACAAAACTTGCCAGAACTACTTCATGGCAAGTCACAAAACTTGCCAGAACTACATCATGGAAGGTCACAAAACTTGCCAGAACTACATCATGGAAGGTCACAAAACTTGCCAGAACTACTTCATGCCAAGTCACAAAACTTGCCAGAACTACTTCATGGCAAGTCAAAAAACTTGTCAGAACTACTTCATGGCAAGTTACAAAACTTGCCAGAACTACTTCATGGCAAGTCACAAAACTTGCCAGAACTACTTCATGGCACATCACTAAACTTGCCAGAACAACTGCATGGAAAGTCACAAAACATGTCAGAATAATTGCATGGCAAGTCACAAAACTTGTCAGAACTACCTCATGGCAAGTCACAAAACTTGCCAGAACTACTTCATGGCAAGTCACAAAACTTGCCAGAACTACTTCATGGCACATCACTAAACTTGCCAGAACAACTGCATGGAAAGTCACAAAACATGTCAGAATAATTGCATGGCAAGTCACAAAACTTGTCAGAACTACCTCATGGCAAGTCACAAAACTGGCCAGAACTACCTCATGGCTAATCACAAAACTTGCCAGAACTACTTCATGGGAAGTCACCAAACTTACTAGAACAACTGCATGGGAAGTCACAAAACATGTCAGAATAACTGCATGGCAAGTCACAAAACTTGCCAGAACTACCTCATGGCGGGTCACAAAACTTGTCAAAACTACCTCAAGGCAAGTCACAAAACTTGCCAGAACTACTTCATGGCAAGTCACAAAACTTGCCAGAACTACATCATGGAAGGTCACAAAACTTGCCAGAACTACATCATGGAAGGTCACAAAACTTGCCAGAACTACTTCATGCCAAGTCACAAAACTTGCCAGAACTACTTCATGGCAAGTCACACAACTTGCCAGAACTACCTCATGGCAAGTCACAAAACTTGCCAGAACTACTTCATGGCAAGTCACAAAACTTGCCAGAACTACTTCATGGCACGTCACTAAACTTGCCAGAACAACTGCATGGAAAGTCACAAAACATGTCAGAATAATTGCATGGCAAGTCACAAAACTTGTCAGAACTATCTCATGGCAAGTCACAAAACTTGACAGAACTACCTCATGCTAGTCACAAAACTTGTCAGAACTACTTCATGGCAAGTCACAAAACTTACCAGAACTACTTCATGGCAACTCACAAAACTTACCAGAACAACTGCATGGGAAGTCACAAAACTTACCAGAACTACCTCATGGCAAGTCACAAAACTTGTCAGAACCACCTCATGACAAGTCACAAAACTTGTCAGAACTACCTCATGGCAAGTCACCAAACTTGCCAGAACTACTTCATGGCAAGCCACAAAACTTGTTTTCAATTAGGATATGTATGCGAAAACAACAGTCACGATTATGCAAAATGTAGCAAGCACAATAGCCTTTTTACTGTGTACATAACACATCCATGTGTTGGCGTTAGGGTGTGTGGTGGGTGACATCCATGTGTTGGCGTTAGGGTGTGTGGTGGGTGACATCTATGCGATCGGATAATTTGGAAAGCCCCAATTGATCAAAATGTTGACACGTGACTTCGAGATTGAAACATTATCAGTCAATGAATCTCACGCCCACTTTCGGGAACAAGTTTCGAATGTATGTAATGAAAATTAATAACTACACACAATAACAACAGTTGAAATGGGGGGTGGGGTAGTGTTAAGTTGTTTAACGTCACTTTCAACAATATGTCGGTTATATCGTGGCGGGAGTTGAAATGATGAATATTAAAACATTTGATATAGTGTTAATTATATTTCATAATGTAAAATGTCATTATAAGTTTTGAATGCAAATTTTAATGTCACCGCAAAGAGAAGGCAAACACGGCATTTATAATATAAACATAGTTCCTGGTTTGGGACAAGAATTGTTTGATGATACAATGAGGTAATCAGAGGCAGTAAAACGAAAGAGAGACAAAACAATGGCAAACAAGAACAAAAGGACAAACAATTATCTACAAAACACCACACAGAAACCTAAAGATTGGGCAGCAGAACTCCAATGAAAACTGACCGCACCAGTGGCGTAATGATTAGCGTCCTCGCCTCGAGTGCGGTAGATCGTGGGTTCGAGCCCCAGTCGGGTTAAACCAAAGACTATACAATTGGTATTTGTTGCTTCTCCGATAAGCACACAACATTAAGGAGAAAGAGCAAAGCCTGGTTGGCTCGGAATCGGAATAATGTGTTCGAGTGGAGCGACATGTCTACCCGCGGACTGTTGTTCCAGTGAGCTAGCACTATGAATATGGCCAACTCGGCGTGTCAACTGGTCTAGAAGAAAGCGGACCTCATCATCATCTCATTGAACATTGACTTGTTCTCGCCATGATATAGCTGAAATTTTGCTGAATTGGCGTGAAACAATCCCCCCCCCCAATGAAAACTGGGGACGAATTCGGATGCTCCGGACGGGTAGGCAGTACTATATAATTCTGATAGACGCCAGTCATACGGGGTTATTTGGGTTACGGTGTTTAACGTCACCTTCAACAATATTTAAGTAATATCGTGGCCATCAGTTTAATTAATATTTTATTGGTGGAGGATACCGGAGTACCCGAAGAAAACCACCGACCTGCCGTCAGTCACTGACAAACTTTATAACATAATGTCGTAAACCACCGACCTGCCGTCAGTCACTGACAAACTTTATAGCATAATGTCGTAAACCACCGACCTGCCGTCAGTCATTGACAAACTTTATAACATAATGTCGTAAACCACCGACCTACCGTCAGTCACTGACAAACTTTATAACATGATGTCGTATCGAGTACACTTCACCTGAGCGGCATTCGAATTCGCAACGTTATCACTGGTGATAGGCACTCATTGCAAAGGTAGTTGTAAATCCAACTACCATACGACCACGACCATATATTGGTAGGAGCAGTGCGGGATTTACCATTGTGCTTAGGTGTGCTTAAGCACAAGGCCCCGATGACCAGAGGGCCATCTTCCTGCCAAAAAACGCAGTGTACATGTCTGACCTAATATAGCGAAATATTTTAACTATTCCTAAATTTCCTGAGCATGTATGTCTGACTGCCTGTGTAGGGCTACCGGATCTACCTCCTTCAGGACCCAAGTAAGGGGCATCATAGCTTAACTAGCACAAGGCCTGCAACCAAAAATGACAGCCATAACATTTTAGAGAAGAATATTGATGATATTGTTAAAGAGGTGTCTTCTGTTTTATATAATGCTGCTTGTTTAGGGGATAGAGATAAAAGAATTAGTAAAAACAAAAAAGCTAACAGGAAAATTAAAAAAACATATTATGATAATGAGTGTGAGAATAAATACAGAATTTTAAAAGCTAAGAGTAGGCAACTTTGCAATGAGCCATGGAACAAAACTTTGCGTCTTAAAGTTCTGCAAAATAAAAAAAGAACTTAACAAATTGATAAGAAAGAAATATAGACAGTTTAGACACACAACTTAAATAAACTTGTGGATTCAAATGCAAATAATCCAGGGGAGTTTTGGAAAACATTAAATACTATAAAAAAGAGAGATAACAAAGATCCCAGTTCTAATATAATATTATTCAAAGGGAATTGTTTGACTATTTTAAAAAAGTTAATGAATATGAATTGCACTAATAATTTTAACATTATTAATATTCCAAGAGAATTGCAGTCTTGTGAACTTTTGAATAAGGAGATATTGGCTGAGGAGGTGGTACTTGCACTAAGATCTTTAAAAAATAAGAAATCATGTGGCCCGGTAGTCCGACGGCCCATTAGTCCGACAACCCATTAGTCCGATAACCCATTAGTCCGACATGACAGTTCGTCACGATGGGGGACTAAATTCTACATTGTATTACCATTTTTTTTACAAACTTTTCCAATATAATATAAAAGGTCCATTTTTGATATTATACAAAACATGTCCAAAGAAGTATTGTTTGCAGTTAGATCACAAGATGGCATAACTGACTTTTTTTAATCTAAAGTAGGGGTTAAACAGGGTTGCATCTTGAGCCCGCATTTTTCTCAATATATATAAATGATCTTGTGACTCATTTTAATGAAAGTTGTGATCCAGTCAAATTGATGGAAAGAAATGTGTCATGTCTTCTATATGCGGATGCTTTAGTTCTTATATCAGAATCAGCAACAGGCTTACAAAATTTTTTGAATATACTAAGTTGCTACTGCGACAAATGGAATCTAACTGTTAATCTAGACAAAACAAAGAGTATGATCTTTAATAAAGCTGGCAGAAAGTTGACCAGAGAAAGTTTTTTGTATAAGAATAACAGAATTTATCTTGAAATAGAGTACAAATATAAAAATTCCAGAGGGTTTAAAAATAAATTAGGGATTATTTTTAAACCCTCTGGAATTTTTACAAACGCTGTGGAACTATTATGTAAAAAGGCTATATAGCTACCAAGTCCTTATTTTGTATAAGACACCTTCTGATGTCGGAAAAATCTAATATTTCAACCCATCTCAAACTTTTTGAAACATGTGTTAAACCAATTCTGGTATACTGTAGTGCAATCTAATTATAATTAAATCTACACACTTGCTCCCTATTTTCTATCGTGTTTTTTTTTTTGGTTGCTCGTGTAGTAGCGACCAAAAATAAAAACCGATAGAAAATAGGGAGCAAGAGTGTAGATCTAATTTTAATTAGATTGACAGTAGTGAAATTTGGTCACTGAATATTGTGAAAAGTAATGTTGATTTAGAATCAAAATATCTGTCTATGTTGCCAGTAAAGGTTCTTGAAAATTAAATTTGTAAAAGCCCTGTTAGGAGTAAATAAACAAGCTGTCAATTTAGCAGTTCTTGGTGAGCTAGGAATGTACCCACTATCTATTCATGCACTTAAATCAGCGATTGAATACTGGCTCCACATACTTAGAAGATACTCTTTTGCATAAAGCTTATGAAACTAATAGAAGTCTACCCGACAGCTTTGCGACAAGGATAAAAATACTTTTGAATAAGCTTCATTTCTCCCATGCTTGGGATAATCAAAGTACTTTTTCTAACAAGCGACTTCTTCACGCAATTTATGAAAAATTGACTGAAAATTTTAATATGTTCTGGAAAACTATAATTTTTGATGACAGTATGACTGCTAACGGAAATAAACTTAGAACATATAGGAATTTGAAAGAAAAATATGAAACTGACACCTATTTATTTTTAGACATTGACAAAACTTTAATAAAACAATTTACGCAAATAAAAATTAGTAACAGTAAACTTATGATTGAACTTGGAAGACATAATAAAACTGATATTAATAACAGGATTTGTTCCTTGTGTAAAAATGGAGTTGATATCATTTTATTATTTTATGCTCCAGCCTCAACAATATCACGAATAAAATGCTTGCCAATATTCTTAGTATTTTTCCATCTTTTCATGTTTTGAAAGGATATTTTTGTGTATTGTTTAAAAAATGATGGCAGTTCATTGCACAAGGTGATAGTTTCATGAAAATATAGATCACTATATTATATGTTGTATTTTTATTGATATATTTAAATCATATTTAAAATGTACCACCTCCTCATACCAAATGTAGTCAAGGAGGCATGCGTTTAAACATGTATATGTAGTTTGAAATAATAGTTTCTTTGTTTTGTATTTAATGTGTTGTTTTGGTAGCAATCCTTTGTATATGTTCTGTTCTGTTCTGCTCTGTTCAGGACCTCATTTATCCTAAATCCGGCACTGGGTAGGAGTAGACCGGGAAGTATGGCCAAGCTGTGAGAATGAACCGAAAAGTGGAGGCAAGCTCCAGGGGAGGACCGGAATGTGGGAAGGGCTTCTAAATTCAATTCAATTCAAAGTTTTATTTAAAGTCGATATATAGCATACATTTTCCCATTGAATGATTTTGATTAATTTTGTGTGTATTAACGCCACTTTCAACAATATTTCAGCTATATCATGGCGACCAGTTTTAGTGGTGGAGGAAGCCGGAGTACCCGGAGAGAACCACCGACCATGGGCAAGCAACTGGTAAGCTTTATCACTTGCTGCTGCGAGTCGAATGCACCCTTTGTTGTAATTTACAAAGCCGGGCGCAAACCCACGCCGTATTGGTGATAGGCTTGTATGAGTTGTTAGATCCAGCGACCTAACTCATTGAGCCCATTTCCCATTGAAAGTATTTAAAAATGTAATACCGTTTGGAAAAAATATATATCAAGACTACTGAGAGCATATGTTAACCTTCCTTTATATGTTAATTACACATACCTTGTCTAAATCAACTATTATTGGTACATGTAGTAGACAAGTCTTTTTTGAAAAGTGAGAAATTGTGCAGCATGAAATCTTTCTTTTATTCTCCCTTTTTGATTACACCGCCATTTTTTCCGCTGGAAAATTTTTAGGTGAGGGAAAAATAAAATATTTACTTGTTATAAAGTTGACAATTTAAATAAAAATTCTACAAGAAACAGTAATAAATTATCACCAAGCATTCACACATAGTGGCTACTCCATGTAAATCTTTGTTGAACTGTAGTCTGTTTATTTTAAAAAAAATGAGTGGAAACGTGTTCATTGTGTTGTCTCCCTTTACCGGTAAAGCAGATAAATATTTCTTACGATTGATGCGTCAGATCATCACAAGCAATTCTCGAAGCACGGGTATAAAACATTGAATAGCATTTGACAAATAATACTGGATTCTTTGGATTTAAAGAATGACTATCCGCTTGTGTAGTTAAAAAAAAACGAGGGTGAACAAAGTCAAAGATATGTTCAACTTCAAAAGACCATGGCCATGGGGTCCGTAGATTTTCCCAAAAACACCACAAAAACGAATTGAATCTTACACCAACATTTAAATAAACACAGAAATAATGAACAAATGTGAAATTTATGTTTTTATGTGTATTTATTCATTATTAATCAAAAATACTGAAGAGTTAATCAAAGGGTGATAACTCAGTTTTTTATTTATTCCTGTAGGATCAAGTATATATCCTGGCGTTACCAAATTTCGATAACGTAGCAACTTGTTGGCTTATGTCAGGCTTCCCGTAGATTTTTTGTATGAAATACTTTAATAAACTTAAATTATTATGAAACCGGCACGGCCATGAATGATCGTGCATCTGAAAATTATCTGGCAATTTCACGCTCATCCAGTGCATCAAAAAGTGTCGAGATTTTTTGGGCCGAGATATATTGGGGACGACTTATTTTTAGGACCGAATCTAGTCTCATTCAATCGAGCTGTCGTTCCTTTATTCGAGTAATCGTTCCTTACGAAATCTCAAAAGTTAACTTCCGCGTAGAAACAAAAATTCCTGTCAATATGTCAGAAGAGATTTAATAAATTAAAAAATATCAATATAAGTAAAACAAGCTAACAAAATTACTTTTATTACACACGGGTTCCGGGTTTCAGTGGTATCTGACGTACGAGAGAGGGTACGAGACTTCAGGATCACCTTTGCGCTTTATGTTATGAAGATCTTCATTAATTGAGTGTTAGTGTGATACAGGGAAACCGGTGTTTACAAAGCGTCAATTTTTTTTTTCTTCGATAATATGTTCAGCCATGTTTGTTAAAAAATCCTAAGTACACATTTTATACCATAAAGAGCTCGCTTAAGCTCGCATATTACCAAATTTCGATAACGTAACAACTTGTTGCCTTATGTCACGCTTCCCGTAGATTTTTTGTATGAAATACTTTAATAAACTTAAATTACTAATATAGTTGTTTAACTGTACAAAAAAGGAGAAACACCCGATAAACAGTTTGACTGGTGTCAATCTTATGAAGTGTGTTGTTGTTTTTACCTGAAAGAAAATGGTGTAACCTAATTTCGATAGGGGAGATAATTGCAACTCATTCTGCCCAAAAAAATGTCCCCGATATATCTCGGCCCAAATAATGTTGACACTAATCACCAAGTTCGAAGATACTGTGTCTGAAGTATATTTTTTTTCTCTCAAAAATTGCAGACTGTTAGAAATGTAGAAAAATGAAATCTTTTATGAAACCTCAAGATGACCTTTGATTGTAGTTGATAAAATTCGAAAAAAATTTAATGGAAAAAAATGTTTAATTTAAAAAAAATAAATATACAGACATAAACTTACAAAAAAATCATAGATTTAAATAGTTTTTCATTGCTACTGTAGCACTTTATTCTCACTTCTGTACGTTGCCATTCTTTAGACGCACCTGAACGTCATTTGAGCAATTTCATAATATGACACCTTTGGCTTTCCATACTTTTTATTTTTGGACAGGGATTCCACTATGTTCTATTTTTAGAATATATTAACGTAGATGCAGACGATCAAGACAGTGACAGTTCAGTGGATTCTAATTAAGTTTTCATGAGGAAAATCAACATTTTTCTGTCAAATCAAAATGGTATTAGTGAAAACATAGTTTTTTAGTCTAGGATGAATAAAATAACTTACTCACCTCTCTAAAAGACATTTTCTCGATTTTTGTTTACATGTGGTAGACGTCAACACTAGGTCGTTCTATACCGAAAAGTTCCGGGTGATGATGTCGCCAGTATCCGAATGAGACACTAAAAATACTGACTTATCGAAGTTAGGTTCTTATCAAATTTCGGATACTGCACAGTACATGTATATATACCCGGAATAGTTTACTTTATATGTTTTAAATGTAGTTATTTATCATTTTGTTGCTCTTGATTATTGTTATATGTAGTAAAAACTTTTCTTCTTAGATTAATAAAAACAGAAAAATGTATACATTAGTTAATATGAAACAGGGCAGGGCCATGAATGCTCGCGAATCTGAAAATTATCTGCCAATTTTTTTTCAAAGATATTTTAGGCCTATAAGATATACAGTGCTCCCTCGTTAAACCGCCACCTTCTGTGCAGTCGGTAGTTTGGCGGTATAACGAGTTTGGCGATAAACTGAGGGACATTGCAAACCGGAAGTTATGTGATCATATGAAAAGATAAACTTTCAACTCGACTGACATGCATTTTGCACTTGTACAAATACATAAGTATAAATAATACATGTTTAATAAATAAATAAATTAGAATAATTATATTCACATCGGAAATGTCCTGTACAATTTGCAGATCTTTGTCAATGTTGACAAATTCTTGAACCGTCATTTGTAGCTCGGGACATTAAGGTCATCATAAACACGTGACAGCCACAGTTCATCTTCATTTCTGGGGTTATTGAAAGATCCCATTTAATTGTCAAATTATCTGCAATATGTTGTTATGTTAATTTTGGATTTTCCTTTGCATAACTTATAATTGCACGTTTTTGTTTGTCGTCTAATTAATTACGCTTTCTCTTCAAGCACAACATTTTTATGACAACTAATTAAATTACAAATTTTACTCAGGATTTAAAAGTACAAATGTAATCACTACAAAAGTAAATACAGGTGATTATTCTAATCAAAACAACTGATCACCTGTTCCGACCCTCAATTATGAGATCAATGACCATGTCCGATGACCAGTTTTGACATTCCATAATTACCGATTAATACACAGTTGTCAAAGGGTAGTTGTGGGCGGTACTAACGGGGGAATTTAAATTGGTTTTGCGACTTTTGTGTCTGAAAACCTGTGGCGGATGGCGGTAGCTGAGTTTGGCAGTATAACGGGGGATTTTTAATGGGGGAAATCTGGACAGACGAGAATTTTGGCGGTTGGCGATAAAACGGGGGGGCGATAGACCGAGGGAGCACTGTATATATATGGCTGAAGGAAGGAGATATTGTCCTTGAAATAAGTCTTTAATTTCCTTTTCTCGTTTCTAAAACTAAAACAAATGTCCACAAATGCATATTTTTTTCATCTGTCTGCCGATTTCATATTGTCGTTTTATTTATGATGTGTTTTTGGGTGGGTTTTTTTTATGTGTTTTGGGGTGTTTTGTGGCATTTTTGGGTAAATCTATGGACCGATGGCCATTTTTTTGGTGAAATTGAACGTTGTGACAGCAGAGGGAACTGTAAGGATTTTTAATATGATCAAATGACAAGGACGAGAGAGCCGCCATGCAGATATTCATTCGGTTTTTAGTTCACCTGGACCAAAGGTCCAGGTGAACTATTGCCATCACTTGGCGTCCGTCGTCTGTCGTCTGTAAACTTTTCACATTTCAAGCTTCTTCTCCGAAACCACTTGGCCGATTGGAACCGAACTTAGAAGGAATGTTCCTTGGATGGTCCTCTACAAAGTTACTGTTTTTCGTTCCAGTCGAATATTCAATATGGCTGCCAGGGCCAATAATATGCTCTGATTGGCTGAAATTTCAAAGATCTTCTTCTCTGAAACTAATGAACTGACTGAACCCAAACTGTAAAGGAATGATCATTGGAATGTCCTTTACCAAGTTACTGTTTTTTATGCCGATCGGAAATCCAAGATGGCCGCCATCGCAGGACATAGATTAACATTGGACCCTATGGGAAAATATTCAAATGCCTTCTTCTCAGAAACTACAAATATGATTAAAGCCAAACTGTACATGAATGTTCATTGGATGGTCCTCTACAATCTTAAGGTTTTTTGTTCCGATATGAAATTCAAAATGGCGGCTACGGCAGGACTTAGTTTAACATTGGACCCTATGGGAAAAATGTTTCAAAATGTTTCTTCTCTGAAACCACTTGGACAGTTGAAACCAAACTGCCCAGGAATGATCATTGGAAGGTCCTCTACAAAGTTTCTGTTTTTTATGCCGATCGGAAATCCAAGATGGCCGCCATCGCAGGACATAGATTAACATTGGACCCTATGGGAAAATATTCAAATGCCTTCTTCTCAGAAACTACAAATATGATTAAAGCCAAACTGTACATGAATGTTCATTGGATGGTCCTCTACAATCTTAAGGTTTTTTGTTCCGATATGAAATTCAAAATGGCGGCTACGGCAGGACTTAGTTTAACATTGGACCCTATGGGAAAAATGTTTCAAAATGTTTCTTCTCTGAAACCACTTGGACAGTTGAAACCAAACTGCCCAGGAATGATCATTGGAAGGTCCTCTACAAAGTTTCTGTTTTTTATGCCGATCGGAAATCCAAGATGGCCGCCACCGCAGGACATAGATTAACATTGGACCCTATGGGAAAATATTCAAATGCCTTCTTCTCAGAAACTACAAATATGATTAAAGCCAAACTGTACATGAATGTTCATTAGATGGTCCTCTACAAACTGTACGTTTTTTATTCCGGTATGAAATTCAAAATGGCGGCTACGGCGGGACTTAGTTTAACATTGGACCCTATGGGAAAAATGTTTCAAAACGCTTCTTCTCTGAAACCACTTGGATAATTGAAACCAAACTGCCCAGGAATGATCATTGGAAGGTCCTCTACAAGGTGTGTGTTTTTTATGCCGATCGGAAATCCAAGATGGCCACCACCGCAGGACATAGATTAACATTGGACCCTATGGGAAAATGTTCAAATGCCTTCTTCTCAGAAACTGCAAATATGATTAAAGCCAAACTGTACATGAATGTTCATTGGATGGTCCTCTACAAACTGTACGTTTTTTGTTCCGATATGAAATTCAAAATGGCGGCTACGGCAGGACTTAGTTTAACATTGGACCCTATGGGGAAAATGTTTCAAAACGCTTCTTCTCTGAAACCACTTGGACAGTTGAAACCAAACTGCCCAGGAATGATCATTGGAAGGTTCTCTACAAATTTTATGTTTTTTATGCCGATCGGAAATCCAAGATGGCCGCCACCGCAATACATAGATTAACATTGGACCCTATGGGAAAATGTTCAAATGCCTTCTTCTCAGAAACTACAAATATGATTAAAGCCAAACTGTACATGAATGTTCATTGGATGGTCCTCTACAAACTTTACGTTTTTTGTTTCGATAAGAAATTCAAAATGGCGGCTACGGCAGGACTTAGTTTAACATTGGACCCTATGGGAAAAATGTTTCAAAACGCTTCTTCTCTGAAACCACTTGGATAATTGAAACCAAACTGCCCAGGAATGATCATTGGAAGGTCCTCTACAAGGTGTGTGTTTTTTATGCCGATCGGAAATCCAAGATGGCCACCACCGCAGAACATAGATTAACATTGGACCCTATGGGAAAATGTTCAAATGCCTTCTTCTCAGAAACTACAAATATGATTAAAGCCAAACTGTGCATGAATGTTCATTGGATGGTCCTCTACAAACTGTACGTTTTTTGTTATGATATGAAATTCAAAATGGCGGCAGGACTTAGTTTAACATTGGACCCTATGGGAATTTTTCAAAATGCTTCTTCTCTGAAACCACTTGGACAGTTGAAACCAAACTGCCCAGGAATGATCATTGGAAGGTCCTCTGTTTTTTATGCCGATCGGAAATCCAAGATGGCTGCCACCACAGGTCATAGTATTAACACAGAACCATATGGGGAAAATACAGAAATATATTCTTCTTTGAAGCTAGTGCACTGATTGAACCTAAACTGTGCATCAATCATTGGAAGGTCCTTTACAAACTGTGTTTTTTATGTTGATCGTAATTCCAAGATGACTACCACTGCAGGACATAGTTTTTACATAGGACCGATTGTTTTTTTTTATTACCAGGTGAACGATACAGGCTCTTGAGAGCCTCTGGTGTTGATATTGTTAACATGCTCGCCTTGAGTGTGATTGTTGAGTTTCTGTGCTGATCGGGTCAAAACAAATATTAATAAATTGGTATTTTCTGCTTCTCCTCTAGAGTGTCCCAGTAAAGCAACACGTCTATCAGCGGACTGTTGTATAAAAATCAAACTACATGTGTTTTTGCTAAGGCCAAAAAAAAATATATGTGTGTTTACTGTTACATGTCAAAAAAATCTAGGGCCTAATTTGTTGTGCCGCCTACCCTAATGTTTTTATGGCCATTTTTGAACAAGCACTATTAAAGTCAGAATGTGTCCCCTGTGGCTGTAGAAACTAGCTAAAAATATTTTAAAAAATAAAATCTTTTTCCTACCTACCGACCCTAATATTTTAGAGCGTGTTAGCGGAAACACAGGTATTTTTTTCTTGGCCTACAGTATCATCTCGGATAATGTAACGTGTTCGCACCATGATGTTACAACCGACAAATTGCTCATTTGCAGTGTTTGATGTTAAAAGAAATATCGCTAATAAAATATAATACTATATAGAGTATCAAGGGAATTGTGAATTTTTAAGTACCATGTTATCATTGATGACTTGTAAAACTTGTATCTCTTGAATTGTATCTGGTTTCATTCGGAATGAAATGGAAAAAAGTTTAAAGTGATGGTCAGCAATTCCACCAATATCAATAAAATGAACAATCACATCTCACTTCAACTCGTTGAACATAAACAAGGATTTCTGGTACCACATATGACCATGGAAAACGAGGTCCTGACTTTGAATAAGCACAAAAATGTGGCAGAGGTTTTAACGGTTAATGGGATACCTAAGCTTTTTGTTATTAAGAATAATATGTCAGACGATCTCAAGATGTATTATTTTCTTACGTTGTTGACTGTGTTCTCAATGAAGCCACAAAAACTATCAATATGACCAAAGATTATAAAATTGGTATATGTTGCTTCTCCCCTCTCCTCTAAGCATGTGGCATTTAGGAGAAAGAGCAAAGAGTTGGCTTAGAATCAGGATGTGTTCGAGTGGAGTGACATGTCTACCCACTAATTGTTGTTTCAGTGAGCTAGCACTGTCATGACTGTAAAATTCAAACTAAGCGTGTTAACTGTTTGGTCTGGTACAAAGCGGATATCATCATCATCTCGTGAAAGTATACCATTTTCTCGCCATGATATAGCTGAAAAATTGCTCACTTGGTGTGAAACAAAAATCACTACACTGATACTACGTTTCTTCGGTAGTTAAGTCAAACATTTAAAGGAATTTTACTTGATATGAAAAACATTTTTGTTGGAAATTGTAATGGATCTTTTAAATTAACACGTACAAAAAAGGTTCAATCTTATTCCTTCATTTTGCTATACATATACAAACAAAACTTTGAAATAATTCAGTCTATTAAAATAACTGTTTTTGTTGTTGTTTTTTTTTGGTTTGTAGATCTACAGAAATATACACAAACGTAAAAGGGGTGGTCGTGATCGAATGGTAGTTGAATTTACATCTACCAGTGCAATCAGTGCCTGTCGCCACTAAAGCTGTGAGTTCAAACCCCATTCATGGCGAGGTATACTCGATTAAGCATTTTGTGATAAAGTTTGTCAGTGACTTGCGACAAGTCAGTGTTTTTCTCCGGTTTCCTCTTCCAATAAAACTGACCGCTGCAATATACATGTAACTGAAATATTGTTGAAAGTGGTGTTAAACACCATAAACCAAACCAAACCACAAATGTAAACACGTCGTGCATGTATAAGTTATATAAGATATATTGTGTTCTAATGATATAACATCTTGATCTACATATAGGTAACTTTGATACATTCTAATTCTTGTTTTCTTAATTTTTACAGTGATTTTTTAATTTTTTTGCCTGTTTTTTTCTTTTTTTTTTTAACTATGGGTTTCATAGAAGACATTAGAAGTTTCAATGGATCATCAGGTAGACCAGCCAGCACCCGGCCTGGAACACAAATTAATTATCAACTACCTGCCACAATCTCTTTCCGACGAAGAGTTCCATAGCATATTTCTAAGCATTGGACCGATTTCAAGTTCTAAAATCATTCGAGATAAATCGACAAATTACAGCTATGGGTTCGGTTTTATCGAGTACCAGAATCCGGTTGATGCAAGCAGGGCTATTGAATCGTTAAATGGACTGAAACTTCAAAATAAGACTCTGAAAGTGGCCTTCTCGCGTCCAGGTGGTGACAACATAAAGGGAGCTAATCTATACATTACGAACATTCCAAAACATTGGAGTGATCAAGATTTGAAAAATGCTTTCCTTAAATTTGGTAATGTCATCCAAGCTCGTTTACTAATTGATCATACTACAAATATGTCGAAAGGAGTAGGATTTGTGTTGTTCGACCAGAAGTCACAAGCTGATATCGCGATGAAATCTATGAATGGATCCATACCAGAAGGTGGCAGTGTTGCATTGACAATCAAAAAAGCTGATGACAATGCAAAGAAAGTACGGGCACCTGTGCCACCGATGCCATTACTTCCTCCAGCTGGCCGAAATCTTGCCGGAGGTCCAATACGCAACATGCCCAACAACCGTTTTCCACGATACAATCCGATGGGACAGGGAAGCATGAGGAATCAGAGTTATGGAGGAAGCATGGGAGCTGGCATGTATGACGCAGCAGGTTATGATCAGAGTTATGGAGGAGGGATGTCTACACAGCGTGGATCAATGATGAAACAAGCAGACGGAGCTGTACTCTACGTATATAACATTGGAAATGATGCAACGGAAAAAGTACTTTATCAGTTATTTAGTCCCTATGGAAACGTTACAAAGGTCAATGTCATTTACGACAGTAAGAAAGGTCAGTGTAAGGGTTATGGTTTTGTGACAATGTCATCCTGGGAAGAAGCTGATAGTGCCATCTATAGTCTTAATGGTTATTGGTACAATGGGAGAGAACTGCAAGTGTCATATCATAACAAGTGATCACAGTTATTTTTTTTGTTTTTTTTTGCTTTCACTAGTAAGATTGTTAAACATATATGCATTCAGGTTAATTAGAAAGTTTTTTTTTTCTTCTGTTGTATGATTGGATGTGGTTCTGGTTACATATATTTTTTTCTATTCATTGCACTTGATCCTAAGCATTATTTTAGGGGCCTTCGTGGCCGTGATCGTATGGTAGTTGGATTCAGTGCCTATCACCATTATGGTTGTGAGTTTGAACCCCGTTTATGGCGAGGTGTACTTGATGCAACATAATGTGATAAAGTTTGTCAGTGAATTGTGACAGGTCAGTGGTTTTCTCCAGGTACTCTGGTTTCCTCCACCGATATAACTGAAATGTTGTTGAAAGTGGAGTTAGACACCATAAAACCAATGAATATTTTATATATAAGGAAAAATTCTGGTTTTGTTGCTTTATTGTCCAAAAAATATAGTTTTTGAAGTTGTTTTCAAATATTAGAAAATTGCGAGTTCATTTTGTTTAGCGAGGTGTACTCGATCCAGCTTACTGTAATTAATATAATCAAGACTGGACTGGTTACTTATATCAGGTCTGATTTTCATAGAACACTCCCATTTTCCTCCTCCAATAAAACTTGCCACCATGACATAGTGAAATCTGTCGAACCGAACCTTCATGGGACCAACATTTTGTGTTTGGAATAGACAGGTGTTTTGTTTATACAGGTTAAATGAACAAAGATTTCCTACTATTGGACTTTATTTAATGTTCGGTTTATAGAGGATTCCGGTTTATTCAGTGTTCAGTTTAGACAGGTGTCACTATAACTAAAATATTGTTTAAAGTGGTGTTAAGCACTTGTAATTCTTTCAATTTTATGCCACTTTCAACAATATTTCAGTTAAATTGTGGCAGTCAGTTTTATTGATGAAGGAAACTGGAGAAAAACACTGACCTGCCACCAGTCACTGACAAACTTTATCGTATAATATTAATGTTGTATCGAGTAGACCTTGCCTGATTAGGATTCAAACTCGCAAAGTTAGTGGTGATAGGCACTGATTGCATAGGTAGTAATAAATCCAATTACCATATGATCACTACCACGACAATTTTAGAATGTATTTAACCAGAACTATTTTTACTAGTACATTGTATGTACATTTGATTTATGATTAATTAATTGATAGATTATCTTCAGAAATTTAGGCTAAGGAAAACAAATAAACAAATACATGTATCTGTGTTTCCTCAAACAGTCTTGTAACGAATAAGTGCCAGTTACATGTAGGTAAATAGGAAATTTTTTTTTATTTTTTTTTTCATTTTAGCATACCTGTAGGTTATATACAGGACAAGGACCTCACTTGAACAGTGCTTGTCCAAATATGGCAATACACATTTTAAGGTAGCTACTAAAGATTAAGGGTTTGTTTGGGGAAACACAGGAAATTTATTTGTTGGCTGCCTTAGTCAGTTTAATAATCCAATGACTTTCACAACTGATATGAAAATTAATAAGGTAGAAGGTTCAGGGGATCATCTTGTATCTGTGAATTTGTTTTTGTGTGGTATCGGGAGAAGTGAAGAGTGATTTTTGCATCCTTTGAATAATGGGAGTACAAGTATGTACATGTCTTTTAGCTATACATTTTGTGAAAAAAATATTTAAAATGTCACATTTAGCTGATCACGCTCAAATACCCTTGTGTGACACTTGAAAGGGAATTCCTGATTTCAAAGTCATCCTTTTTTGGAATCCAGCATGTAAAAGTTGTTATTGAACGTAGCAATACTAAAACGATTGATTGATATTTAATATAAAGCCATGTTATTTCATTTAATATCCCAATAAAATATCAAAATAGGGTAATATGATATCCTTGTCCAGCAGAATCAAGTGTGATACAAGAGCAAGTAATTCCCATGATGAAAACATTGGAGCCAATCAGATTCAAAATGAATTATTCATGATTACAAGGAATTTTCTTTTCAAGTGTTGAATGGGTGGAGATTGTCAGAGTGGTATCAGTTTTGTGTAACCATGATGTCGCCTTCCATCACTGCCCTGGTATATATATATATATATATATACGTACCTTTTCTCAGTAACCAATCGGTGCTAGTGTAGCATATCTGTTTTTTTAAACAGTAAATGGTAGAGGGAACCGTCATATATCACCTGCCTTTGACCTATGACATATACAGATGACTCTATGTTTATGTATTAATAGAACAAGCAAGACATTTTATTGTCCACTTTTCTTTTTATTATGGAATCTAGATGAATGATGTTGTTTTAATTAATTATATTTGTGTGTGTGTGTTGAGAGAACAGTAATTATTTCATTTTGTTATGCCAGAATCTACCTGTTGAAAGATCAGCTAAAGATATATTTTCTGATTTCACATTGTAGTTTATTTCACATTGTAGTTTTCAATAATTAATTTCTTTTTCTAAGTTGTTCCAACTGCAAAGATGGTACATGTACATGTACTGGTAAAGGGGAGATAATCCAATCAAGTTTATTACATTTTTTTCTTTCATTTTGAATTTGTTGATTTGTTTTTATGTTTTCATTATTGAGTACCGTGAATTAATTTTTATTCCTGGGGAATCCAATTTTCGTGTTCCAAAGAATCCACAAATCTAAGAATTAAAGGACATATTTTTTTCAACTAATGAATAACACAATTTCCTTATCAAATATCTTGGCATCAAGTAGCATAGTGTACATGTATAGATTTAGATTTCACATTAGATACACGTGTCCTCATCTTTTGAATAAATTTTGAAGTCACATGAGGCATATGTATCCCCATCTTCTGATTAAATTTTGAATTTACATGAGGCACATGTGTCTCGCATCCTTTGGTTTAATTTTGTGTTCACGTGAGGCACATGTGTTCTCTATCATTTGATTAAATTTTGAGTTCACATTGGGCACAGGCATCTCCATGTTTGATTAAATTTTGAGTACACACAAGACACATGTGTCCCCATTGTTTGATTAAATTTTGATTTCACATTAAGCACATGTGTCCCTATCATTTCATTCATGTTTGAGTTCATATTAGGCACATGTGTCCCATCTTGATTTAATTTTGAATTTGCATAAGGCACATGTGTCCCTATTGTTTAATTAAATTTTGATTTCACATTAAGCACATGTGTCCCCATCTGTTGATTATTTTTTGAGTTCATATAAAGCACATGTGTCCCCATCTCATTAAATTTTGAGTTCACATAAGGCACGTGTGTTCCCATCTTTAGACCAAATTTTGAGTTCACATTAGACACATGTGTTCCCCATCTCATCTGATGTCATATACAGAATTATACCGGTTTTCATTAAATTACAACATGTAAATTAAACATTTCTTCATCTGATCAAATCATTTGTTTTCATTAGAAATTAAGGTAGCTTTAATCATATGTAAATACCACTCTGTTAAATAGAATTGTTTTGAAATTAACATGATACATACATGTAAATGTGTTTATGTCATGACTGTTGTTAAAGAAAAATTAAAATTGATGATTGATTAAAGAAATTTTCGTTTTTACCCATTCCTTAAGCTTGAATCAGTAAGACCTGATATGGATGTAAATGAACAGGAGAGACTATCTAACGTTACACTTAGACACAAATTAAAGTAATGATTGATGATTGATTTTTGGTGCTTAACACCACTTTCAACAATATTTCAGCTATATCATGGCAACCAGTTTTAGTGCTGAAAGAAGCTGGAGTACCCGGAGAGAACCACCGATCAAAATTTATGAATCGTAAAAATATTTTCTCACATCAATACCCGGCTATACTAGTGTATAAGCTATCCCATAATTCGACAAAATACAGATTATAGTTTACGTCGATTTGATTTGATTTTATTTATTTTGTTTAACAATATTTCAGCTATATCATGGCGACCAGTATTAGTGATGGAAAAAACCGGAGTACCCGGCGAGAACCACCGACCATGGGCAAGCAACTGGTAAACTTTCTCACTTACGGCTGCGAGTTGAGTGCACCCGTTTTTGTAATTAGTTCACCTGGACCAAATGTCAAGGTGAACTATTGCCATCACTTGGCGTCCGTCGTCTAAACTTTTCACATTTCAAGCTTCTTCTCCGAAACCACTGGGCCAATTGGAACCAAACTTAGCAGGAATGTTCCTTGGATGGTCCTCTACAAAGTATCTGTTTTTCGTTCCAGTCGGATATTCAACATGGCTGCCAGGGCCAATGATATGCTCTGATTGGCTGAAATTTCAAAGATCTTCTCTGAAACTAATGAACTGACTGAACCCAAACTGTAAATGAAATATCATTGGAATGTCCTTTACCAAGTTTGTGTTTTTTATGCCGATCGGAAATCCAAGATGGCCACCACTGCAGGACATACATTTGTAGATGAACATTGGACCCTATGGGAAAATGTTCAAATGCCTTCTTCTCAGAAACTACAAATATGATCAAAGCTAAACTGTACATGAATGTTCATTGGATGGTCTTCTACAAACTAGGTTTTTTGTTCCGATATGAAATTCAAAATGGCGGCTACGGCAGGACTTAGTTTAACATTGGACTCTATGGGAAAAATGTTTCAAAACGCTTCTTCTCTGAAACCACATGGACAATTGAAATCAAACTGCCCAGGAATGATCATTGGAAGGTCCTCTACAAATTTTCTGTTTTTTATGCCGATCGGAAATCCAAGATGGCCACCACTGCAGGACATAGATTAACATTGGACCCTAAGGGAAAATGTTCAAATGATTTCTACTCAGAAACTACAAATATGATTAAAGCCAAACTGTACATGAATGTTCATTGGATGGTCCTCTACAAAGTTAGGTTTTTTGTTCCGATATGAAATTCAAAATGGCGGCTATGGCAGGACTTAGTTTAACATTGGACCCTATGGGAAAAGTGTCTCAAAACGCTTCCTCTCTGAAACCACTTGGACAAATGAAACCAAACTGCTCAGGAATGATCATTGGAAGGTCCTCTACACAATTTAAGTTTGTTATGCCGATCGGAAATCCAAGATGGCCGCCACTGCAGGACATAGATTAACATTGGACCCTATGGGAAAATGTTCAAATGACTTCTTCTCAGAAACTTCAAATATGATTAAAGCCAAACTACATGAATGTTCATTGGATGGTCCTCTACAAACTAGGTTTTTTGTTCCGATATGAAATTCAAAATGGCGACTACGGCAGGACTAAGTTTAACTTTGGACACTATGGGAAAAATGTTTCAAAACGCTTCTTCTCTTAAACAGATGGACAATTGAAACCAAACTGCCCAGGGATAATCATTTGATGGTCCTCTTAAACAGTTTGCGTTTTTTATGCCGATCCGAAATTCAAGATGGCTGCTACCACAGGTCATAGTATTATCACAGGACCATATGGAGAAAATAGAGAAATATGTTCTTCTCTGAAGCTATTGCACTGATTGAACATAAACTGTGCATCAATCATTGGAAGGTCCTTTACAAACTTTGTGTTTTTTATGTTGATCGGAATTCCAAGATGACTACCACTGCAGGATATAGTTTTTACATAGGACCAATTGGTTCTTTTTATAACCAGGTGAACGATACAGGCTCTTGAGAGCCTCTGGTTTACAAATCCGAGCGAGAACCCACGCCGTATTGGTGATAGGCTTGTATGAGTTGTTAGGTAATCCAACTGCTTAACTCATTGAGCCACCGGGGCCCTTTAAAGTAAAGGAACAACTTGTAGAAAGAAAGGATATTGATGTAAACGAACATGAAAGACTCCCAACTTTACACGAAGCTACAAATTTAAGTAAAGGAACACTTTGTAGTAAGAAAAGGTATGGATGTAAATAAACACGAAAGACTGACACAAATTGAAAGTAAAGGAACACATTTATTGCTGTTAGACATTTCACAGTCTTGGAAGGTCTTCAATAATGAACAAAATGTATACCCTATCGAGTAGTTGAGGTGTACTCTTTACTTTTGTGTGGTGACAAATGCTACATCTGGGTATCTGTCGTTTTGATGTTGCACATAGTTGGTGTATATTATTTATATTATTTCCCAGATGCAACCTTATTAATTAACAAGAAACAAAATATGGATGAAGTAATCTTACAAATACTGTCATCATTGTGGCCAACATCACATTGCAAGGCTACAAATACAGCCAATGCAACCACCGGGCTCCCATCTGGTAGAGAGTAAGAAAAATAGACAATTTAATATAGTTTGAACTGGGATGACTAATTGAATGGATTGTATATATGTTTAAGAATATGATATCTAAAACTTGAAAGGAGTTTAAATTTAAAACACTCTGTCACCCACAACTGTATAAAATAAACACTGTCACCCACAACTGTATTAGATAAAGACTCACCCACAACTGTATAAAATAAAGACTCTGTCACCCACAACTGTATAAAATAAAGACTGTCACCCACAACTGTATAAAATAAAGACTGTCACCCACAACTGTATAAAATAAAGACTGTCACCCACAACTGTATAAAATAAACACTCTGTCACCCACAACTGTATAAAATAAAGAGTACACTAAGTATGGGAAATGTTTGACTAATTCTACACTACACGTAAGACAAACTGATGGTAATTGGATTAATAACTACCTATGCAATCAGTGCCTATCACCACTAACGTGAGTTCGAATCCCGCTCATGTGATAAAGTTTGTCAGTTACTTGTAACAGGTCGGTGGTTTTCTCAGGGTACTCCGGTTTCTCCAACAATAAAACCAACCGCCTCGATATAGCTGAAATTATTGTTGAAAGTTGCGTTAAACACCCTAATCCTAACTCTGATAATCAATTACTAAGAAAGGATATGGCTCTAAATGAACATCAACTCCATCAGCAAACACTGGATGCCATTTTTAGCACATCGAAACCAAAGGTCCATGTGAAGTATTCTCATCACTTTTCATTGGATGTCTGGAAACATTTCATATTTCAGTTCTTTCTCAATAAGGCATAAATGTGTCCTTGGTGGTCTTTGAAATTGTATATGATTGTTGTAGCATTTGGAAATTCAACATGGTTGCTTGATTCAGTTAGTTTTCTGATTGGCGCGAAATGTCTAATATCTATTTGGATATACGACATACGAAAAATTTACATTATAGGACCATTTGTTATATAAAGTTGGTGTTTATTTGTCTGTCAAATTCAAAATGGCCACCACTGCCAGACAAAGTTTTATCATAGTTCCTTGAAAACATAATTCTTAGAAACTACACGATTGGTTGAAATAAAAATGCACATGAACAATCATAACATTGTCCTTTACAAAATTTTTATTTTTTTGTGTGGTAGCGGAAATCCATAATGGCCACCATAAAAGGACAAAGTCTTAGGTAGGACCATATGGGAAAATGATTTTTTTTCTCAGAAACAAAAATCTTGATTCAAACCAAACACTACATAAATATATAGTAGACATGATACATGATAAACATTAATTTGATTTAAAATGCACCCCAGGTTGTGCTGTACAATTTCTTGTTTTTTGTTGAATATGCAAATTAGGCTGATTTGGACAAAAAAAAATATTTAAAATTTCCTCGCTGAAACCAATGGGTCAATTAGAACCAACGTTGACATGTCTTTATTAGCTGGTAATTTATCATCTTCACAATTTTTTTTGTGTGTTGATCATTGACTGAAATTTAAAAAAAATAGTCTTTTCAGAAATCGTTTGGAAGATTAAATTGTGATATAATATGATTATTCCCAACATAGACCTCTGTTAATTCGATTAAAAATCAAAGATTACCGCCACCACAGCTTAACATAGAGCCATGTATAGGAGAAATATATTCAAACAACTTCGAATTCTTCAAGCCGTTTGAAATATTTAAACCCAATGATGCATCAATAATACTAGGGTAGATACTTGTTTAGTGAAATTCAATTAACTGCTGCCATGAAAACAGTTTCTAATAAACCAATTTAAACAATTGCTCAACAAATTACCTCTACCAAACGTGTGATTTTTGTGCCGATCTGAAATCCAAGATGACCTCGAAACAGTCAATCAGATGAGGAATTTTAGATTCTTATTCATTGTCTAGATACATATCACATCAGACGAACGATATTGGCTAGAAAACAACACTGCACAATCAGTCATGTTGCTCTCTACTCGAACACATTTTCCCGACTCGATCTAAGCCAACCAATCGTTGCTCTTGCTCCTTAGAGTCATTTCTTTAAAAATGTAATCTTTTGTTGACCAAAAGCATACTAGCCATTCGAAGAGGTCTATTTTGTTCAGGAACGCTATTGGAAAATTTAAAACTGTTTTCTTCTTCAGAAACTAAGAACTAGCTTTGCACTGTATAAACGTCATTGTAACTTCTCTGTCTAATGTTGACTAGAATTCCAAGATGGCCATCATTACACGAATATACTTAATGTGACTTGATGTGGAAGGAATTAAATCTTTTTAATCTAAGAAACTGAACTCGAACTACAGCATTGGTTCAATTCATAACTGGATAATAAATACAAGCATGGATTGTTGAAGAGTTGTCTTTCTTGTATTGAAAAAAAATGAAAGATCTTGCAAAATAATATATACTTGTAACCAAGCAAGTATAACCTTGTACAACAAAAATTTAACAGGGTTCATTTATGGCAACACATAAAATAAGCTCTTCTTGTAATACGGTTACTTGAAATTAGCCATTGCTACTTCTAAAAGATTAAAAATGGGGCATTTTTTTTATCTAGTCTGGGTGGGTTATAAATATCCAACTTTATCGGTTTAGTCTTGAAAACTGCATATACATCATGTAAATGTAAGAATTAAAATCGGGTTTATTTTTTTAATCAGCGCATTATTTTTGGACACCATATGTTCGGTTTTTTTTTCTTAAGGACAAAACAGTCGCATGTTAAATTATTTCTGAAGGTTAACATAAGATCAATGCGGAAATTATGAAAATAACATGGAAGTGTACATATAATGGGTAGCATTTTTAGCTCATCTGACCAAAGACCATGTGAGATTTTGCACAACGTTGTGTCCGTATACACTTTTTAATTACAATGCAATCTTCTTTCCATCATTCCTGAAGCGATAACATCACCGTTTGGTCCCGTAAATTATAGAAATCATCTTTGAATGGACCTGAAAAAGAATTGTTTATTTCATTCCGAGCAGACCAACTTGGAACACATGATAGTTTGCATTGTTACCTGACATGAATTAGTTATGCATCGTCATAAGAATGTTGTTCCTTCCTATCTGATAGTTAAATAAGACCGGTGAAGGGTTTTCGATTTTACTCTTTGGATAGAAAGTAAAAAATGATACTGCTAACAGATTTAATATCAATAAATCAAGAAATTAGTGGTCTAAATTAATTGCTAGTTGCACTTACTAGTTGCACTAGCAGTTTGTCTAAACATGCCTCAAAGAGTGAACTATTACTAATAAGAGTTTTCAAGGATTTTACAAGTTTAGATGTGTCAGATTTGAACTTTTTAGTTTTGTTTATTACAGCACCATAAAAAGTTAAACAAGAATGGGAAATACCCTTTTTGATAAGATTTCTGCATGTAGAATTGTATCATATATACCCGCATACAAAATCTTTATAGCGGTAATAAACTTATGAGAAAGACTTTAACAATTTATAACTAGAACTGTGAGTAACCTCACTGAGTGATAACCCCCAGCTTGCAATACTATGATGTTTAAACTTTGGAATACAGGTATATTAGCAAGTTAATTATCTCCCCTTCTAAATTTTAGACAGCAACGGTATTCCTTCATGCACATCTGCAGGTTGTGTACTACAACTGTGTAAAGTTTCATAAAAATTCAATGAGTAGTTTAGTAGGAGTTGCGCTTACAAGGTACATGCCCCCCCCCCCCCCCCCCCCCCCCCTCTTTTCGTGAAAGTATAAGTTGAATTATTCCCCCTTTTAAATTTTGGACATCAACCATATTCCTTCATGCACATCTGCAGGTAGTGTACTACAAATGTGTAAAGTTATCGTCATCCGTGCAATCCAAAAAGTGTATGTTTTGAAACCAAAGTGTTGTTTTTTGCTTTACAGTTATCGCCCCCTTTAATCACACAACTGTCCGACCCACTTCTAAAAATTGACCTCCCCCCGCCCCCACCCCCATTCCACTGTCCATTATGTTTAACTACAAAGCAGATTTATGAATAACCTACGTTTTTTAGCCATGGTCCATGTTAGCTCAGAAAGATTGCTGGTTTGGTATTAACAATAACTCTCTCATTTCAGAAACAATTTGGTTGGATATTCCATGTTCATTAAGAAAAAATATACGTAGAGTGCAAAAGGTGGCGCTTCAGTGCACGTGCACACCATCGTCGTAATTTGTTCAAAGAAATGACGCTATAATATCCGTTTATTTTGTACATTCTTAGCAAGCTTAAAATACCCTCCATTACTTATCTATTAAAATAAAATTTGTTATCTTTAGTTCAAACAACATTTGGTGCAATTTTATACGGAAGCTTTAAAGTTTCCCTCGTATCAGTTATCGCTTTGTAATAAATTCTCTTTTACTGAAATAATTCTTTTTTATTGAATAAGTAAATTGAATAAAAGTAGGATTGGAGTTTGTGAAAACTTGGCTTCGTCAACGACATTCATTTATCTCGATCTTTTAAATCGAATCCCATTATTCAATTTGCTTCTGGTATCTCTTATAGACGGATGATATAAGGAGAAATATATGGATTCTGTCTTGTGTTTTTAAATGTAATTACTTATACATTTATATATATATATTTCTTGATCAACGTTGTGTGGCATTATTGCCGAATTTCAAAATTGATAGCAAACAATTAAAATAAATTGAGAAATGGTTAAATCTTTAATGTCAATTATATTGGACCGTATCTGTTAGTTCAAACTCTTTGACACTTTGAACATTTATACAATGAGAATTAATCTTGATCGATTTTAAAGATTATCAAATAAAATACAAGAGCAGAAAGGGAATTCGCTTAAATGTAGCACTCTTGAAATTGCATTTGGAATATTAAAAAAAATTATGCAATCTAAAACAATTGAAAATGAACCAAGTTGATTGATTTTTGGTGTTTAATGCCACTTTCAGCAATATTTCAGCTATATCATGGCGACCAGTTTTATTGGTGGAAGAAGCCGGAGTTCCCGTGAAATAAGTTAAAACAGAGATGGTTTACAATAAACTAGCCACAAAATGTGTATGTATATTATTTGACGAACCTTTTTCCCAAACACATTTGATAGTGAATTTAAACACAATGTTTTAATGCTATCTATACTTGAAACTTGAAACTTTTATTTCTCAAAGACCCCAACTGGGGTATGTGAATACAAACAATACAACAATATAAACACAATACAGTGGCATGGAAACGACATATAAACAATACATATTATTGGCGGAAGGCAAAGTCATTATATAAAATTGCAAACTTTTAGTTGATTGCTATTAAGATTATTTTACATTAGTTTGTAAAAGTGAAAACATTATTACTCTTAGAAATAAGTATTTGCCAAATTATTATCGAGCTTACCCTAATCATGCCAAATTTGAAGGTTTTCTTTCTATTTGCAATGTAGAACTTTATAAGCGATTATCAATTTTTATTAGAAAAGCTGCTGCCTTACTCTGATTATATGTAACTGCCTGTATTATGTTGTAACTTTATATTATATTTACTGTCAGATTTTTATTTTTCATCGTATGTTCATTCTGTCATGTCTTGAATGTATATATTATTTAAAAAATGACCTCTTGTTATACTTGTATATGTTTCTGAGTGTTTTCAAATAAATCTTGAAACAAAGAATTTAGCAATTTTAATACAATCATTTATATCATTATCGTTAAACAAATCATGATATATTAGAACATTTGGTTTTTGTATATTTGATAACAATTGTTTCCTCTCTCTTTCAAAATACTTGCACTCAAAAAGATAATGGAATTCATCACCTATATGTTCGAGATCACATAAATCACAAATACGATCATCCCTTTTCAAACCCCAAAAACGACCTTTCTCTATTGGCAATCTATGATTTAAACACCTGTAAGGGACCGACCATTTAACTTGCAGGGGGGGGGAGTTATGGTTTTTTGTTTCGTTCAAAATTTTTTTTTCGGATACCACGAGAGTTAGAATATTTCTTTTTTTCCAGAAATTAAACTTTAGGTTATATGACAACAACTCTGAATCAGATTATTTTTTTTTCCTCCACCAAAATCAGAATATTTTTTTCAGTAACATTGGGAATCAACATATTTTTTTAGAAAAAAACCATAACCCCCTCCTTCAAGTTAAATGGTCGTTCCCTAATTACAATAAGCTTTTCTTAAATCATATGGCAGTTGTACAATATAACTTTCAAACTGATGAAGGCATTTAAAGATCCTATAATTTAAACATTTTGCCGATGTAAATACACTCTCAGACCAAGACTGTTTAAACTGATCACATAATCTTTGTTTAACAATTTTTGACAATATGACATTTTTAGGTACATTTTGTGTCAACCAATATTCTGACAAACCACAATCATTTAATAATTTCTCAATACAACATATCCATTTCGAGTGAACAAAATGCTGAATATGCATATTATACAATAAGTTATACAAAACTGCAGCTATTTTATCTTGTCTATTACAAACAATTCGTTGCCAAAAAGCAATCATTCTGCATTTAATAAAAATATCTATTGGATAACGGCCTAATTCACCATATAAAATACAATTTGGTATACTTTTTTTCAAACCTAACAATATTTTATAGAACTGGAGACAAAATGATTCAACCATACATAACAACAGGTCATACCATAGTATCAAATAACTCTAACTGTATATCAACTGGCAAATTTAAATTTCTACATTTCTTCAAAATACTGTACATTGCTTTCCTACCTTGGCCGGCTAACTAACTTAGACTGGTTTTACAGAAAGAACCGTTAGAAATAAAAACAGTACCAAGATAAGTAAATCCATCTTCAATGTTAATATTTTCCCCATTAAAAGTAAAAACAGGGTTTACATCAAGATTATTACTACGTTTTTTAAAATTACAATTTTCTTTTTTGATGCATTTACCTCTAATTTCCATGATTTACAATATAGGTACATTGTATTTAATGCAGCTTGAAGTTCAACATGAGATGCAGCTATAATAATTGTGTCATCTGCATATAATAACATATATAATTTCAAATAAACAGATATATCTTCGGTATCAAGAAAATTATGAGTAGCATTATAAACATTTGTCAACCCATCATATGCATGTGAAATAAATTCTACTAAATCATTTAAGAATAAAGAGAAAAGTACAGGTGATAAGTTTTCTCCTTGTCTAACACCAACATTACTGTAAAAATGATCAGACAATTGTGTACCAAGACGGACACATGATTTGGTACTTTCATACATATTATGAATTATTTTGAACGTTTTCCCATCTATACATTATTGTAATAACTTATGCCATAATGCACATCTATCAATAGAATCAAATGCCTTGCGATAATCAATAAATGCACAAAACATTTATTACATTTTAAAAAAAAATGAAAAAAAATTTAAAGAATGGATTAATAGTGGAATATTTTTTGTTAATGATATAATAGATAATAATGGTAAAATTACGCAAGAATTTATTCTTCACAAGTTAAAAAATAAATCTAATTGGATATCTGAACTTAGTATTCTTAAAAAAGCTTTTCCAAAGAATTGGATAGACATTTTAAAAACAGAAAGCTCAGTTAAAAGCATTGTAAATATCAAAAAAGATTATTTCATCTGGAACAATCAGTTTATTAATTTATCTACATTGTCTAATAAGTTATTATATAATAAACTGGTGAATGTTAAATTTTCAAACCCTATTGGTACACATTATTGGATTAATTATTTAGTGTTGTCTGAAAAGCCAAATACAAGTAGTCTATATTTTTTCAATTTCAAATTTCTTGAAGAAAGCAAACTTAAGATGTTCAGATGGAAGCTTTTTCATTTTATTATTCCAAATACAGTTTTACTTTCCAAATGGAAAATTGTTGGGAATAGTCTATGTAATTTCTGTAAATTAGATGAAGATTACTCTCATTATTTTATTACTTGTACCTTTCTAAAAGAGTTTTGGACAACATTTCAGAATTTAATGAAGGGTTTGGGTATCGAAAACAAAATTACTTTGAAACATATAGTACTTGGATACAAGATAGATGATAAAAACTATCTTGCATTAAATTTTTGATAACAGTTGTAGGGTTTTCCATCTACAAATCGTATTATATATCTGAACAGAAAACACAGTATATTGATGTTTATAGAATATTTGCCAATGAATATATTAAAAGAATAAATGAAAATAAAATTGTCAGAACTAGCAAGATCACCTTTATTTTTATAAATTGGTACAATAATTCCCTCAGACCAAGAGTCTGGTATAATACCCGAGTCAAAAACAACATTAAAAGCTTGACAAATACAGGTAAAAGTTTACTACGTGAATGCTTAAGAAACTCATTCAATATTAAATCACTGCCACACGCCTTATTATTTTTTAAACACTTCACAGCATCTAATACATCTTTCTCAGTTATACAACTATTTAACTCAGTATTCAAATTATTAACATTATTTACATCAACCTGTTCAAAAGTATCATCATCTTCTTCATTTACATCTTGTACAGTATTTAATTTTCTAAAATGTTCCAAAAAACAATTCAATGACACATTTTTAACAATCTTTTGTTTATTTTCATTACTACAGGTTCTATTTAACAAAGACCAGTAAGATTTTGGGTCTGTCTGCTTAAGACCTCTCAATTTATTAATAAATTTCTTATTATATAAATGGAACTGAGTATTCAAAACTTTCTTATATTCTTTACTACATTAGGTTAGTCTTACTCTCTACAGTTCTAACTCTCCAATTATAACTTTTGGCTTTATGATACAGTTTTTGTTTAATACTATACACTCTTTGTTAAACCATGGCTTTCTAAGTTTGCCATTTCTATTTACACTTCTTTTATTCGACCTATTTTCAACTTCAGACAATAATTCACAATTTACTGCTGCAATTCTAATGATATCATTACATTCCTCAATAACACTATTTGTAACATATTTATTCACAATTGCTACATCTAAAACATCAAGTTTTTCATACAAAGTTTGAATATCATCATCACACAGACAATTTTTGAATAATTCACATTTTTCATTCACCCATTTTGGTTTAACAACAGTATCTGGATTATTATTACCTTTTATTTCTTCAGCTCTTATAGTAACACCTTTACTGAAAAATTCTAAATATAGAGCATTGTGACAATCACTCAACATTGGATCAAAAGGTAGTATTTCAAAATTAACAACATATGAAAATAATTATGGTGCTAATATACAGTAATCTACTAAAGAAGATTCTTTGAATGTCAAGGCACCAACATTTTTGTCTTTCCCCAATCTTCTATTTGCATTTGCAATGAGAAGATTTAAATTCTGGCATAACATAAGAAGCTTGTTTCCGTAATTATTAACAAACTTATCAAGTCTTACTCTTTTACAATTTATACCTAATATATCTAGGTTAACTAAATCAAATTCTTGTTTTAATACATTATCTAATTGTACAGTGTTACAAACATAATCATCTAAGTTGACAAAGTCATCTTTAGTTCCAGAGCGCGCATTAAAGTCGCCCAGGAGGCAAACTTTACAGGTTTTTTTTCTGCTACAAACTTGCATAGCACCAAATAAAACAGGAGCATATAAAACATCTTTTAAAATAAACCATAAAACATTTTCAGAAGTACTTTTAACAAATACCACAACACCATCTTGACTTACATTTTGTCCCACTTCTAATAACAGGTGGGAGCTGCACAAAATTTTGTATGTGCACATTATCAAACTCATCAAACTTTGATTCCGAAAAACACAAAATATCGTAATTTTCACATATTTCCTCTAGCTCCGGTGCCCTTAATTTTGAAATCAAACCGCACACATTAAGAGCTAAAATTTCAACGAATTTTTATTTATTGTTGGAACACTTCCATTTTGAATAGGATCTATACTATTATCACATAATATAGGATTTATACTATTATCACATAATATAGGATCTATACTATTATCACATAATATAGGATCTATACTATTATCACATAATATAGGACCTATACTATTATCACATAATATAGGATCTATACTATTATCACATAATATAGGATCTATATTATTATCACATAATATAGGATCTATACTATTATCACATAATATAGGATCTATACTATTATCACATAATATAGGATCTATACTATTATCACATAATATAGGATCTATACTATTATCACATAATATAGGATCTATACTATTATCACATAATATAGGATCTATACTATTATCACATAATATAGGTTCTATACTATTATCACATAATATAGGACCTATACTATTATCACATAATATAGGATCTATACTATTATCACATAATATAGGATCTATACTATTATCACATAATATAAGATCTATACTATTATCACATAATATAGGATTTATACTATTATCACATAATATAGGATCTATACTATTATCACATAATATAGGATTTATACTATTATCACATAATATAGGATCTATACTATTATCACATAATATAGGATCTATACTATTATCACATAATATAGGATCTATACTATTATCACATAATATAGGATCTATACTATTATCACATAATATAGGATCTATACTATTATCACATAATATAGGATCTATACTATTATCACATAATATAGGACCTATACTATTATCACATAATATAGGATTTATATTATTATCACATAATATAGGATCTATACTATTATCACATAATATAGGATTTATACTATTATCACATAATATAGGATCTATACTATTATCACATAATATAGGATCTATACTATTATCACATAATATAGGATCTATACTATTATCACATAATATAGGATCTATACTATTATCACATAATATAGGACATATACTATTATCACATAATATAGGATCTATACTATTATCACATAATATAGGATCTATACTATTATCACATAATATAGGATCTATACTATTATCACATAATATAGGATCTATACTATTATCACATAATATAGGACCTATACTATTATCACATAATATAGGATTTATATTATTATCACATAATATAGGATCTATACTATTATCACATAATATAGGATCTATACTATTATCACATAATATAGGATCTATACTATTATCACATAATATAGGACCTATACTATTATCACATAATATAGGATCTATACTATTATCACATAATATAGGATCTATACTATTATCACATAATATAGGATCTATACTATTATCACATAATATAGGATCTATACTATTATCACATAATATAGGATCTATACTATTATCACATAATATAGGATCTATACTATTATCACATAATATAGGATCTATACTATTATCACATAATATAGGACCTATACTATTATCACATAATATAGGATTTATATTATTATCACATAATATAGGACCTATACTATTATCACATAATATAGGATCTATACTATTATCACATAATATAGGATCTATACTATTATCACATAATATAGGATCTATACTATTATCACATAATATAGGATTTATACTATTATCACATAATATAGGACCTATACTATTATCACATAATATAGGATTTATATTATTATCACATACTATAGGATCTATACTATTATCACATAATATAGGATCTATACTATTATCACATAATATAGGATCTATACTATTATCACATAATATAGGATCTATACTATTATCACATAATATAGGATCTATACTATTATTACATAATATAGGTTCTATACTATTATCACATAATATAGGATCTATACTATTATCACATAATATAGGATCTATACTATTATCACATAATATAGGATCTATACTATTATCACATAATATAGGACCTATACTATTATCACATAATATAGGATTTATATTATTATCACATAATATAGGATCTATACTATTATCACATAATATAGGATCTATACTATTATCACATAATATAGGATCTATACTATTATCACATAATATAGGATCTATACTATTATCACATAATATAGGATTTATACTATTATCACATAATATAGGACCTATACTATTATCACATAATATAGGATTTATATTATTATCACATAATATAGGATCTATACTATTATCACATAATATAGGATCTATACTATTATCACATAATATAGGATCTATATTATTATCACATAATATAGGATCTATACTATTATCACATAATATAGGATCTATACTATTATCACATAATATAGGATCTATACTATTATCACATAATATAGGATCTATACTATTATCACATAATATAGGATTTATACTATTATCACATAATATAGGATCTATACTATTATCACATAATATAGGTTCTATACTATTATCACATAATATAGGATCTATACTATTATCACATAATATAGGATCTATACTATTATCACATAAAATAGGATCTATACTATTATCACATAATATAGGATCTATACTATTATCACATAATATAGGATCTATACTATTATCACATAATATAGGATCTATACTATTATCACATAATATAGGATCTATACTATTATCACATAATATAGGATCTATACTATTATCACATAATATAGGATCTATACTATTATCACATAATATAGGATCTATACCATTATCACATAATATAGGATCTATACTATTATCACATAATATAGGTTCTATACTATTATCACATAATATAGGATCTATACTATTATCACATAATATAGGATTTATACTATTATCACATAATATAGGATCTATACTATTATCACATAATATAGGACCTATACTATTATCACATAATATAGGATCTATACTATTATCACATAATATAGGATCTATACTATTATCACATAATATAGGATCTATACTATTATCACATAATATAGGATCTATACTATTATCACATAATATAGGATCTATACTATTATCACATAATATAGGATCTATACCATTATCACATAATATAGGATCTATACTATTATCACATAATATAAGATCTATACTATTATCACATAATATAGGATCTATACTATTATCACATAATATAGGATCTATACTATTATCACATAATATAGGATCTATACTATTATCACATAATATAGGATCTATACTATTATCACATAATATAGGATCTATACTATTATCACATAATATAGGATCTATACTATTATCACATAATATAGGATCTATACTATTATCACATAATATAGGATCTATACTATTATCACATAATATAGGATCTATACTATTATCACATAATATAGGATCTATATTATTATCACATAATATAGGATCTATACTATTATCACATAATATAAGATCTATACTATTATCACATAATATAGGATCTATACTATTATCACATAATATAGGATCTATACTATTATCACATAATATAGGATCTATACTATTATCACATAAAATAGGATCTATACTATTATCACATAATATAGGATCTATACTATTATCACATAATATAGGATCTATACTATTATCACATAATATAGGATCTATACTATTATCACATAATATAGGATCTATACTATTATCACATAATATAGGATTTATATTTTCAATTATATTACTTTCACTCACTAATGCAGTATTTTCTGTATTATTGAATTTTTTATAAACTTCATCACTATAATCAGAAGAAATACTATAAACGGAAGAAACATCTTCAACGCTTGAAACAGAATTAACTGGTGAACAAATAACACTGTTAAAAGTGCAATCAGCGCTATAAACATTTGAACTTCCAACACTATGAAAAGAATTGGCACTATGTACAAGAACATCTACACTGACATCGGAAACGGGCAAAACTGTGTTAAAACTACATTGCCTTCCAGACAGTCCCTAGAAAATTGGTAATTCAAATTTTCCATAATCTATATCGGTGACTCCAAGATGGAAAAGATCATCGGGATTGTCTACTGTCATTTTTTTCCCATTTTTCATAATACAATGGATTTTCCCTTTTCTTGTAACGGCTGACTTTACATTATCAATATGTTTAACATATTGTAGTAGTTTTAACCTGAGGACTGTTAAATCTTCATTTATATACACTTTCTTCAACTCCGGACAGTCTTGTAACTTCTTTTTATTCGTAAAAAAAATAAATTTTAAGTCCGTTGACACAAAACGTACAATTAAGGTGCGTGGTTTCTTCTTTCCAGGGTCTCCGACCCTGTGATATGCTACAAAATACTGCAATCAGTGCATTTACTACCTGTAAAGTCTCCTGGTATCCTGCGTTTTATGAAGAGCGAAGCTGCAATAGACACTTGATCGAACGCGGACCGCGCCGTAGACACCCTAGATACGAAATTCAACCAAATTATCCAGCGTTTAAATTGCCTTTTATGTGTAAATTCAACTATTTTTTGCCTACATAATACTGCAGTATAAAATTTAACGCAATAGACATATACCGGTAGTACATTGTCGGGAAATATAAAATTTATTTGAACTCGCCTTGAAACAGGAAAGACAAGCTTGCCCGTAACTCGCCTTTCTACTTCCTGTTTCTAAAGCTTGTACAAATAAATTTAATATTTGTGGACTATGATGTATTTATATTGTCTTTGTAGTTGTTTAGATGTCGATATAGATATTCTATTGGACAGGGATCACCTCAATGGTAGGGGCCGTCGTGGTCGATGGATTTACAACTACCTGCGCAATCAGTGCCTATCAGCACTATAGAATCCCGCGCAGGCGAGGTATCCTCGATACAACGTTATGAGATAATGTTTGTCAGTGACATGTGACAGGTTGGTTTTCTCCGGGCACTCCGGTTTCCTCCACACCAATAAAACTGACCGCCACGATATTTACTGAAATATTGTTGAAAGTGGCGTTAAACACCATAACCATAACCTCTCGATGGTGTAATGGTTAGTGTGTTCGAATCTCGATTATAGTGTGGTAGTTCGTTGGATCGACCACTAGTCGAGTCAAACCAAAGAATATATAAGACATGGTATTTGCTGTTTAATTCAGCTAAGTTCACAACATTATGGAGTAAGAGCCATGACTTGTTGTTCTGAGTCGGGATAATGTTTTCGAATTGAATTATATGTAAACTTATATACTTTTGGTGATCTAGTACTATAAAAATCCATTTAAGTGTGTTGGTCTAGTACAAAGTGACCAACATCATGATCTCATCGAAAAATATATGATGATCTAGCTGACACATTGTACAATAAACAAAAATATATGATGATCTAGCTGACACATTGTACAATAAACAAAAATATATGATGATCTAGCTGACACATTGTACAATAAACAAAAATATATGATGATCTAGCTGACACATTGTACAATAAAAAAAAATATATGATGATCTAGCTGACACATTGTACAATAAACAAAAATATATGATGATCTAGCTGACACATTGTACAATAAACAAAAATATATGATGATCTAGCTGACACATTGTACAATAAACAAAAATATATGATGATCTAGCTGACACATTGTACAATAAACAAAAATATATGATGATCTAGCTGACACATTGTACAATAAACAAAAATATATGATGATCTAGCTGACACATTGTACAATAAACAAAAATATATGATGATCTAGCCGACACATTGTACAATAAAAAAAAAATATATGATGATCTAGCTGACACATTGTACAAGAAACAAAAATATATGATGATCTAGCTGACACATTGTACAATAAACAAAAATATATGATGATCTAGCTGACACATTGTACAATAAACAAAAATATATGATGATCTAGCTGACACATTGTACAATAAACAAAAATATATGATGATCTAGCTGACACATTGTACAATAAACAAAAATATATGATGATCTAGCTGACACATTGTACAATAAACAAAAATATATGATGATCTAGCTGACACATTGTACAATAAACAAAAATATATGATGATCTAGCTGACACATTGTACAATAAACAAAAATATATGATGATCTAGCTGACACATTGTACAATAAAAAAAATATATGATGATCTAGCTGACACATTGTACAATAAACAAAAATATATGATGATCTAGCTGACACATTGTACAATAAACAAAAATATATGATGATCTAGCTGACACATTGTACAATAAACAAAAATATATGATGATCTAGCTGACACATTGTACAATAAACAAAAATATATGATGATCTAGCTGACACATTGTACAATAAACAAAAATATATGATGATCTAGCTGACACATTGTACAATAAACAAAAATATATGATGATCTAGCTGACACATTGTACAATAAACAAAAATATATGATGATCTAGCTGATACATTGTACAATAAACAAAAATGACTCACCCTATCTATTGGACAAAGGTGGGATACATTAAACGACAGAAAGCAAGGCAAACAATTCTAACAAATAGATCTACAGGCCCGAGTGCAGTCTCGTATTCATTTTGAGGTATTCGAGAATAGTTGAAGAACATCATTCTGTATGCAAGTGTCGTTTCTTAACATTTTGCACTTCCATTTTAATTAGTTTTCATTAAATAAACTGATTAGTTCACAATTTATTAAAATATTAATAAAAAAAATTGTTAAGCAAATATAAATAATTTGAGCCTATGAAATCTAGTTAATTTCAAAAGAATCATTAGTATTTCTGTTAGTTTTCAATTTTCATGCTCGGAATCAGAATAATGTGTCCGAGTGGAACGAACAGTAGTTTCAGTGTACTAGCACTATAAAATCTTAGTGTTGATGTACTATAAACCAGACATCAGCAGCATCATAATCGAATGCTACTTGTTCTCTCCATGAAAAAACCTCATTTGGCTTAAAACAACAATTACTCACTCACTCACTCATGCTAAACGAATCATAATTATGTCATTTAGAAATTATAAAACCTGCAGTTAAATAGTCAATAAAAATAGCGAAATTATTTTAACATCAAGAATGAATTTAATACATTGAAGTATTAGATACAGTCTGGTGAATATTCTGGGTGCAGCTCATTTCTGACGGTCATATCGTCTTATACCTACTGTTTTCACCTACAAAAACAGCATTCAGCAAGCAGAGAGAGAAAAAAATGTCAAAGCAATTATTTGTTGTAAAAACATTGAGATTACGGACTATTATAAAAAGGCCTTAGAGATTCGATTGATCTACATTCCAGACAAAATGATTAATTACAGGTTTCTGGTCTTATTAGAAACACTAATAATCTTATTTTCGATGTAAAGCACTGATAATCCAGTCATTATGATGTACCGCTCAATACGAAATGGCTGGTATTAAAAGTCATTATTCCTCCGTCAAGTTACGTCAAGTCTGCCAATTATACTAGGGTGTAATAACGGTACGGATACGGAATGGATACGTACGGTTTATCGTGGAACCCATCCATCACACGTTTCCTTGTCTCTCTGTCATAGACGAATATTAAAGTCGTGATTTTAATTGAAATCAAACCTCAATCAAACAATTATTATAACATCAATCACAAAAATGATCAACTGATTAATAAATGAAGTTCATCAGCTGAATTAAACCAATGTTGTAATCTGATTTTATGTTCAGATAAAATTGAAAAATTATGAAAAACGAGAAGTTGATAAAGTATTTCAATTTTGGAGTAATCTTAGGTTTATTTAATTAGAAAAGAAGTAATTAAGATATGTGATTGACTCGAGACGTTTTAATCAATTTTATCATCTTTGTATTGCAAAGTTGAAAGCACGATTAACTTTGTAGAACTTTATTATTCATCTTCTAACAGTGACAGAATTAATGAAACGAAGAACGACCAACATAATCCTTCTGTGAAAGAAAATATCAAGTCAAATATAAAAACATAAAGACAAGGATTAGTAATAGATTCAACCCATTCTACCCAGTGGTGTCAAATTTACACACCCAAACCAGATACCCCTTAGTGAATCCCGGGTGACGGAAACATGATCTAGTTGATCTGGATAGTGGAAGTTCAGTGCATGTGGTTTTTGTTTTTGGCAATGAATTACATTCACAATTCGTCAGATGGGACATACATTCTTGCCGCATGTTTACGCAAAACCATGTCCATCGCATTCCTAGGAGTGGGCTATGCTAGTACATTACACTGATCAGCAGATTGCTATGATCGTTCTTGTCCATTACAATGGGTAACAAATGGCTACCGGGTATATAGTAAATGGCCGTTGATGGTTCATTCCAACGAACAACATATTTTAAATAGTGGTAGTGGGTCGCTCTACAATGGGTAACAGATTGTTAGTAATGGCCGTTGGCCGTCCATTCCAACGGGCAGTATATTTTAAATAGTAGCAGTTGGTAGCTCTACAACGGATGACAGAATATTAGAAGTAGTGAATGTTGATTCATTATAATGGGCAATAGATTGTTAGAAGTAAATTGTGGTGGCCCATTACAATGGCCAATAGATTGTTAGAAGTAAATTGTGGTGGCCCATTACAATGGCCAATAGATTGTTATGAGTGGCAGTCGGTCGCTCAGTGCAATGCAAATATATTGCTATGAGTGACAGTCGGTTGTTCATAGCAATGGACAATAGATTTCTAGGGGTAAATGTTGGTGCCCCATAACAATGGGCAACATATTCTAAGGATAACTACAAGGGTCAACAAATTACCCGGATGCGTCAATAATAATGGGCTACAAATTACTTGGAGTCGGCGTTGGTGGTTCATTACAATGGTTAACAAATTGTTCGGATTCGTCGTTGATGATCCATTACAATGGGCAACAAATAGTTCGGAGTCGTCGCTGATGATCCATTACAATGGGCAACATATTTCTAGGAGTCGTTACTGGTCCATTACAATGGGCAGCATATTGCTCGGAGTCGTTGATGATCCATTACAATGGACAACAGATTACTCGAAGTCATTGGTGATTCATTACAATGGGTAGCATATTTCTCGGAGTCGTTGGTTATCCATTACAATGGGCAACAGATTGCTTGGAGTCGTTGGTGATCCATTACAATGGGCAACAGATTGCTCAGAGTCGTTGGTGATCCATTACAATGGGCAACGGATTGCTGGGAGTCGTTGGTGATCCTTTACAATGGGCAACAAATTGTTCGGAGTCGTTGGTGATCCATTACAAAGGGCAACAGATTGATCGGAGTCGTTTATGATCCATTGCAATGGACAATAGATTGCTCGGAGTCGTTTATGATCCATTACAATGGGCAATAGATTTCTCGGTGTTGTTGTTGATCCATTACAATGGGCAACAGATTGTGCGGAGTCGTTGGTGATCCATTACAATGGGCAACAGATTGCTCAGAGTCGTTGGTGATCCATTACAATGGACAATAGATTGCTCGGAGTCATTGGTGATCCATTACAATGGGCAACATATTGCTGGGAGTCGTTGGTGATCCATTACAATGGGCAACAGATTACTCGGAGTCGTTGGTCATCCATTACAATGGACAATAGATTGCTCGGAGTCATTGGTGATCCATTACAATGGGCAACATATTGATGGGAGTCATTGGTGATCCATTACAATGGGCAACAGAATGCTCGGAGTCGTTTATGATCCATTACAATGGGCAATACATTTTAAGTAGTGGTAGCTGGTCGCTCATTACATTGGGAAATATTGTTAGGAGTGGTCGCTGCTGATTCACTGGAAGGAAAATATATTCTTAGGGATGAGTGTTGATGGTCCATTACAGTAGGCAACATATTGTTAGAAAAAGTCGTTGATGGTCCCTTGCAATGGGCAACATATTATCATTAGTAGTCATTGACGGTCCATTACAATGGGCAACATATTATCATTAGTAGTCATTGACGGTCCATTACAATGGGCAACATATTATTATTAGTAGTCATTGACGGTCCATTACACTTGGCAACCTATTATCATTAGTAGTCATTGACGGTCCATTACAATGGGCAACATATTGTCATTAGTAGTCATTGACGGTCTATTGCAATGGGCAACATATTATCATTAGTAGTCATTGACGGTCCATTACAATGGGCAACATATTATCATTAGTAGTCATTGACGGTCCATTGCAATGGGCAACATATTATCATTAGTAGTCATTGACGTTCCATTACAATAGGCAACATATTATCATTAGTAGTCATTGACGGTCCATTACAATGGGCAATATATTATCATCAGTAGTTATTGACGGTCCATTACAATGGGCAACATATTATCATTAGTAGTCATTGACGGTCCATTACAATGGGCAACATATTATCATTAGTAGTCATTGACGGTCCATTACAATGGGCAACAGATTGTTAGGAGTGGTAGTTTTTGGTGAATTACAATAAGCAATAAATTCTACCGCATTCGGAGGAAATAACTCCTGTAACACGCATAAGAAGAGCTTGAAGATACCAAAGAGGCAATCAGAATCTAAATCTAAAAAGGACAAACAACACAATGATCAAACGAAAAAACAGACAAAGGACAAACAACGACTTGCAAAACACCACAGAAAACTAAAAATCGAGTAACACGAACCCCACTAAAAACCGGTGCTGAACTCCTTTGCTCCGGAAGGGTAGGCAGTTCCCGCTCCACTAGCGACACCCGTCGTGTTACTCTAGCTACAAAGCCGATGATAAGTTATGAATAAGGAAAGGACCGAGAAGGGCTTACGACAAGTGGAACATGCTCGTGGTCATTTGTGACCTAGATATTCCGTAAAGTCATGATGGCGACCGTAAAGCTTTCGAAGTGATGACGTCAACTTACTCACTAGGAACCCTTGGCTCAGTAGCTTCCTTGTTAGCAGCAAACCCTCTATCAATGAAATGTTGATACCGGGGGTACGAACCAAAATCTCTGGAATATCGGATCAACTGAGATAGAATCAAAGTCAGATGTCTATTGTTATGGAAGTGACATGAAAAAAAACGTGGGTACATAAACTCTGCAATCCTCATGACTTTAGGTTTCCCCTTGTACATATCTATTTTTTCTCCATTCTACCAGAAACGTGTTGATATTGATTTTTGTTTGTTTTGGGTGTTTAACGCCACTTTCAGCAATATTTCAGCGATATCATGACGACCAGTTTTAGTGGTGGAAGAAGCCGGAGTACCCAGAGAGAACCACCGACCATGGGCAAGCAACTGGTAAACTTTATCACTTGCGGCTGCGAGTCGAGTGCACCCTTTTTTGTAATTTACAAAGCCGGGCGCGAACCCACGCCGTATTGGTAATAGGCTTATATGAGTTGTTAGGTAATCCAACTACCTAACTCATTGAGCCACCCGGGCCCTGAAATGTGTTGAAGACGAGCCTTAAAGACAATACTTTAATAAATTGTCGCCGAGTTTGCTTAAAATGTTGCTTGTAAATCTTGTTTTCTTTCTTTTATTTTAAAGAAACGAATCTATAAAGCATACCCTTTTCTTCGTTTGATCGATAATTAAGATTGCATATACTTGCAGAATGCCTATGAGAACGACATAGATCATTTATAATACATTGTACCATGACGCCGTAAAATGAAATGAGATAACCTACATTAACCATGCTTTATATAAGACGTGTAGTTTTATTGGCGTGTAACAGCATTGACCGAAACGCCCAAGTGTATAGCGCTTTATAGACTATCAAAATCTACTTCTGTTAACGCTTAAAATTACAACTCAATAAAACTACAAGAAATATATTCAATATTCATAATTACATTTTTACATTACCAAATACCATTAAAATCATTATTGTTTTGATTTTATTGTTTGTTTTGATATCCCATATTTTCAACAGATGCATCGGTAGCGTAATTTGGTTAGCGTGCTCGTCTCGAGTGCGGTAGATCGTGGGTTCGAGCCCCGTTCGGGTCAAACCAAAAACTATAAAATTGGTATTTGTTGCTTCTCTGCTAAGCACACAGTATTAAGGAGGAAAGCAGAGACTGGTTGACTCAGAATCAGAATAATGTGCCCGAGTGGAGCGACATGGCTATCCGCGGACTGTTGTTTCAGTGAGCTAGCACTAAAAAAAATCCAACTCGGCGTGTTGGGCTAGTACAAAGTGGACCTCATCATCATCATCTCATTGAAAATTAGCTTGTTCTCGCCATAATATAGCTGACAAATTGATGAATTGGCGTTAAACAACAATCACTCACTCACTCAACAGATGTTAGTGTGCGTATAGTAAATAGTTTTCATGCTGTTTGAAAATAGTTCCCGGAAGTGGGCGCGGTTTAAGGATTGTGTGCTTCATTGACTGGTGAATTTTCAATTCCGAAGTCAAATGCCAATCTTTCTACCAATCACATGAGGGTTTCTAAATGAAATGAGCATACATATGTATAAATGCAATTATTTGAGGATCAGGACAAATTCCTCGAATTCCCTAGCTAACCTTAACATATTAAAAGTTCTCATTGTGCATCAATCATGGAATCGTTCTACACATCAACTATGCCCATCGGGTATCAGCCATCCGTTGTATGTTTTGCATATAAAATGACAATATAACTGAAACATTGTTGAAAGTGACTTAAGTACCATAACCCATAACTTCCTACGTAGAAAATGTAAAATAAACATTTCATGTGTTTTTTCGTTTCGTAAAAAAAAAAGTATATCTATGACGTCATACAATTTGATGAAGCTTCTTAATAGTGGAAATATTATACATAATTTTCTAATCGTCATAAAATAAGAATTCATAAATTAGGTGAAATTATTTCATACTAATTATCTCATAATTATGATTTATTTTTCCATGTGTGATAGCAATATGCTTGTATGTACATACATGTGGAAATATTGAAACTATTTTTGTTTGTTCATTAACAGAGAACTTTATCCACACATGCATTTCTGTTTACGTAAATCGTTGATTTGTATGCACTTGTATCGCCATGCAGGCACGGCCTTAAGCTAATTGAACCAATTGCTCCCAATTGAGCCCGCGCTGAAGAGGCCACACGCTGGTGTTACCTACTCTCGGCTGTTCAAGTACACGCAACAATACACTGCAGGTTTAACAGAGAACAGAGAACAGCTCTTGGCCCCGCACCCCCCACCCCTCCCCCCCTCCCCCCCCCAAATAATATTTAAAACATGCTAATAAATGTATACCATGGTTCCCTTGAAATACTTAAGAAATGTCTCACATCCTCGATCTTTGATGAACAATATTCATAGATAAGGGAATGGCTATTTGTAACTGGTAGGGGTTGGATGAAATGAGAGGGGTGTTTTGAATGTTTTGGACAACGGCATGAATGACTCGAAATTTTAGTGTCGAAAGTGAGTTAAAGGTTTGAAAAAACACAAAATCTGAATGAACAAAAATATTTTTGATGGGAAAGTCTCGTTATTTTTTCCTTTTTCAGTGGAGGTATTGAAAAAAATTAGACATTTTTCTATTACCATTAGTTAATAACCGCTCCCTCACAATGTTCAAATTGGGTAGTACTTTAAAAGCTAAAGTTAACAAATGATTTTTATTGTATATCATAAAAACTTACAGGCGCAATAAAAGTCAATAACGTTAACGTACATCTTACGATACAACCGGGCCTTTTATTGTATCTTCAAAGAGATAAATTAAGCACATAATTGAAATGGTAGTTTTGTCCAGGGGTCAGTAGAAATGTACTTGTATAGTAAAACGTGAACCAGTTAATAGAAACTGTACCTACAGCCTTATGGCTTCTAACTTGAGATTTTTTTCTCTCAGTAGAAAGTAATATATCTAATAATTAAATAATGTTGTCTAAGACAGTCCAGCAAAACCGTAGAAATGTAAAAAATGGAGATACGTTCAGGATAAAAATCACTTAGGATCACGATGCCAAATTAAATATCAATCAAGCTGTCGAAATTCCATTTCTGGAAGTAAACGATAATCGATCAGAAACCTTTCGTCTTATTTTAAATACTTTTCCGCCATGGCTTCCCGTCCATAAGGACATTATTTACATGATGAAGTCTCGTGGTATATACGATATTTTATGGTGCGATTAAATAATCACAATCTTGGAAATGCTTTAATCGAGATCCCTGTTTTATACTTGATTTCTTTTCACTAAACGTTCTCAAGAGATTGATGCCGAACATCCGCGGTGACAACTGTAAATTAGTGTTTGACAACGAGGCGAATTTGATTTTAATCGCTCTATCGGTAGCAAATCTTGTCCGTATAACGTATATTTACGCTTAATTGATTGATAGATGGTAAAAGAATAGTTTTTAGTCCGTAGTAATTATTACTTTCACACGATTAAGACGCCAATGGATTTTGTTCACGTCAGATATACAAGATATTAGAATTTTCTATTGCTTTGTATTGTTGAAAGTGAGATGTCTTTGTTTCTCTTTTACATTTAAAGACGTTACGTTACTTAAGACCAATTAGGAGTAGATCTGTACAAGGACAGTCATCTGTCTACTACACGATGGCTAATCATTTTATTTAAGTCTGACTATTAAATCAACTAATTTGAACTAATCTGTACCGATCGAACACATTACAGGGACAAGAATTTATATACGATCTACCGAATGAAACACTGTTCCGTATAGAATAGCGATTTATTCTTTTGGTAAACTTTACATAAAGGAGATCATATGCTTGTTTCGTAATTTTCCATTTTTGCGACTTAAGATACAAACGTAGAGTTTGTTCTATGTAAAGTCGAATGAGATATTATTACATACACGTGACTGTCTCGATACAAATAAAAGAAACAGAAAGAAAACAACAACAGCAATAAACAACAACAGAAACAAAGACAACAACAAAAACAACAACAATTCACAACAATAACAACTGTCAAAGAACAAGAACAACACACAACAACACAACACAAATGAAAGAACAATTTTAAGCTCAGACAACACGTAAATGATCTTTATAGATAATGATTATTTATAAAAAAAAAAAAAAAAAAAAAAACAGACATCTAATTTTCCGCGCATGACACGATTTTGAACTAGCCTTCATCAGATACACCCATAATTATATGATTAGAGAGCCAAATAGCTTAAATGTCTTTGCAAGTAACCCAAGGAGGTGAAACAAGATAGGCAAAATCTGTTATGGCTACCAAGTATGAGAGGGGTCGTCGTGGCCGTGATCGTATGGTAGTTGGATTTACAACTACCTATGCAATCAGTCCCCATCACCACTGATGTTGTAAGTTCGAATCTCGACCAGGGTAAGGTATACAACATTATGTGATGAAGCTTGTCAGTGACTTCCGACAGGTCGGTGATTTTCTCCGGGTACTCCGGTTTCCTTCACCAATAAAACTGACAGTCATGATAAACACCATCAAACAAACAAACAAACAAACAAACAAACAGGTCTAAGGGAGATGGACCTTAATTTGTTTTTAAATTTAATATTACATTACTCGGGAACTATAGATTTCAATGAAAGCTATATCTTGCAAACCATTGCATTGTCGAAACATTGTCTACCGGGCGAATGAAAAGTTCAATTTATGCATAACCAAGCATGTTTTACTACCCACCAATATTTCTAGACTCCGGCTCTCCGCTTCAACTTTTAGATAATACATGAAATATTAAATAAATATTCATCTGTATTTTATATCCGGTGTCCTAATGAATATTTCAAAAAATTAAACAAACAAAATACCCATCCCCGTATGTTTAGTTTTAAAAACTGAAATACAAAGCCCTAATTTAAGATACATGATAAATTACCTAGTTAATATTCACTAATGACATATTATGATAAGCCATCTGACCCATATTTGTTTTTCATCTCTTATGTCTATTCAATAATTAAATAGTTTTTACGTTTCATTTTTCCACAGAATTATTCTAATATTTCATCCTAAGTAAACTCATTCTAATGGCAATAATTTTATCTATTACTATATCAAAATTACAAAAAGATGTATTAATTACATATTAATTATGCAAATACATGGCATACATTTCTATTTAAATTAAACTTGTCTATTGTCAAATGAAAAGTTGAAGTTACAGAATTACAAGATCTATTTATAGATTATGTGCAAGCTGTTCATGCGTAAGTTCTTTTTATTTTGGTAATTACAAATAATATCATCAATAAAGATCATACAAAAAGATGAAAACATGTCATCTGCACACACCTCCGAGTTCATCTAAAGTGTTCATTTATATTCTAACGATTCCTCAATAACACAGATGTTACTAATGACGAAGGAGGATTAAATTTCACAGAGGCTTTAGAGGTATATTAAGGTGAAAACGTTTAATTTTGATAGACTATTTTAGATTTTCCGTGGTTGTATGATTGAGTATAGAAAGTGAATGAGTGATTGTTGCTTTGAGAGAAAATTATGATTGAATAAAAACGTAGATATCAAATTTAGTGCGGATGACGTATTTCTGGATTAACCTTTATCAGGTATGCTCAAAACAGTGAGTGAGTGATTGTTGTTTAACGCCAAGAGAGAATTTTGTTCAACTATATGTAGGCGAAAACATGTTACTCTTAATGAAGTTCATGGAATCATGCGAGGTTTGTCGATTGGATCAGCTCCTGTCTTAAGATGCCATTTTTGAGAGAGATCCCCTGCATGTTACATGTATCACATATAAGAGTAAACTTAAATTGTTTTTAGAGCCAAATGTATATTGAAATAGCAGCTTGTCATGCAGGACTGACTTCCACCTATATGTCAAAGATCACAGAGGTTAGTGTTGCAAAATATCCATCTTCACATACGTCGTCAGTGAGGTGCGTCATGTATACCTTCCCATACTTTGTCGCTCTGGTTTACATCTAGTCGTCAATCTGGCGAGTATTTGGTACCTTTCAAGAATCTGACTATGGAAAAAAATCATTTATACCTTCCAGCTTAGTAATCAGTGATACGAGTACCACTGTCTGGTCCACTTCTAAAACTTGCATCCTCCCGACAAACGTTTCCGTCCATCCCTATGCCACTGAGTACTATAAACATTACCACAAGTCGTCAAATATGCGCAGTCGAATTGGCAGCTATGCATGCTTCTCTTTGGAACGGCAACAGGGAACATATATAGTACCCATATTAAAAGTAAACAAATCGCCATGGTAACCGAGAGTACTTGTACTAAGCCAATTACCTCGCAATAGTAACCAGCTAACCATCAAATAACAATTTAAGTTACAATGGTAAACTTCATCAACGAGCAACAAACCAGTTACATTGTAAAACCTTGTCACTAAGTAACAAACCAGTTACATTGTAAAACCTTGTCACTAAGTAACAAACCAGGTACCTTGGCAAACCTTGTCACTAAGTAACAAACCAGGTATCTTGGTAAACCTTGTTACTAAGTAACACACCAGGTGCCTTGGTAAACCTTGTCACTAAGTAACAAACCAGTTACATTGTAAAACCTTGTTACTAAGTAACAAACCAGGTACCTTGGTAAACCTTGTCATTAAGTAACAAATCAGTTACATTGTATAACCTTGTCACTAAGTAACAAACCAGGTGCCTTGGTAAACCTTGTCACTAAGTAACAAACCAGGCACCTTGGTAAACCTTGTCACTAAGCAACAAACCAGGTACCTTGGTAAACCTTGTCACTAAGTAACACACCAGGTGCCTTGGTAAACCTTGTTACTAAGTAACACACCATGTGCCTTGGTAAACCTTGTCACTAAGTAACAAACCAGGTACCTTGGTAAACCTTGTCACTAAGTAACACACCAGGTGCCTTGGTAAACCTTGTTACTAAGTAACACACCATGTGCCTTGGTAAACCTTGTCACTAAGTAACAAACCAGGTACCTTGGTAAACCTTGTCACTAAGTAGCACACCAGGTGCCTTGGTAAACCTTGTAACTAAGTAACACACCAGGTGCCTTGGTAAACCTTGTAACTAAGTAACACACCAGGTACCTTGGTAAACCTTGTCACTAAGTAACAAACCAGGTGCCTTGGTAAACCTTGTCACTAAGTAACAAACCAGGCACCTTGGTAAACCTTGTCACTAAGCAACAAACCAGGTACCTTGGTAAACCTTGTCACTAAGTAACACACCAGGTGCCTTGGTAAACCTTGTTACTAAGTAACACACCATGTGCCTTGGTAAACCTTGTCACTAAGTAACAAACCAGGTACCTTGGTAAACCTTGTCACTAAGTAACACACCAGGTGCCTTGGTAAACCTTGTTACTAAGTAACACACCATGTGCCTTGGTAAACCTTGTCACTAAGTAACAAACCAGGTACCTTGGTAAACCTTGTCACTAAGTAGCACACCAGGTGCCTTGGTAAACCTTGTAACTAAGTAACACACCAGGTGCCTTGGTAAACCTTGTAACTAAGTAACACACCAGGTGCCTTGGTAAACCTTGTCACTAAGTAACAAACCAAGTACCTTGGTAAACCTTGTCACTAAGTAACACACCAGGTGCCTTGGTAAACCTTGTCACTAAGTAACAAACCAGGTGCCTTGGTAAACCTTGTCACTAAGTAACAAACCAGGTGCCTTGGTAAACCTTGTTACTAAGTAACAAACCATGTACCTTGGTAAACCTTGTTACTAAGTAACACACCAGGTGCCTTGGTAAACCTTGTCACTAAGTAACACACCAGGTACCTTGGTAAACCTTGTCACTAAGTAACAAACCAGGTACCTTGGTAAACCTTGTCACTAAGTAGCACACCAGGTGCCTTGGTAAACCTTGTCACTAAGTAACACACCAGGTACCTTGGTAAACCTTGTAACTAAGTAACACACCAGGTACCTTGGTAAACCTTGTCACTAAGAAACAAACCAGGTGCCTTGGTAAACCTTGTCACTAAGTAACAAACCAGGTACCTTGGTAAACCTTGTCACTAAGTAACAAACCAGGTACCTTGGTAAACCTTGTCACTAAGAAACAAACCAGGTGTCTTGGTAAACCTTGTAACTAAGTAACAAACCAGGTACCTTGGTAAACCTTGTCACTAAGTAACACACCAGGTACCTTGGTAAATCTTGTCACTAAGTAACAAACCAGGTGCCTTGGTAAACCTTGTCACTAAGTAACAAACCAGGCACCTTGGTAAACCTTGTCACTAAGTAACACACCAGGTACCTTGGTAAATCTTGTCACTAAGTAACAAACCAGGTACCTTGGTAAACCTTGTCACTAAGTAACAAACCAGGTGCCTTGGTAAACCTTGTCACTAAGTAACAAACCAGGTGCCTTGGTAAACCTTGTCACTAAGTAACAAACCAGGTGCCTTGGTAAACCTTGTCACTAAGTAACACACCAGGTACCTTGGTAAACCTTGTCACTAAGTAACAAACCAGGTACCTTGGTAAACCTTGTCACTAAGTAACAAACCAGGTGCCTTGGTAAACCTTGTCACTAAGAAACAAACCAGGTGCCTTGGTAAACCTTGTCACTAAGTAACAAACCAGGTACCTTGGCAAACCTTGTCACTAAGTAACACACCAGGTGCCTTGGTAAACCTTGTCACTAAGTAACAAACCAGGTACCTTGGCAAACCTTGTCACTAAGTAACACACCAGGTGCCTTGGTAAACCTTGTCACTAAGTAACAAACCAGGTACCTTGGCAAACCTTGTCACTAAGTAACAAACCAGGTACCTTGGTAAACCTTGTCACTAAGTAACAAACCAGGTACCTTGGTAAACCTTGTTACTAAGTAGCACACCAGGTACCTTGGTAAACCTTGTCACTAAGTAACAAACCAGGTGCCTTGGTAAACCTTGTCACTAAGTAACAAACCAGGTACCTTGGTAAACCTTGTCACTAAGTAACAAACCAGGTACCTTGGTAAACCTTGCCACTAAGTAACAAACCAGGTACCTTGGTAAACCTTGTCACTAAGTAACAAACCAGGTACCTTGGTAAACCTTGTCACTAAGAAACAAACCAGGTGCCTTGGTAAACCTTGTCACTAAGTAACACACCAGGTGCCTTGGTAAACCTTGTCACTAAGCAACACACCAGGTACCTTGGTAAACCTTGTCACCAAGTAACACACCAGGTACCTTGGTAAACCTTGTCACTAAGTAACAAACCAGGTGCCTTGGTAAACCTTGTCACTAAGTAACAAACCAGGTGCCTTGGTAAACCTTGTCACTAAGTAACAAACCAGATACCTTGGTAAACCTTGTCACTAAGTAACAAACCAGGTGCCTTGGTAAACCTTGTCACTAAATAACAAACCAGTTACATTGTAAAACCTTGTCACTAAGTAATAAACCAGGTACCTTGGTAAACCTTGTTACTAAGTAACACACCAGGTGCCTTGGCAAACCTTGTCACTAAGTAACAAACCAGGTGCCTTGGTAAACCTTGTCACTAAGTAACAAACCAGATACCTTGGTAAACCTTGTCACTAAGTAACAAACCAGGTGCCTTGGTAAACCTTGTCACTAAATAACAAACCAGTTACATTGTAAAACCTTGTCACTAAGTAACAAACCAGGTGCCTTGGTAAACCTTGTTACTAAGTAACACACCAGGTGCCTTGGTAAACCTTGTCACTAAGTAACAAACCAGGTACCTTGGTAAACCTTGTCACTAAGTAACAAACCAGGTACCTTGGTAAATCTTGTCACTAAGTAACACACCAGGTGCCTTGGCAAACCTTGTCACTAAGTAAAAAACCAGGTGCTTTGGCAAACCTTGTTACTAAGTAACAAACCAGGTGCCTTGGTAAACCTTTTCACTAAGTAACAAAGCAGGTACCTTGGTAAACCTTGTCACTAAGTAACAAACCAGGTGCCTTGGTAAACCTTGTCACTAAGGAACAAAACAGGTACCTTGGTAAACCTTTTCACTAAGTAACACACCAGGTGCCTTGGCAAATCTTGTCACTAAGTAACACACCAGGTGACTTGGTAAACCTTGTCACTAAGGAACAAAACAGGTACCTTGGTAAACCTTGTCACTAAGTAACAAACCAGGTACCTTGGTAAACCTTGTCACTAAGTAGCACACCAGGTGCCTTGGTAAACCTTGTCACTAAGTAACAAACCAGGTGCCTTGGTATACCTTGTCACTAAGTAACAAACCAGGTGCCTTGGTAAACCTTGTCACTAAGTAGCACACCAGGTGCCTTGGTAAACCTTGTCACTAAGTAACAAACCAGGTGCCTTGGTAAACCTTGTCACTAAGTAGCACACCAGGTACCTTGGTAAACCTTGTCACTAAGTAACAAACCAGGTGCCTTGGTAAACCTTGTCACTAAGTAACAAACCAGGTGCCTTGGTAAACCTTGTCACTAAGTAGCACACCAGGTGCCTTGGTAAACCTTGTCACTAAGTAGCACACCAGGTGCCTTGGTAAACCTTGTCACTAAGTAGCACACCAGGTACCTTGGTAAACCTTGTCACTAAGTAACACACCAGGTGCCTTGGTAAACCTTGTCACTAAGTAACAAACCAGGTGCCTTGGTAAACCTTGTCACTAAGTAGCACACCAGGTGCCTTGGTAAACCTTGTCACTAAGTAACAAACCAGGTGCCTTGGTAAACCTTGTCACTAAGTAGCACACCAGGTACCTTGGTAAACCTTGTCACTAAGTAACAAACCAGGTGCCTTGGTAAACCTTGTCACTAAGTAACAAACCAGGTACCTTGGTAAACCTTGTCACTATGTAACACACCAGGTGCCTTGGTAAACCTTGTCACTAAGGAACAAAACAGGTACCTTGGTAAACCTTGTCACTAAGTAACAAACCAGGTACCTTGGTAAACCTTGTCACTAAGTAGCACACCAGGTGCCTTGGTAGACCTTGTCACTAAGTAACAAACCAGGTACCTTGGTAAACCTTGTCACTAAGTAGCACACCAGGTGCCTTGGTAAACCTTGTCACTAAGTAACAAACCAGGTACCTTGGTAAACCTTGTCACTAAGTAACACACCAGGTGCCTTGGTAAACCTTGTCACTAAGTAACAAACCAGGTACCTTGGTAAACCTTGTCACTAAGTAACAAACCAGGTGCCTTGGTAAACCTTGTTACTAAGTAACAAACCAGGTACCTTGGTAAACCTTGTCACTAAGTAACAAACCAGGTACCTTGGTAAACCTTGTCACTAAGTAACACACCAGGTGCCTTGGTAAGCCTTGTCACTAAATAACACACCAGGTGCCTTGGTAAATCTTGTCACTAAGTAACACACCAGGTACCTTGGTAAACCTTGTCACTAAGTAACACACCAGGTGCCTTGGTAAACCTTGTCACTAAGTAACAAACCAGGTGCCTTGGTAAACCTTGTCACTAAGTAACAAACCAGGTACCTTGGTAAACCTTGTCACTAAGTAATAAACCAAGTGCCTTGGTAAACCTTGTCACTAAGTAACAAACCAGGTGCCTTGGTAAACCTTGTCACTAAGTAACACACCAGGTGCCTTGGTAAACCTTGTCACTAAGTAACAAACCAGGTACCTTGGTAAACCTTGTTACTAAGTAACACACCAGGTACCTTGGCAAACCTTGTCACTAAGTAAAACCCCAGGTACCTTGGTAAACCTTGTCACTAAGTAACAAACCAGGTACCTTGGTAAACCTTGTCACTAAGTAACAAACCAGGTGCCTTGGTAAACCTTGTCACTAAGTAACAAACCAGGTACCTTGGTAAACCTTGTCACTAAGTAATAAACCAAGTGCCTTGGTAAACCTTGTCACTAAGTAACAAACCAGGTACCTTGGTAAACCTTGTTACTAAGTAACACACCAGATGCCTTGGTAAACCTTGTCACTAAGTAACACACCAGGTACCTTGGTAAACCTTGTTACTAAGTAACACACCAGGTGCCTTGGTATCCGCATCATCGAGTCAAAAGTCAGTTACTATTGTAAACTTTGTCACTGACAGTCAAGAACAATTACATTGGTAACATTGTCACTGAGTTACAAACCAGTCACCTTTATAAATTCCATCAGTGACCCAGATCCAGTTATCTTGGTAGAAACCATGTCACTAACAGTCGGAAACCAGTTACCTTTGCCAAGTTTATCACTGACAGTCATAAACCGGTCATCTTGACAAACCTAATCATTGACAGTCATAACCAATTAGCCCTGTCAGCAAAACATTGACAGTCCAAAAACCTCTTTAGTCAACTGTTCCACTGATAGTTTAAATTTAGACATAGATCAACAAAAATCCCGATATTAAGGGTAATAATTTAACCAGAATCTTGACGTCAATAGCAATAATTCAACCAAATATCGACTTTAATTCTCCTTCTTGTTCTTCAAGAAGAGTGGTAAGAGTGTAACCATTTTCCCAACCCCCTCCCCGACCCCATTTTTCCCATGGGTGTGAGTGCAATTCTTGCGAAACTATCATTATCGAGACTCGTTTAACTAATTAGTTTGATATTTTTGAGTGATAACATGACATGTTAAAGAAAACGACATTGCCTCGACTCCGCAAACTTGAAAATTTTCTTATACGTTATAATGGCTACCTATGGTTTTGATGGAATGTACCCTGCTCATTATGAATCCCCTCACCCCCACATTGACCCCCTCACCACTTCCTTCCTGTTCTAATCAATACTTAATTACTGAAAACTGGAACTAATCATTATTACTATGAACAAGGGGAGATAACTATAATTGTAGAAATAACAATTTTATCTTGAGTAATTATCAGTAACGCTAATTATCTCTGCATCATTATCAGTTGTGAAAGGTTAACAGTCCTAAAAATATGTGTTTCGAGCAGATAAGTTTAAAATTATTACTATTCTATACGAATTATTACAAATAATCTGCTAGAATTGTTCCGTAACAATGAAGATATCTTATGATCGTAGGGTTTCACCCCTCTCACATGCACAAAAAACAAATTATACAAGGAAATAATTATCTTTCGCAAGATTACCCTTTTCTAAGAAGTCTTTTGCCTCGGGGAAGTTTAAAAATATACATCTTAGTTCGAATGTTTAAGGGAGTTATTTCCCTTTAAGGCGGGCACAGTGTACCACCTTTCGTGCTCAGTTCAATGAATATAACTTAGTTGTTTTCTCATAATCTGTTCAAAATCTTAACAAATAAACCCGAGGGGTCACGAGTACTAGACTAAATGTCAGGTTGGTAATGCTGAAAAAAAAAGCTGACGTACGCTACAGTTTGGTTACATTGAGAGGAAAGGTTTTTAGTGTTTCGAGAGCTAAAGACAGACCCGGACTCGGTCATAAAACTTGCTCAGGAGTTAATCACATATCTGGGCGGCCCATTGCTCATCAATATGTTGCCCGAAAAGATATCTCGAGACATTCGGCTTTTACTCAAGATATAACTTACTTGTATAACGTGTCTCTTGTCTTAATAAAGATGTGTACTAATGATCAATGGATACCATCAAAACACAGAGATCCAGTTATCAAGAGGAGGGGGGGGGGGGGGGGGGGGGGGGGCACTAATCGGTTCAACACTGCCACATTTTGGTACCAGAACCGGTATTTCCAATGTCATATGTTGTGGTATTTTTTGTGTTCAATTAGTGAAAGTGAGAAATGATTAATTTTGTTGATATTGGTGGAATTGTTGACTGTTTAAACTTTCTGTTCATAACAGAGAATTGTATTTGATGGTGGTGGTGCATGGTGATTAACAATATTTCAGTTATATCGAATTTTTCTTTTTTACTATTTGTGTCCAGCAACATTTTCCATTATTTTTATTTTTCTAGTACTTTCTAATTTCATTTCGTGCAACAAATTTAATAAAATGGATACAATTCATCAGATATTGGTTTTCCCAGAAACAACTTATAGTTTGTTTTATAATATGAAATGCAATTATCATCAAAACGCTTTTATTTGTGATTTGATGAGACGCAGTCATTAGTTGGAGTGCTTTATAAACAGCTTTTTAATGTTTAAGATCAATTACATATTTTGTAACTTTAGCGATGATAATTTTAATGTTGGATGGTTTAATTAAAAAAAAAGTATTGTTACACTAAATTTACATTTAAGCTAATAGTGTTACTTAAAATTACAATGATGGCGCAAATGGGGAACTCTTGCTTTACACGAATAATGGCATCACTAACCATTAACTGAATAACGATCATGAAAGAATATTTAATGGTAAATTACCTCTAAATCAAATTAAATCAAGGTTAAAGTTAAAACTGTGCGTGTAAAGTACACGTGGATATTATTTAATGTCGTAGAGCGTCATGAAGTCCCTGATGTACCTCTTCATTTTGAAGCAATTTAGTATGGAGGTCTTAAAAGAATTGTTTAGGAGCGTAACATTGACTGACAGAATCTAATAGGCTTTAATGAATATTAAAAAGTCCCAGGGCATTGATAAGGGTGTAAATTTAGCGCATTACAAACGGGTCGGGAATGGAATACGCTAAATTGCCATTTTTGCAATTGAGGGTACAATGCTGACATTTCCTATCTCATTTATTTCTTTAAAAATTTCATGACGTGTTTAAATGACTTACAGGCCATTAATATATTATACTGGAAAATGTTGGGAATATGAAAATATTGCCCTTTCAATTAACCATACCAAAAATATATTTGCGCTTAATTTACGCTCATCAAACTTTTTCTCTTCCACATAATAAGCTTAGAGCAATAACAATAAAATTTATATAAGGGGGAGAAAACATACTGACAGGATCATTACTTTAACACTTTAAGGAATGTCGGTGGATGGTGGCTGTCTTGTCAGGCAAGAAAAACAACTTTGGCATATACTGTTAATTTCCCGCCATTTCATAGTTGTATCTCGTGATTAATCACAACTCAATTTAATTTTCTGAATTACAAAGAAAAAATCTATATCTCCATGTACAATTTTGATTTTGTCAGTCATTTATTTTTTTATTTTCAATATTTTATACAAAAATATAAAATGATTTAAACCATATCCCCCAATTTTGTCCCCCATCAGCTCGAAGCAATAATGAACGGCAGGTAATGCACAATTTCTGTTCCTTTACTAAAAGTTTGAAAGCACGTTCGATATCACTTAAGCGATCGAAAAGCACTTAACTTAAAAGACATACAATTTGATTTTTGCCAGAAGATTGGGCTTTTAAATGAAAATTCTGATTTATTAACAATGGACGGTTTTCATTGTTATGTCAATTATTGTACCGTGTTTTAGTGTTCACGTTAGATAAATATGAATATGAGACAAAATGTGGAATATTTTTGATATACCACAAAAAAGCAATAATTATTAAAATTTAATGTTACAAAAATGGTTTTTAGTCTATTTAGAGATTGCGTTTGGTCAATGTGAAACAAATTTAGTATATTTTTGATATACCACAAAAAGCTATAATGATAATTTAATGTTAGAGAAATGATTCAAAATTAAATGACTTGATCATAACACCAAGCATTGTGTTCAAACAAACTCTAAAATTGTACACTGTTTTCCCATTAGTACTCTAAACATCACAAGAACCTGCTTTTAATAATGTTTTAAAACTCTACAACTCAATTGTTTAGTTAAAACACTCTTTAATTCTTCATTCTCTGTACTCCAATATCGACCAAATGTACGATTGGTAAAAGTTCATTTTCGTCTGATGGGAAATTTATAGAAACAACAGTTTTAGGACAATCATGATGGGTACAATGGCCATGAAATTATACATAGGCATTTATCTTTATAACATAAACTATTCAGGGACCGTCATGGCCGTGATCTTATGGTAGTTGGATTTACAACTCACTATGTAATCAGTGCCTATCACCACTGATGTTGTATGCGAGTTTGAATCTCGATCAAGGCGAGGTGTACAACATTATGTGATACAATTTGTCAGTGACTTGCGACAAATCGGTGGTTTTCTCGGGATCCTCCGGTTTCCTCAACCAATAAAACTGACAGCCACGATATAACTGAAATATTGTTGAAAGTGGCGTTAAATACCATTAACAAAAAACAAACATAAGATATTCCAACTGTGCTGTACTTTTCAACGACTTGTTTCTTTATTTGTATGAAGAAAACTTCGTACAGGGGTTTCTCAAGAAGTTAGGCCGGTTCTTAAATTTCATGTTCCGGTTCATACCGTAATTGATGTCATTTAACTGAATAATTCACAGTTTGGCGACTATGTGGTTCATCGCATCTATCCAATTGAACTTGAGATAAATGGATACCATGCTCAGATCCAGCTATGTCTACTTCATACCTTTACATACACATAGAAATGGATAGCGAGTTCCGGTTAAAAGCGAAATATTACAAGAGAGATTATTTCAATTTTCCCAACGTGAACGTTCCATTTATAAGTAGTTGCTCAACATTCCAAAAGAACCTGCATATGGGGTATAGATCCCTCTGTTATTTTCGGTATTCGGTGGTTCCTATCATGATTTATTTGATAGAGATTTGCTTCTAACAAAGAAGCTACTGAACCAAGGTGTCTTAGTGGTTCAGGCGAAGTTTATAAACATCAGATATTTTTTTTTATATCATTATTAGGCCTATCATGTAATTGTTATTGTCGTTTTACTTTTCACCCTTATGTTACTTTTTACAAAAATATCGTAAATTTACTTCTCGGCATTTTTATTCCGGTTAAAACTAGCATGCATCATTATTTTCACCTAGTCATTATTAAGCGTGAAATAAGAAGGCGACGGATTTACATGAGCAATTATGCTTGTTTACAAATCCAATTTAGATATAATTTATTTATATATATTGCATGGTGATTGTATATTGTATTGTAGACAATAATATACTGTTTTCATCAACAAGCCATCGGAGGGATTACATTTAGCAGTGAATACCACAGGCGCTCGTGGCACGGTCCACCCCCCTTTTTCTAACTTTCTGTTTGCAAATTTATTTTCAATAAAATTTCTTTATTTCTTTATTATTTCATCTATTTTTCCTTATTTTAACTTGTTCGTGTCAACCCTATAGAAATTTTATTGAAAATAAATTTGTAAACAGAAAGTTAGAAAAAGGGGGTGGTCCGTGCCACGAGCGCCTGTGGTGAATACACTTGGTCTTATTCCTATCCACCTAGGTGACAAACGACGAATATATTGATAACTACATGGCATAGTTTCTGAGATAGCACTACTCCTCCCCTTACCTCGAAAATCACAACCAATAGAACATGCTATCAAAAATGTGAAACTGCAGGCCTGTGTCGTTGATGTGCACTTCCTGTAAATTTAAAGATACACCATTAAACATCACACTGTGACATAGTCTGATACTATGGACATCATATTCCCATTCCAACATGTATCAGACTCAGCTCATCAAGTGTGTGGACCACATCTCAAAGAACCTTGACACAAACAGACTGCATGTCTAATAAAAAGTTTGTCATTACCTACTCATCCATAAACTCCATCATTATCAGGGGCGAATCCAGGATTTGAAGTTAGGGGGAGGGGCACTTAAAAAATTACGCCGAGCGGAGGGATGCACGAACATTTTGGGGGTATTTCGTGTGTAAAATCACGATTTTACGCCAAAAAATCATATTTTTTCCAATTTTATGGGGGGGGGGTAGGGTTAGGGCTAGGGCGCACCTGAATCCGCCCCTGATTATGTTATCAGAGGATAAAGACATTCCTACCAGACAGAAAACAGTCGTGCCTGGTAAGAAATCTTTATGGTCCTTAATTGCCCTATATCTCTATATACCCTTTGTAAATTTTGAAAGGGGATTGTCGTGGTCATGATCGTATGGTATTTGGCTTTACAACTATTTGTCCAATCTGTGCCTATCACCACTAACGTTGTGAGCTCGAATCCCGCCCATGCGAGGTGTACTCGATACAACATTATGTGATAAAGTCTGTCAGTGACTTGCGACAGACAGGTCAGTGGTTTTCTCCTGGTACTCCGGTTTCCTCTACCAATAAAACTGACCGCCACGACATAACTGAAATATTGTTGAAAGTGGCGTCAAACACACGAAATACCCCAACAATTTTCGCTCCTCCCTCCGCAATTGGAAAAAAATATGATTTTTTGGCGTAAAATCGTGATTTTTCACACGAAACACCCCAACAATTTTCGCGCCTCCCTCCGCTCGGTGCAATTTTTTTAAGTGCGCCCCCCTAACTTGAAATCCTGGATCCGCCCCTGAAACACTATTAACCTAACCTGAACTGATAACCTTGAATTCTTGTAACGGTAGAGGGAATGTCCTATTTGTTCTCACAGTTTATTGATACTAGTTAATATTTTAAGAGAGGATTAGAACTTATCAAATGAGTTGTGTTGATTAATACAGGATATAGGGTTACAATCATGGGATAATATATGTATTGATTTAAGTGTAGTAATTGATTGGTTCTGTCATATGACTATTTGAGAGACAGTGGCACCTGTTTACATTCGAGTCTAATTCTCGTGTTGGTTTTCATAGATCATTTCGTTCTGAAACAGTGCCAGATCCTGGATGACTGTGAACGCGAAGATTCTGTATGATCGTGAATGCAAACATCTTAAATGACCGTGAATGCAAATATCCTTCATGACCGTGAATACAAAGATTTTGCTTGACCGTGGATGCAAAGATTTTGCATGACGGTGAATGCCAGGTCGTGTATGACAGCGAATGCAAAGATTCACCATGACCGTGAATGGAAAGATATTGCTGGACGGTGAATGCGAAGATTCTGCATGATCGCGAATGCAAATATCTTATATGAACGTGAATGCAAAGATTCTACATGACGGCGAATGCCAGAACGTGGATGAACGTGGATGAACGTGGATGCCAATATCCAAACGAAGGTGACCTTATCCGATTTCAGCTATCATGTTTAGCTCTTTGGTTTTATTCCTCCTAAAACTATTAAAATGCTTGGATTCTAATCCTTTGTCCGTTAGCGTACCTGATGAAGGTTATTCCAGAAACGCACCACGATATAACTTAAGTACAATGTATTGTTGAAAGTGGCACTAAACACCATAATCCCTCATGGTGTAATATCTACTCCCTCTTTAAGCCAGACGTTCAGAGTGCTGAGCATGTACCACTCTCATGAAATACATTCTTTCTGATCAAAGAATCACGTTTTAATCAGGATAATACGAATAATACATTTAAATGATAATTTGTACTTTAATGGCTAATTTACATAGTAAATAGATATAAAGTTTAATTGGAATATTTTGCAGCAATTTAGTATTAATGGCCTTATCAATAAACTCACAGAAATTACTTTAATATGAATACTACAATGTATATGCCATACCGCTGGAGTTCAATGCACCCTTGAATCCTTAAGGGTATAATAAAACATCATATGCAACTGATCCAATAGATGACAATTTCTTTTCAGAACAGTGTACGTCAATATCTTCTTTAAACACCATTTAGAACATATAACATTATATTGAAGCATCAAATTTCCATTCTAGATACAGTTTATATCATAATCGATTATATTCATAATGCATGGTGCCCCATGTTATTTGATTTGCACTTTTAAAATATATTTTTCATAAAATATTGTTAAAGAGAATTTCTATATGATTTTGTTACTATTGCAATCAAACTGCATTTGTTAAGCTTGATTTTCAATAATTTTTACACCTTGAAAGATTTGTTTTCAAAATGAATGGAAATTCAGGGGAGATAATTCAATATGCTGATCTGACTAAAAGCTACAATTAGAAACAAGAATTGCCAACGTGGGCTATGTTTCATGTCATATCGATATGAAATGAGGGATTTCTGTGGAGGACACCACATACATTATTTTAATTAACTTGCAATTGTTTCTGAAGAGAAGATCTTGAGAGTTTCAGCCAATCAGCAACAAGAATTGCACATAAGCACCCATCTTTCCAGGATAGACTAATTTCATGTTACCGCCGCCATTATGATTCAAAGGTCAATCGGAGTAAAAAAACGTAAACAAGACGTCATTGCATTTGTAAACACGGTGACGCAGTTTATTCATCGTGGCAGTTATGCACATATCGTCACGGTCGTAAGGAAGTTTTCGTGAATTTGTTGGTTAGGAAAATAATTCATGACTACATGTATCCCGTAGATCTTGAAAATAATGAGAAATCGTGTGAATATTCAGCTATGCAGTATGTGGCCAAAAGTATTGGCACATGTAAAAAAAAATCCCTATATAATCAACCAAAACCATATTTTTTCAAAAAATTATTGTGAAGTCATTTTTGGATAGATTTTAACAAATTTTACACCAAAACATTCAGAATTGTCTATATTTTGATTGTTTATTTGCTCATTATGTTTATATGAGTAGTTTTTATTTCTGCATAATTTAAACAGGATTGTGAATTTTTAGGATTTATTTTTAGTTGAAATATATAGGAAAATCAAAGTCAATTTTTATTTGTTATGTTTAAATTATGGAGCATCAAATAAAACTTTTTAAAAGGTCCAACTTAAAACTGGTATGCCCCTTTTGTTAGAGAATGTATAAAGTCTGTGTGTGTAAGACACTTGATGTACTAACTTAAAAATGACTTAGTTCAACTATATATCATTTTTAGAAGTCAAAATCCTGTAAGAATGCACACCTTTAGTATTTGTACATTAAACACACTACAAAATATTACAAAAACTCTAGCTCAAAACTATAGGGAGGGACAGACAGGAGGTAAATAGTATGCCCTGATACAGGGCTATACATTAACAGTCGTGTTCCATTCTTACATGTATGTCAAGCACATTATTATGCTGTGGTTTCTGTTCGTGAGATGTCAGGAGACCAATAATAACATATCAGGATTAGTATGGAAAAAGTGCTATATTCAGGAACAAGTCAGTCTTTGTTGGGCAAAATATGTACATGCACATGTACTTTGTAAATGATTCAACTCGATAACTTTTGTAAATCATAGAGCACAAAAATTAAACAAATGCTCATTAACAAGAAATATTTATTGCAAAAACAAAACATTATTAAAAGGTCAGCTACATGTATAATAACAATGTTGTAAAATAACAAAACTATGAACTGGAACATTGAAGAATGGGTAATAAATTAAAACACATTCCCCTCATCCTGGTGAATGATTGAATGAAAATTGTATTGCTTTTAACATCAAAAAGTTAATATTGGGGGACACTATGCAATTTTCTCTATCTTTAGTTATTGCATTGAGAAGTTAAAAAATCTGACTAAAGTTCCACCCCCCAAAAAAACACTACATGTAATAAGGTTCAAAACTCCTTTAATTTCAAAATATTTGTCTAAGACTTTCTCAGGTAAATGAACAAAGCCCAAAATATTCAATAATTTTACATGAAAAACAACACTCATATGGGCGATAAAAACATTCTATTCATAGAATTTTTAAACAATAAACAACAAGAAACATAAACTATAACATGTGATGTGTAAACTATTTAAGCATGAGCAACAGGAAACACATTTAGATACAAAAAATGAAAAGACCAACACCCTTAGTTGAATTTTTAGAGTGCTAGTTCATTGAAACAACAGTCTGTGGGTAGATATGTCGTTCCACTCTGAAACATTATTCTGATTCTGACCCGATCATTCTTTGTTCTTACTCCTTAATGCTGCATTTTTACCAATTTTATAATCTTTGGTTTGACTAGACAGGGGCTAGAACCCATGGATCTACCACATTCAAGGTGAGCATGCTAACCATTACACAACATTTTTGCAGTCGTGTAAAAATCACACTGAAAAAGGAGTAGTTCTTCAAAACTTTCATTAAGCTAGGGACTTGTGTCCAAGTTAGTTAATGCAGTCAACATGATCAAGCATATATTAAAATAAACCCATAGATTAGCTTCCAGTCAGATTTGAACTGACATCTTTTCAACATTATTGAAATGTACTCTACCTTGTACTATAGAAGCTATATACATGTATTGTAATTGTTAGTAGTTGACAAACCTAATACAGTACTCCGATCATTAGCTTCCAGAGAGATTTGAACTGACATCTCTCAAACATTATTGAAATGTACTGATTCATTGACACCATAGTAACTACAACATTTTGTCATGAATTTGTTAGGAACATTTCAGCCAAGATTGCCCATCATTGGTTGCAATCCCTTCTGTTATTATCTAATGGTCCTGAATTGGCACTGCATAGACACGATAGAGAATTTAAAAAAACATGCATAAATTTCATACCCTGCAGTGCAAGAACAATAAGCTCCTTCTGTCAAACCATCATCTTCTTTGCCTTTGGCACAATATCTATACATTGTGGGGGTCATCATTCAGTGTCTGTGAGGGTGAACACTTTGTTCTTAAAATACACAATGGGCTAACAAGAACTGCGTTATGTCTGTCAAAAAAATTGGTGGCCAAACTGCATACCATGATCATGACTTTCATGTTCATCAAGCCAACCAGAATAAATCTGAAGGGGGTCTGTAATTCCACACTCACTCAAAATGTTGTCGTAGCATCTCTTGTTGTCCTTCAAAACATCATCTTGTGATGGCACCAAAGGCAAGTTCAACTTGCATGCCGAAAAACACATGGCCGCTAGCTCCTCCTTCGTTCCCGATTTCGTTTAATAAATCTCTCATCGTCAAGAACTCTGAGATTCTCGACTTTCCAACATCGAAGCTCATCAAGAGTGTAGAGTTGATCACCAGGATCCATTTGTAGATGTATAATACAATTTTGCAAATAAATAACGTGAATAAAACTTCGAAAAGGTTGAAAAATGATGTGGATATAGAAAATCATCGTATAATCCAAACAGAAAGGCCGCTTACCACCCGGATTTTACTCCGATTGGACTTTGGACTAAAGCCGCTTACAACAAAAATAGGTTAATGTGAAATATGTCTATTATTATGAAATGAAGAATATTTGCAATATTTGTTTTAGTCAACCTGAAACAAGAATTGTACACGCGGTCTTATTTTTGCCAGATCAAGAGAAAAGGAGGATTGTTTGTAGATGACCTCACAAACATAATTCCTATAACATTTCGCTAAAGTGGAACCAACAGTTGTGTAGACAATCAAATTGTGAAATGGTAACGACTTTGGACAACGGACGATGGACGCAAAGTAATAACAATAGCCTACATTAACTTTTGGTTCAGGTGGGACAATAAGGAATTTAGTCGGTTCAGTTGTGAACTAAGTCCTCATGCGTATGAATTGTGTTTGGGTGTTGATCATAATGATATGAAACCGGCCATATACTATAAAGAGCTCGCTGACGCTCGCATATTAATAAGAAACCGACACGGCCATGAATGCTCGCGCATCTGAAAATTATCAGGCAATTGCATGCTCATCCAGTGCATCAAAAAGTGTCGAGATATATTGGGGACGACATTTTTTTAGGGCCGAATCTAGTCTCATTCAATCGAGCTGTCGTTCCTTACGAAATCTTAAAAGTTGACTTCCGCGTAGAAACAAAAATTCTTGTCAGTATGTCAGAAGAGATTTAATAAATTAAAAAATATCAATATAAGTAAAACAAGCTAACAAAATGATTTTATTACACACGGGTTCCCCCGGGGTTTCAGTGGTATCGGATGTACGAGAGAGGGTACGAGACTAAGGATCACCTTTGCGCTTTATGTTAAGAAGATCTTCATTAGTTGAGTGTGTTAGTATGTTACACGGAACGTGTTCACAAAGCACAGATTTTTTTTTATTCCTCAGTATGTGCAGCCATGTTTGTCAAAAAATCCTAAGTACACATTTTATACCATAAAGAGCTCGCTGACGCTCGCATATAATGTTCAGGTGTTAAACTGGTATGCCATACTAATTTTGAAGATGAACAAATTTTATGTCTCTGTGTTTAGGTAAACGGTGGGTTCCACTTGTGGAGCAGGAACTATTTACTCTTCTAGAGCACTTTTGTAGTGGGACTCAATATATAGAGAATCTGAGACAGATTTAATACCGTGTAAAATGTTGTTGCTTTTCGTACACGTACAGGACAGTGATAATGCCATAATATACTAGGGATCGTCAGTTAGTAGGGGGGGGGGGGGGGGGGGGGGGGGGGGTAGATTGGTCTACTCGGCTACTTGGGTTAGCGGGTTAGACATTTTTTCTCTCACACGAATCAAAAATCAAATTATTTCTTCACATGATAAATATCCATTTTTTTTAAATTACCAAAATTTTTGGCTAATAACTGCTGATCAGATTATTGCTTTTTCTGTAATAATCAGGTCAAGGTATTTTTTCTTTAAAATTGATTGACAGTAACTGGGTTTTTTTAAGAAAATAACACACATCCCTCCCCTAACAGCTAATGGGCCTTAAATTCCCTTACTCCGAGGTCAAATAACCGGTTACTGACTGAAAAGGTCGAATTTGATCTGGATAATAGGAGTAACCTTGCCCTTTGATGTTACTTTAACCCTTTCCCTTAATTAGTTTATTTTTACTTTTTAATTGCTGGATAACATATTTAAAGTTTATAATTCCTTACCCAATTACATTGTATATTCAAAATGTCTACATTAGCTTACCACACAGAAATGTAGATTTAAATCAAATATATATCTAGGGATTGTATATATATATATACGATCGTATTTCTAGGCAGACATGCATTGAGTGCACATTTAAATGAAGGAAAATCCACACTAATTAGTCGTTACTCGGTGAAAATCATGTTTTTGACGTGAAATCCGACAAATATTTTAATGAGGGATTTTAATAAACAATGTTGCTTATTAGAGTTATTTATTTGCTTCAATGTAAACACAAACCAAATAGAACTAGACGGCATACGTAAATTTCTGTGAAGAATCGGATTCGTTGAATCCCCTAGAGATAGTCCTAGTTCGTTTTATCTTCCATCATTAAAGCTTGCTAATTGGTCATTAGTGTTACCATTCTCGTTCTGATGCTAAAGATAATGAGGAAAAATCTCAAATTGGGTATCAGAAACAAATTGAAACTTCTAGTGTTAAATTTATCTAAGAAAAGACTTGATTTTAATTATCCTTCAAAATCTGGCCCCGAGATCTACAAGTTTTCAATCCTGGTATTGAGACAGTGATCACATTGTACTTAATTTTGTCAGATTTAATTTATAGTTATCGGGTCATTAGCGACACTTGTTGTAGACGCCATTACAGATAGCCAATTACAGTAATTACAAAAATAGGATTTTTTTTTCATTTCCACAAAAATAATTATTCGATATTTTTTTCATTTCTTAATCTGTGAGAAAATTTCAAATGAGAAATTGATAAAATCAAGTTACAATTGTACAAAATTGTCTCAAGCGGCATGCGGAGCAAATCGTAGCAATTATCACTATACCTTTTGACGTCTAATGCAGTTGGCCACGAAATGAAATAAATTTAATGAAACGAATTAACTTTTCTATTCTTCTGACAATGATCAGCTATTGAATTCGTGTCAGAGAAAATTACATAGTGAATAATTTACTTTTCAATATGAACGAATTAATTTCCTGTAATTCGAAAAAGCAATAACGAACAAATCTTGTATTTTACAGAATCAATTACCATTATTATTTGATTGTTGTACAAAATAAAGTAAAAATGTGTTCATGGAGTTCAAAAAGAAGAGAGAGAGAGAGAGAGAGAGAGAGAGAGAGAGAGAGAGAGAGAGAGAGAAAATTAACATCATTATTTGATTGTTGACCTAAGTAAAGTGAAAATGAGTTCGTAGAGTTCAGAAAGAAGAAAAGAGAGAGAGAGAGAGAGAGTTGCCTGCATTTTAAAGATAAAAAGTAAAGAATTGCACGCAAAACACATTTATTATTATTGTGACAGTTATTGTGCAGTTTTCAATGGTTGCAATGGTAAGTTTTGAAAATAATACAGATTTTTCATGTCAAAAATGGTACTCCGATTTTCCTTTGGCGAAAACAAAATCTGACTCGGGGAAAACATAGCTCTTTCCCAAAAACTTATATGGTCGATCCATTAGTAGTTACAAATTAGAGATAAGACAAATGGTTTGCCATAAAAAAAAAAACACAGACCGGATAATAGACTGTATTCGAAAAGTAGTAGAAGATGCAGGACACTTCTTTCTTGACAGCAGAAATGGTGACAATCTAATATTTGACTTTTGTAATTAAGAGAAACACGTATTAAAAGAACAATTGAGTTCATTATTATCAAATACTGTTGAAAACACGCAAGATATACACAAAATATTTATTAACCAACAAGGACCTAATGTAGAAAGTGGGGGGGGGGGGGGGGGGGTATTTTTTTAGATAATGGAGCTAACGACACTAGTTTACAACTTCAAAAACAGATATAGTATGCGTGAGTGAATGTTGTAGTCAGCAGTGTAGTGAGTCATTTTTAGCTCTATGGTGACATGCTAACAAAATGCGTAGTAAAAATGTAAATGTGTATATATAGTTGCAACACATCAGCTAGCTAAACTAGATTGTTAAATGTGTATGGCTATTACGACAAGAACGGCCTTGTATGTGTGAAATCTTGATAGAAAATCGTACAGAAAACTCGGGTCAACATTAAAAGTTCATCAACATTGGTTTTATTATTACTGTTGTCTAACATCCATGATGAGGTCTTCAATGAGGTTCGCTAAGGTTGTGGATGGATGGAATACGAGTACCAACAGAAAATCACCGACGTGCCGTATTTCATTAACAAACTTTATCTCATAGAGAGATATATCGAGTACACCTCAACATGGGCGAGGAATCGAACTCATAGATATACCAGTGATATGCACTGATAGCAAAGGAAGAAGTAGACGACGTCTTCCATGACGAACATAAGTCAAACCTCAATGTGAACTCCGAGGGATGCTCCGGTATAGAGATGAGATCTAGATTCTCCACTGCCGGGTACCACCCAATCGATAGAAAGGGACACCTACTAGTTGTGTTGGACGAATTAAGTACAAAATTAGCCCCATAAAACGGTATTCCAATGCGTGCCCCATGCATGAAAAATCCAACACTCCTTGCAGTAAAAGACAACTTACAATTGTTCTTAATAAGCAAGTTTATTTGGAGTGGTCGTTCACGGCCCGTTGCTAGGAAACATTTTCCAACCATATCCATAATTACAAGTATTTTTTCCTTCCCTGTGTCAATTAAAGCCTCCGCTCATTGGCCAATCCCTCTACCACGTGTTAACCTATATGATTTATTATTTTTAAACACTTTGTTACAGCTGAAATAATGTTCCTAGTATGTGGGTGAACTAGTCTACTTCTTCTCGCCCATAAAGTTATATATGGCATAAAAGTTTGCTTACAGGACTATCGGGCAAACGTTAATTACCAATAAAATAACCATACAAACACTTTCAGCAATATAAAATGAAAAACAAATGAGAATGATATGAAAAAGCACTTTGTCCTATCAAGATATTTGAGAGATCAATTGAGTGTGTAAACCAACTTAGAATGGCCATTAATTATATACGGAATATGGACGGCAAAAAGCAAATGGAACACAGCAAGATGCATGACACTCATTCCCACACGCTGTCTCCTCCTTAATGTGCATGGACAGCAAAGAACTAGCAAGTACCAATTAAAACAAAATCGCCATTTTTTTTACTGATTGGATTTTGATCCAAATCTTTCTCAATACAATCTATTACATCATGATGGAACCTTAGCCAGCACCCGAGTTAATCCCAGTATTTTTGGTGGGGTCCGTATTGCTCATCTTTTTAGTTTTTTGTGTTGTCCTATTATGTGTCTTTACGTTCTGAGTTTCGTGTTGTGATATTCTTATATTTTCTGCATAAAAACGATGTTCGGTTCGTCTTTACCTCCAGTTGTTTGTAGGAGGAATCATGTATTATTTACGTTATTTGTGTTTTCTTGTGTATAGTGGTACTTTGTTGGTATTCTCTAACGTTTATTTACTAAGCTTGCTATTCATTTATTTGGAACTAAGTTAAATGAAAATATTGCCATATACATTGTAATATATTTTCTTACAGTAACGTGAATTTACATAAGGCCATTAATTTCTGTCGTAAGCAATATGATTTGTTGTTGTTGAATTTTTTATGTAAGTATTTAAGTATCAATGTCTTTTTGTTCGTGTAGTCCTATAAAATAAATTAAAATTCATTTTATTTTCATTCAGAAATAATGTGATATACATTTATATTGGCTAATTAAAAATACATTCTATCAAATGTTTTTCTGGTACGCCGAGTATAAAATAGCCTACGTTGATTTAATTTAATTCAATTTAATTTATTTTTTAATAGACTCCATTTGAAATGAAAAAAAAATGGAATGAAATGAAATGGAGTAATAAATAGTGTTCCCCTTTGAAGCAATTTCAGGTGTAAAATACTTCTAATAAGATTTATAGAGATGAATCAACTGTCTTATTTTAATAAATACAAACTGTTTATGTGAATTAATTCTTTGTCAATATATTTACACAGATATACGATCTCCGTAAGTAAATATCTATTAAAACGGATACGTAGAAAGAGCTGAGTTCTCTATTAACACATGGCTTAATTAAATCGCCTCTAACGTTTTTAATTGATTCCATTTCTGTGGATTTAATGGAAAAAGGATTTTGTTGATATTTATGAAAATAGTCCATCAACAGCGTGTGTAATTGAGTTTAAACTTTAATTGAACAAATAATTACTTTATTTTGCGTCGTGACATATTATATTAAACGGGTATAGAGAGGACACTTGAAGGAAAATTGATAGGGAATTATTTTCTTGAATATAATTAAACAATTTCTCAAAACTTGCGATGTTTAACTTTTGGGGTAGTCACTAAACATTGATTAATATTCTACATAATAATGCGCAATTGTCAGCATCCGGGCACTATTTGTAAGGATCAAATTCAAAAGAACTCATTAATGATAAAAACCCCTCTTATGGGCTTAGACTAACAACCAATTAGGGTCTATTGAAGAGGATGAACCTATTTCATTAGAATCGAATTCCTAATCTCTTCAAGTATGTCAATATTAACCTATTCAAGTATAAATTTAATGAAAATTCGTCAAATTTTATTCTTTCCACAAAGTTTGAAATGCCACGCTCGACCAATTTTCTTACTTTTATGAGAGCAATTTTAGATCATTTTAAAATGCATCATTTATTTCAAAATATTCCTTTATTAGTTATATATCTCTTTCAAATTTATGAATTGTAAAAATATTGTATCACACAATACCCGGCTATACACCAGTAGTGTATAAGCTATCCCATAATTCAACAAAATACAGATCAGATTTTAGCTTACGTCGAGTTGATTCGATTTGATTTGATTTGATTTATTGTGTTTAACGCCGCTTCCAGCAATATTTCAGCTATATCATGGCGACCAGTTTTAGTGGTGGAAGAAGCCGGAGTACCCGGAGAGAACCTCCGACCATGGGCAAGGAACTGGTAAAGTTTATCACTTGCGGCTGCGAGTCGAGTGCACCATTTTTTGTAATTTACAAAGCCGGGTGCGAACCCACGCCGTATTGGTGATAGGCTTGTAGGAGTTGTTATGTAATTAAACTACCTAACTCATTGAGCCACCCGGGCCCTAGTTTACGTCGAAACTACAAACATATATATGTACCAGCTACATATAGCACATATACAAAATGCCAACCACTCAAAATGAGCAAAAGACCCAATTATGGTGAGCACGAGTCTCATTTTCACAATTCTAACGATTTCTTTGAAAACAGGAATTGCACAAGTACGTGTGTACATCTATTCTGATATAGGGGATTTTTTTGTCATAGCGAAATAGCTGTAAACCCTTCCGAATTACCTTAGTTATCCCCCGTTTTTGTGGTATTCGTGTTGTCTTGTCATTCCTCTGACTTTAGCACTCTGTCATTGTTGTATTGTCATTTCTTTAACTTTGGTATTCTTGGTTTGTCCCCCAAGCCTCTGTGAAAAACTATGTTCGATTCGTTGTTCTTACCTGCTAGCATCTATATTATGACAATATAATTATATTCACTTGCGTGTGTTGACGAACGCATATAAGAGAACATTCGTCATCCTGTTCCCAGTGGACTCTGCAATCCCAGCCACTGTGATTGGGAGATAAAGAACCGGTCCTCTATATTTCGACAAAAATCGTGACTTTTGTAACGCGATATAAACCTGGAACTCTGAACCGACATCCGATAACTGAGTAAGACGAAAAAGCAATCTGAACCTACGTAATACGAAAGAGATCAGAACATTAGCACTTCAATATTATCAGAGAAATTAGTCGAGTACAAGTTACATGCGATGAGATGATAATGATGTCCGCTGTGTACTAGACCAACGCGATATTTATAGTTTTTGCTCAATGAAACAACAGTCCGCGGGTACACATGTCGCTTCACTCGGACACATTATCCTGATTCCGAGCCAACCAGGCTTTGCTCTTTTTCCTTCATGTCGCATTTTTAGCGGAGAGTAATAAGCACCAATGTAATAGTCTTTGGTTTGATACCATGATCTACCAAACCCGATGCAAGAAGGCTAACCATTACAGCACAGATACAGTTAAAACAACATCAGTACAAAAAGTCACCAGTAGTTATTGCAAAATAAGAATTTAGTTTCGTACTTTCCTTCTAAATCCATATACAAAACTAAATTAAAAGACCATATATGTGGTCCCGAAACACAATCCTGGAAAATTTTATACCCAAGTGTAAGATTTCAATCGTCAAAAACTGGTTGAATCTTGTCGTCAGCCACGAGATGTGATACTCTTGGGTGTCTGGGGTGTATTTATCTTAGAATGACATCGAGTGTTATTTTCTACATTGTTTCAAAGTTTTGTAGAATAAAAGAACTACTTCCACCGGTTAATGACATCATGATATAAAAAAAAGTCTCGGGTGAATTGTATTTGAACAAAACATTTGAACATCATTACATAGAATTTTTTTATTCCTCAAAAGAGAAAAGTTTTCCAGTAATTAGTTTCATTTCTAAATGAATTTTGTCACCGACCTTCCCACAAGTATACTAGTTTTGGATTTTATTTGGTTTTATAATAAGAGGGACCGTCGAGGTCATGATCGTATGGTAGTTGGATTTATAACTACCTTTGCAATCAGTGTCTATCACCACTAACGTTGGGAGTTCGAATCCCGCTCAGGCGAGGTGTACTCGATACAACATTATGTGATACTATTTGTCATTTAATTGCGACAGGTCAGTGGTTTTCTCCGGGTCCTCCGGTTTCCTCCACCAATAAAACTGACTGCCACGATATAGCTGAAATATTGTTGAAAGTGGTGTTAAACACCATAGCGCAATCCCAACCCCTTATAATAAGAGGAGGCATCATTGAACTCGTCGTTACTCATTTTAAAATTGCTGGTAAAATGTACTCGGTTCTAAGCATATTTTCTGCGATTACTGATTGGTTTCTTCTACTAATTATCCGCATCGATGGTGTAATGGTTAGCGTGCTCACTTCGAGTGTGGTAGATCGTGGGTTCAAACCCGGTCAGGTCCAACAAAATACTAAATAAATGGTATTTGTTGCCTCTCCGCTAAGCACGCAGCATTAAAAAGTAGGAACAAAGGCTGACAGGCTGGGAATCAGCATAATGTGTCCAGGTGGAGCGACATGTCTTCACGTGGACTGGTCTTTTAGTGAACTAGCACTGTAAAAAGCAACTCAGCCTGTTTGCTTAGTACAAAACGGATATCATTATTAACTCACCGAAATGTAACTTAACTTCGCGACATGGTGTAGCTGAAAAAGTGTTCCCTTGGCGCTAACCAACAATCAATCACTCCTCTACAAATCACAATTACTGACTGATCTAAGGGGTCGGCGTGGCCGTGATCGTATGTTGGGTGGATTTACAACTACATGTGCAATCAGTGCCTATAGCAACTAACGCTGTCAATTCGAACCGCGTTCATGGAGAAATGTACTCGATATAACATTATATGATAAAGTTTGTCAGTGACTTGCGACAGGTCGGTGGTTTTCTCCGAACACTCCGGTTTCTTCCATCAATAAAATTGACCGCCACGATATAACTGAAATTTTATTGAAAGTGCCGTTAAACACCATAACCCTAAACCTACTGACTGATATACTAGCTAACATAAGTTATCAATAAGTGTAATAATGACCTCTTTCTCTATTCGCAAAATATTCCTTCTGTTGATGCGGATAATTTAGTTCCTCATATTTTTGTTCCGAAGTGCACTTGTTTGAATAACCCGATAAGGTAAAAACTTTAATTTTCAAATTCTTTGATAACCCAGATTAAATTTATTTGTGATATAACAAAAACAAACAAACAGTTTTTACGGAATTAATAATCTCGATTTATAAATGTTTCATATCTAAGTTTCCTGAACATTTAATTAAATTTCAAATGGAAAAGCTTTTAACAATTTTACAGTTTATTTTAATAAATTAAAGAGTCTTAGTGACTAAGAAGTTATCCCAACAGAATCTACCTAATAACCGACAAGATTAAGACACGTGTTATAACATTTCCCTAAAATAATTGGATAGTTTATTTGAGGAACTAATGGTTGTAATGGGCATTAGTAATCATGCTAATGGAAGGTAATATTTGTGTACACAACATATGGAAATGAGGGATCTTGTCTAATGGTCAATTTAAGTTGTTATGTTATTTTTCTCGTTAAGTAACTCTACGGTCAAGAAGGCACACTCCATTAGTTGGTCTTCTAATAAGAGGACAACGTAGGATGGTTCTTAATCCCCGGAAGTTTTAATTATTACTCAACTTTAATTTAAATATTGATGTTTGACCTTAATTAGTTTTATTTGTTTGTCTGTAGACGAAGTAAGTCACGCCAATATTCACATCAGTTTTAGACGAAGTAATATTCACACCAGTTTTATATATTACGAAGATAACGGTTTTCTTTTTTTAGAATTTGAATCATAAAATTAATTAAATGCAGTTTGTATATGTCATTCCAAAAATATCCATGATCAAAATCATCAATTCCATTTCTCTTTTTGGCTTTCATAAGATCGACTGAGATAATTTGTCTATACAAAAAAATGTTACAGGTGTTCAACATAAATAAGGCCGCGAAAGTACCCGTAATGTATATTTGGCTTTGGATGTCTGTCATTTTCTTTAACACATATCGTTTTTGCTTTTTTTTTATTATAAAAAATGTTACTCTCTCCTTGTTTCAAGGGCTTCTATTGTAGTTGGTATGTCAGCTACCTGTTGTAAGATTTGTTAGCTGTTTTTTCTAAAGTAAATACAATCAGCTATTTTCAGTTCAGTAAAGATTACGAGTTCGATTCCCGCCCGTGGTGACTCCCTAAGGTGAAACGTCACTTGATAAAATAATCAATGACTTGTTCAGTAAAGATTACGAGATCGATTCCCGCCCGTGGTGACTCCCCAAGGTAAAACTTCACCATCTGACATACCGAAAATGAAATATGTTTGAAAATGGCGTTAGACACCCACAATCTAGAAGTTATATATTTAACACTAAGTCCGTGTTATGTCACATGTCTGCTAAACGAGTTATTCTGGAAAAAATTTAAAACTTGAAGATCAAGAGTGAGTGAGTGATTGTTGTTTAACGCCAATTGAGTCATTTTTGGCAATATTATGACGATAAGAAGTTAAATTTCGATGCAAATATCATGATGTACCCTTTGTACCAGATCAATAGGTTTAGTGTGATGTTTTACAATGATGGCTCACTCAAACCACAGTCTGTGGGTGAACGTGTCGCTTCACTCGGGGCACACTATCCTGATTCCGATCCAACCAATATTTGCTCTCACTCCATAATGCTGTGTTTAACAGAGTAACATCAAAAATACCAATTTTATCTATGGTTTCATCAGGTTTGGGCTACAACCCATGATGCACTGCACTCGACACGAGCACTCTTAGCCATTATATCACCGATGTTTATAAGAGTATGATAATGAGCAGTGTGACAATACAAAATTCCCGATGAACTTTATTAATTTCCACCTGGCAGAAATGTTTCCAAATAAATTGGTCTTAGGAGGTGTGGGGTCCCATAAAAATTATAACCAATGCTGTTCTCTGTAAAACCTGCAGTGTGTTGTTGTGTGTACTTGAACAGCCAAGGGTAGATAACTCCAGCGCGGACCCTATTAGGAGCAATTGAACCAATTGGCCTATAGTCGGCCCTGTTAAGAGTAACATACTTTTGTCACAATGTATGAAGCGTGGACACGTGTTCACGTTCCTCTACCAAAGAAGATTTCACAGTTTGTCGTTTTACTGTCTTGAATCTTGTTTTTCCTCGTTGTTGTTTATTTCTGGTGTCAAATTAACACGCATGGGCTTCTTGTTTTCTTTAGATTTATCACAGTCCGCTTTAGGTAAGGCCTGAAGATCTTCACCATTCAGGTACATCTGTAAACCAGTTTTGTTTTGATCAACAACTTATAACGAACATTTGAATATAGAAGAATGGATGTCCTCGAATTAGATCGCCAATAATTTATAAACCTATGTGCATTTCTCCCGATAGGGTGGGGGTCATTAAAGGGCACCTGCATAACAAATCACTGTCTATAAAGGGCAGTCTTATTTTCCACATTAATGAACAGTGCATATGATTTTACCTGTACATAAAGGGTTCATTTTATACAGGTTTGATTGTAAATAATAATAATAACAATAAACAAATGTACATTTGAGTGGACACTAATTTGATGTAAGTAGACGGCAGCACTTGTTTGTATCCAAAATATGTTTTAGCAATTTGTGCTTAATTATGGCACATGATTTAAACATCTTCTGGTAAATGGGTAAATTATAGCCAAAATGTACGACTGTTTTAAATCAACTCTGAATGCCATACACATTATCATTATTTGATCTGCATAATATATACAAAAAAATGACGTTTCATGAGCTAAGATAAGATTTTTGTGATAAATTAAGCATATGTTTTTCCTTGATAAACACATGCCTGTGAAATGTCAAATAGCTATTTTTTGTGTAAATGCGTCCGGAAGGCTTAGCTAACGACACAACTTTTAACTAGTGGCAAGGTATATCTCTCTGTCAATCAGTGGTGTTTGGTCATAATCCATGATTAAGAACGACACCTCTGAAATTAACATAATATCTGCCATCTTGTGCCCCAGGATTGTAAGAAATGTACTATAGAGAGAAAAAAAAATACCCGAAAGACAGTAAACACGCCAGTAGTTTCTAGAACATAATTCAATACTTATTTCTCTATGTCCTTAAGCTTGGTGTCTGTTTTTTGATACTATTTTTTTTTATATCAAAATGGTTCTCTGTATTCTGCATACCTTAGACTTTTATTACAATTTTCTAACTTAAAAAATTCAAAAGTTGACCACAAGATGAATTTCATAAGTTACAAAATTCTCACATTTATAACACATGTAGGAGTGTTCTAAGTTAACCAGTTCTTGTTTTAAATACTGGATCCTCTATATATACACTGATTTCTAATGTTGTCTAATATTTGTCAACAATCTGGGGGTGAAATATTTGAAATCAATTTAGAAGATTAAAATTCCTCGATTATAATAGTAGATTTGCCCCCATGCTCTTCTGTTGAAAATAACAATTATATTTGTATTTGATTTATTTTATTTTCATGGGAATTTCATACAATAATAGTATATATATATACACAAAATTTTTACCATGCCAGCACTAGCAAGATATCATTTTATAACAAATATTAACAAAAAAACAAGGAAATAAAAAGGATTCTCAAAATTGAGAAATATTAAAAGAATCCTTTAAAAAAAGAAGAAATTATAAAATGTGAATATATTCTGTCAGAAATTTTGTTAAATATGTTAATCCTTGATCCACTTAAACTTAAAAAGTTTTACTTCTCTTCTATTTGTTTGTAAATATAAATCAATTTATTTAGCTCTATGTATAAACTTGAATTTTAATATATTTAACCAACCCAACGTAAAATATTCATTTCAATTTGTCTTGGATGGTTTTTCCCGTTTCAGTGGGTGATTGAATTTTAATATATTTAACCAATGAAAGTCTTAAAATATTCATTACAATTGGACTTGGATGGTCTTTCCCGTTTCAATGGGTGATGTTACTAAGACTGTTTTACACACATTGTTTCTTTCAGAATGTTTGAGGCCTTGCAACAGACCTGCATTAGATGCACCAGGAATATGGAAAAATGTGAAGAGTAATTTTACATTAACAATGATAAAAATGTCTTCCTTAATTTCCCCTGCATGAAGTTTTTCTTAACTTACAACAGTTAACACTAAACGAATGAAAGACTCATGAGCAATATTTGTTCACATGAAAGCTAGCATCCATGTGAAATATAGGTCATTCAAAATCATGTGATCAGAACCAACCGGAAGTCATGACTAGAGTCTCGAACTCAAACAAAATGTTCAATTTAGTTTGACATTTGTATTATTTCTCGTACTTTGTGATTGGCTCTCGGTGAACCATTCTGCATGTGTCCTTTCAGCACTTTAGGATAGTCTTGTTCACAGAAAACACCGCCATTTATAACACAGAATCTGTCTCCCGGAGCAAGTGGCGTATGGCACGTTACACATTTAAAACAGTTTACATGATAAACGCTTGCTTGAGCCCTCATCACAAGTTCACTTGGTGGAATATTTTGTCCACAACCAGAACACAATCCACCAGAACCAAACATCCTGTAAAGAAAAACAAATTATAAATTCAACCATGGTTGTACAGATCTAGAGACGAATGAATGATACAATTATTTTGAATTACAAATGTACATATTCTTTCAGTTTTGTAGTTAAAAACGACAAAAAAGGGACACACGAGTAGTAAGATTCAGATTATTTTAAGCACCATTGAAAGCCATGATATAGCTTAAATACTGCTAAGGTTAGTGTTAAACACCAATCAATCAATCAATCAATCAATAAAAACACCGCATTGAATTGTATCAGGCTACTTTAATTACGATGGTGCCTGCTTTGTACAGAAAAATAAAATATAATAAGAACAAGTCTATGATTTGAAACAGGGATCTAGTTAAGCGACTGCGGTCCTAAAAAATAAAATATATTAAAAACCAGTCAGTCCTATTGTCAATACAATACTCGGTTCTAGACATGAGATTGATGTGCTTTGACAATTTTTACCTTTTTTATACCTGACTTACGATAAAATATAATTTGTGCTAATTTCGACGACGACACGAAACGAAAGAACTTTGCAATCGTTCAATACAACACGAAGGGAGGACACAGAAGAACTGGTGGTTCATGCCAATACGTTCTGTCTGTGTATCTAAAAACAACTCTCTCTAAAAGGTCTTTTTTAAGCGTTTAAAGTTATTAGGTCTATAGATTCTGCTTCAAGCACTTATCCCTTTGGAGAATTATGTGTAGTAATCATGGCTCATAAATGAAATTAGTCTTGAAAGGGCATATCTGTTTAAATGAGTTCGGGGAAGGAGATTAAAACTAAATGACAAATTACAGCAATTTCAGTGATCTCCAGCCATAATATCCTAAGCGGGATTAATAAAAGTTAATTTCATTTACTGCCTAGTTTTGTCAATATAGAAATGACTTGGTCACAATAAAATTCATTAGATAATGGACACAAAAATGATTTCAATTAGCAAATGAAAACTTCGACATTTGAAAATATGATTATGGTATTAAATTGTTGTCATTATATAAAATAAAATTTAACCTCAAAATGTCATTTGTAAATGTGTTCAATAATACATCTATACATTCTATCTTTCATTAAGCTTCTATATATATGGCAAATCAATGTATAACTAGACTGTAAACCCACATTTCTTATGATTCAACGATACACTTAAAAAAGAGGGGAGTTACAACAACACCGAAGTAGGATTTTATTGTTTTTCTTCTAATAAATAGACAATATTAGTGCAGTGTCTTAAAATATAAAGATTATGTATATCAGGCTTAAAACCTGGTATAAAGGCGAGGTTTACCGAGTTTTGTGCCGAATATTTCGGTCAGTGACACTATATAACAAAAATGTATCCAGTCAATGCAATTTGCTTGCTCAAATAGAACAAGTGCAGGATGAATGATATTATTTTTCATTAGTCTTTACAAAAAAATAAGTGAGCCGAATAAGAATTTCTTTATTGTTTTATTTCATGAAAACCTATACCGGTATGCAATCCATCTACACGCACGGGTTTAAGCATCTTACATGCAATCCAAATGGCTTTTGATAGACATTACACCTCGGTTGAACCGCTTCGGTGGTGTAATAGTTAGAGTGCCTAGAGTTCGGTAGACGGTGGTTTGAGTCCCGGTCTCGGGTAAAACCAAAGACTATACAATTGGTATTTGCTATTTCACTGCATGGCACCCAGCTTTACGGATGTGGCACCCAGCTTTACGGAGTAGGAGCAAACACTTGTCAGCTCGGGATAATGTGTCTGAGTGGAGCGACATGTCTATCCACGGACTGTTGTTTCAGTTAGATAGCACTAACTAATGTTTTTCCATCATTGATTATTTTTAACATATTTTTGCTTTTTTTTTTTATTGCTACTGAGTTGCTGTTGATGATTGTAAACAGCTGTCTAGAGAGGCACTTGCCACATGGATTGCTATTTGTGATTGCCAATAGTACATCAATTTTGTATGTTTGTTTAAATGTAATTGCTATGATTTTATGTAGTGCATGACATAAGTTGTTATATATCTGTATAGTCGGATTAAGAGCACTTTAGGGCTCATGTTGATCTGTTGTCTATGTATATATATATATATATATACCGACTCTAAATAAAATTTACTTACTTACTTACTATAATAAAAGATTCAACTAGTATTATTGGTCTATTACAAAAAGAACCTCCTCCTCCTCCTCATCATCATCATCATTTCATTGAATGCAACTTAATTTTATATGTAACTGTATTTATGCATGCATGATTTTGCTTTTATGTATGTCTATGTATACATGAGCTTATGCTTTTATGCTTTTAGATTCAGTTGTGATTAATTTTATATGTAACTGTGTTTTATGTATGCATGAGTTTGCTTTTATGTATGACTATCTATACATGAGCTTATGTTTTATACTAATGTCTATGCATGCATGTTTTGTTTTTTTTTGCTTTGTGATGTCATGTAATATGTGCTTGTAAAGTTATTTTATACTTGTATGTGCTTTTCATGTAATAGTCGATTCAAAAGCTCACTATGGCTTATGTTATGTGTTATAGATATTTCGACTTTAAATAAAACTTATTTGATATTTGATTTGATTTGTTCACGCCATGATATGAACAATTACTCACTTGGCGTTAAGCATCACTTCCTTACTCACCCTAGACCTCAGTTGACTAATGAAACGAACTCAGGGCAGCCACGCACTGTACATGTGTTATAACAAATAAAAAAAACTTTTTAATATAAACTCGGCAAATATCTGTTATCAGCGTAATTAATTTTTTTTTTGCAATATATGAGAAATAATATAATATTTATACTTCAAATATTTATTCTGTGTTATTCACGAAACGTTTCAGTGCAGCCAGGTATATCAAATGTATTACAAACAAAGACATAACATCCGAATCATAAACGTGTTTTACAGCCGATATATTACCTATACCATTATAAACATCTTTATGATCTAGACAACAGCTGTTTTGATGTGAATTTCAAAGAAAAAGACATCAAAAACTGACATGCACATGAGTAGTGCCCCCTTGATGGTTGAGAGAATTTTAGATAGATTGTTTAACACCTGTCGATTAACAGACGGAAACTATATCATCCCTCAATCGATCTAGTGATCACTCAAACATTTGGTAATTTTTTGATTGATTTTATGGCTTATGGAGATATCATGTTGTAAATTATTAATAACATCAAACGTTTGGAAATATGATAAAATACCTATGTACAAACAGGAACATATCAATATCTCACAAAATATTTACACGTAGTTATAGGAATGTTTTGAAAATGTGGCCTATATCTCGTTATGCTATATATGCTAAAATAATGAGAGAGAGAGAGAGAGAGAGAGAGAGAGAGAGAGAGAGAATTAGCATCATTATTTGATTGTTGACTTAAGTAAAGTGAAAATGAGTTCGTGGAGTTCAGAAAGAAGAAAAAGAGAGAGAGAGAGAGAGAGAGAGAGAGAGCGAGAGAGAGAGAGAGAGAGAGAGAGAGAGGGGGGGGGGGGGGGGGGGTATATTATAGCAAGTGGTAACGGTTGTTCAAATGTGGCCTGAATTCCGTTATGTTTTGCTGAAATATTGAAGAGTGATGAAAAAAAAGGGGGGGGGGGTAATTATATAACTAGTGGTAACGGTTGATGGTCGACAAGACGGAAAGCATCCATCCATATAGGACTGGGACTGAACAATATTAACATAACGCTCGACTGACTTGGAGGCACGACAGTGTAAATCAATTCAGAAAATAGAGACAAGGGAACCCGAATGAAGCCAAAATACCGATTGGCGATATTCATTTTTCTCCTCTCATATAAACTGTATATTGACAACAAAATAACATATTGTACAAACAATTCTTTATATAATAGCAAGCAATAAGCCAATGTGATTTTATAAATACAAATGTATGCTATAAAGTTTTTCTTCTCCATTCTTATTTGGTAGTCAGGGGCGGATCCAGGGAGGGGCGCACCCGGCGCGCGCCCCCCTAAAATTGGAAAAAATATGATTTTTTTGGCGTAAAATCGTGATTTTTCACACGAAATACCTCAAATATTTTCGCGCCTCCCTCCGCTCGGCGCAATTTTTTTAAGTGCGCCGCCCCCCCCCCTAACTTGAAATCCTGGATCCGCCCCTGGTAGAAACTGGTAATATTGGTTGCAAGGTGTAAGAGGTCGGTGATTGCAATCGTATAGTGGACAAGGCTTATCCTGGTGACAGGACTTGAAAGAGACAAAAAATTGCAGCCGTATTTGGAAGTCAATGGTCATCTTAGTGATAGGATGCAACTCGGGTATCAGCGATTATAGATGTATTTGGAAGGTTGTGGCTGTCTTGGTGACATAATTAAAAAGGTTCTTGATTTCTGTCGTACATGTATTTAGAAAGAGATATAGTCAATCTCCGTGTGAGAGCCTCAATGCATAGAACTAAGGCTTAATGTCTTAGACGCGGGGACATCTTAGAAAGTGGCATTCAATGGTTGTGTGAGGTGAATTAAATGCACATATATTAGTGCTTCATTCATGTAGAATGTGCGTTCCTTACACTTCTATATTAAAAGACATAAATTAGGTAAAAAGATGGATAACCAAAATCAACATGGTGAACTGACATTTGCGTTTTCGCTTTCCCCTCTAACCTCGCATACACAGTACGAATTCTATTTTTAAATTGGCACCAATATTTAGGAATGTGATATTCTTTTAGGAAACAGGAACAACACTTGTAATCAATCATTATTCACTAATTAAATGTCGAATTGGACATAAAACTAATTCAAAAGATAAAACAAATCTCTTTGAACCTGAGAGAAAAAAAGTACTTTTCATCCAAACAATTGTTTCTCACTGACTTACTATGTTGGAATTTTTAATCTTAAAAAAAATTGTTCAATTTTACGCGTGATGCTCTTGTTAATTAGAAAATACTTTTCTGACAAAAGCCAACTGTGCGCATGGCAAATAGAGAAAGAGCAGCTGTTAATTTAGCAGTATTGTTCTCCTGTTTCTTGATAATAGTGTGTTCTGTATAACAAGACGAGGAAGTAGAAGTCAGAATGTAATTTAACTTGTTTATTGTCATTTTTACGTAATTATGCATTATGTACATCATGCATAAAAATCTATGACACGCAATTAGCTGCGGAGATGATAATGACGTTTTCTTTACAGCTTCATCAGCCGGTCTTAATTTATTGGTCTTGTCTGTCTGTAAAAAGCGGGAATAGAAGTTTCATATATAGCACATTAGGAATAAAATAAAGTCTGAGCAGCCCCCGACCAGTCAGAATAAAATGAATTATGTGCAGCCCCCGACCAGTCAGACTAAAATGAAGTCTGAGCAGCCCCCGACCAGTCAGAATAAAATGAAGTCTGAGCAGCTCCCGACCAGTCAGAATAAAAGGAATTATGTGCAGCCCCCTACCAGTCAGAATAAAGTGAATTCTGTGCAGTCCCCGACCAGTCAGAATAAAATAAATTCTGAGCAGCCCCCGACCAGTCAGAATAAAATAAATTGTGTGCATCCCCCGACCAGTCAGAATAAAATGAAGTCTGAGCAGCCCCCGACCAGTCAGAATAAAATGAAATCTGAGCAGCTCCCGACCAGTCAGAATAAAATGAATTCTGTGGAGCCCCCGACCAGTCAGAATAAAATGAATTCTGAGCAGCCCCCGACCAGTTAGAATAAATTGAATTCTGTGCAACACCCGACCAGTCAGATTCAAAAGAAGTCTGAGCACCCCCCCCCCCCCCCCCCCCCTTCCTCACCGTCCAGAAGCTTAATATGACTGAACACGTAACAATCTGTCAATTGGTTGTATCATGAATGATCATAGAAATCAGCTGGTGACTTCCTGGACTTTTTTTTTACTTGGCAACTGACAGGGAAAAAAAATCTTGATTAATTCGAGGTTACCAAGTTATGTGAGAATTATAGTACATTTATTGTCAACAAATCGTCCTGGAGACTTGACATGACTTTATGTAAAAATCCGACCCCTTTAAGCGTTTCAAATATAACTGTCAAAAATAATCATCTGTAACGGCCCTTGAAAATAGTATCCAGTTTTGTAATTAATTTTTGTAATACATTTATATGATAGGATGAATTATCAACGTAACGATCTCTAAGGCAATATTGAAAATGTTTCGTTATTAAAATAAATCGTACACTCATTATTAAATTGCAGTATCATTTGCGAGAACGATTTTATAGATACTAGTATTGGTGGGGTCAATTTGGGGTATGTTTTATCAGTTGTCATAATTCTAATTAAATAAATAGGTATTGTTGATCAATTAGCAGATAAAGGGAGCTATTTAGATTAAATTAATTTACATTACTGGTTAATTAAATTGTATCATGATTATTAGAGAAGACCTATCGTGTACTGGATATTGATTTGTTTATGAATCGATAGCACCATACACAAACATGACAATGGGTTGATTCTAGATCCATTTTCCTTAATTTATGCCAAGTGGTTTGTTTCTGATCAGGATGTCATAACAGGGGTCTGTTCCGTCAGTGTTCAGTAGTTACATTTACGCTATGTGTGTGTGTGTTTACATATTCTTTTAAAGGGGGTAGAGGGGGGTGGGGGGTGGGGAGGGGGTGATTTAAAAAAAAAATTCAGATGCATTTCAAATCGCACAGTGGATAGTTTTGTCACGGCAATGTCAATTCACAGCCATATATCTTTAATAGTTCTGCGATCAGTGCATTTACTGCCTGTATAAAGATGTACGTCTACTAGACGTCAAGACACCTGGTACCCTACGTCTAATATAAAGCAAAGCACAAAAAACACTATGTCTAACGCGAACCGCGTTGTAGACACCCTATAACAAATTTGATCAAAATTTTTGTGTGTGTAAATTTATCAACAATTTGCATACATGACATTGCAGTACAAACACAATATACGTACATTGCCAGGAAATGTAAAAGTTATTTTTACTCTCCTCGAAACAGGAAATAAAATTAAAAGATCACCAGAAGTTGTATCATGCTTTATCACATATTTAATTGAAATAACGCCGAATTTGCATGTGTAATAAAAGCATAATTTGCGGTGTGTTATTTGCCTCCGGGACAATAACATGTTATCTTCCCTCTTGTGAAGGGCAATAACATGATATCTGTCCTGGCAAAATATGTGATAAATAGATTAATACATGGCCTTTTTCATATTGCCCTTGTCATCAGCCCTCGACTGATATCGTCCTACGGGAAGGTATCATGCTGATAACAAGGACAATATGAAAAAGGCCATGTATTAATCTATAATTCTCGTCTTTTCTATTGTCAACAGCAGTACAATATCTCATGATACCCAGAGGAGGTGGAGCTAGATGACGTCACATCATACAATATCTTCGATAACAAAATATACAAGATATCATCATAAAGCTCACTCAAACAGCAAAATTAGAAAAACTTTGATTGACGTCGCAAGATACAAGTCCCTCATTGAACAAAGTTACTCTGCTACCAAAATATCTGATGATACACTCGCCTTTTTGTTCAATAAATGTAACTTAGGTTTTGTAACTGTTTCTAAAGTTCGTATACATAAATTTTATATTTGCCGACAATGTATATATCAATTCGATAAACGTTCAGATAGGGCCATTTATACATAATGATTGTTATTGGACTATTTACAACCTAAGCTATATAGAATAACAACAAAGTCTGGACGTGTAAAATAAAGGTCTCTTTCCCGTCCCATTTATTTATAAGTACTAATATCAGCCCCATCTCCATCTGTGTACAAATGGACATTTAATTACAATTTCATCCTCTGAGAGACCTCGAGATATTTAAAGATGATTAAATTTAATATCTGCAGTCTGTTGTCAATTATATTTCATATTATAAACGTAATGTCGTTATTGAATATAAATATTACATCGCGTGATCCATCGTTTTTCATTCAGCTCCTTCAGATTGAAGAGCGGTATAAAGGGACTTTATCAATCAATTAATCAAAATTCTCACAATCAATTATTTATCTCCGATTTAACTAGTGATATATACTACTTGTGTAGAATTTAATATCCTTCGCCAACAGAGAGACGAGAGAATATAAATGCCACTAAAATTAATTAATTCCACTCTCTTTGAATTTATTTGTTAGCGATTTGTGATAGACTTTTATTAAAGAGTTATTGGTCCCTGCGATATATTAAAATACTATATTAGGGGTAAAGGAAATTACTTCTAACATTGTCAAATGACTTTTGTCTCTTTGTATTGCTTTTTGTACACGAGCACAATATGTATATACGGCCAAAATGATTAGTAAAATGTTAGTTAGATCAAATTTGAAACCGCGTGGGAGGAGTAGGGAGAGATATCCTCATCCGTCTCTTATAGTGTCCTTCTTTAAAAAAAATGTATATTCACATTTTCAAGTACACATCTTAAATAATGCATTAAAACTGAGCCAACGCCTCGACGGTGTACTGGACAGCGTCTTCATCCTGAGTAGTGTGGTAGGTCGTGGATTCAAGCCCCGGTCAGGTCAAACCAGAGATTGTAAAATTGGTATGAGTTACTTCTTCGCTAACTACTCAGGATTTTTGACGTAAAAGGGCACAGGTTGGGGGTCAAAATAATATGTTCAAGTGGAGTAACATGTCTACCTTTGAATCTGTTTCAGCGAGTTATCGTTATAAAAATCAGCGTTTTCTTCGTTCTGTTTAAAATATTTATGGATGTGTTGACCATCACTGTTTAACTTGTCTTTTCCTCATTACCATCTCTTTGAAAAGTAACATATTTCTCGACATGATATAAGTGCAATATTGCTAACTTGGGAAAGCAATCACTCACTCTTAGCCAAAACCCTTTCCCATAAAAGTTCAACGTAAATATGTGTGGTGGTTAGCTCAACCCATCATATATACATACATAACTAACTGACGGTCAATAATGGAATGTTAAGAAATGATTAACCTCGTCCCTAGCTAATGATTGCAATCCGCTCCCATCTGAAGATTACAACAGTCGATCCCTACATAAAAACCAGCAGAGCATGAATGGCAGAGTCCTCATAACACAAGGATTCATGTACATGTGTTGTCATTTGTTTGTTTGTTTGTTTGGATGTCTGTTTGTTTGTGTTTTTGTCGTTATACAATAATACATTTATGAATGTACAAGAGCGGTGTACCTGTTTATAAACTAAATCCTAAACTTCATCAATAGAGAATTTGTATACTGTTATCTTGTACTGCCTATAATCGGATCTTATACATTAAATTGGATGTCTAAGGCCCATAAACAGCAGGATTTCAAGTTTTAATGCATATCAAAGAAGGAAAGAACCTTATTAGACTTACTTAATTAATTTACTGTAAATTTTGATAATACAAGAAAAACGGGTCTTAATATCCGCGACTGTATTAAAAAACGCAAAAGCACCACGCAAAGTAGCATTGTAATTAATTTAAATCGTGATATCTGGAAACATCAAATAAACTAATTTTTTCTTCATTTTGATTGGGAAAATTAACCTTTGTTGGTATTGGAAATTGGGTTTTTAGTTCGTTGTTGTCGAACAAATCCAATCTTGGAAATTAATTAAAATCGATCTTTAAATGTAACACACGTTTTCCCACTAATTAACCGCCATTTATATCTCTCTCTAATAAAACGTTGACGCTATAATTAAGTAGATCACTCGATGTGTTATAACATAATTATTCAGACATTTTGAGAGTACCATTACAACGTCTCTTTATTCCTTGTGAAACGGACATCTGTCGCGTGAGAACAAAAATCGTTTTAATTTCAATTTAGATAGGGGCATTTTTTAGAATCAATCAGATTTCATTAACACTTGTGTGTACATTCTATAATCCTAATACAACAGAAGCAAAAATAAAAAGCTTATCATTAAGATATTAATAAACGTACCGCACTTTGCCCCTAACACAGCATTTCTTGTGCCAATATCATTTATCTAAAGCTCTTGAGGTTTAATTAATATGTAAATAGATGATACGATATTCAGTGGTAAAATAATTGTATGATAGACGTAAAATAAACATAACCTTCTTTACACTAAATTCCCCTGTATTCAAAGTATAAACATTTTGTATATATGTTTTCATTTATCTGGATTGTCAACCTGTTGAAGTTGAATGGAGTGAGTGATTGTTCCTCAACGCCAAGTGAGCGAATTCGCGGCTTAATAGAGACGAGAGTAAGCTACTTTTCGATATGATGACAAACTCTACGTATACTTTGTATTAGGTTCAACACGAATTGTTGGATATTTATTGTGATTCATACAAAAACAACAGTCGCTCCACTCATAGCCACATTGCCCCGACTCGGAGCTAACCCGTCTGTATGCCCTTACACTTTAATTCGACGTACTTGCAAAAAATACAGATTGTATAGTATTTGATTTGACGATCGAACCTACGACCTACTTACTGCATTCGAGGTGAGTACGATAACCGAGACGCTCATGAAGATGAATAGCACTTTCTACTACAATGTCAAATTAATTTACATTAAACATAAATTCTAAGTTTTCCAACTTAGGAATGTCTTCTGTCCAATTAAATATAATCTAAAGACAAATCTTTTTAAGATTGAAAATCCTAATTGTGAAATAATACTGTTACATCTTTCAAATTCCTCTATTTTCTACACTAATTACTTCACTAAACAATCGGACCCTTAGTTGTGACATTTCTTATTGTCATATATTGGGGCTACTTTTGATGGTCAACATGTATAGTCATTTTATTGTCATATGTACATGTAATATTACATGTTGTAACAGACTATTGTTGTTTAAATGTGCCATTAAATACAGCTTGTACATCATAATGTTGTCTTTACGAGCGGTGTATACTAATATGTGTCATGTTTAGGACAAGATAGAGTCCCACGAAACGGTATTCCCATATATAGAATTGTGGATATTATATCTTTCAAAACGATGTTTTTGTTACGGAATCGTGCAGATGTTTTAGTATTTGTTGTTAATTTTGTGGAATATATTGATAGAAAAAATATATATGTGATTTTTCACTAGGAAATTGAGTTCATTTGTTACAAAGTCACATTCCAAGTTTATATATAAATACATTTTGTATACTATAGTATATATATTTATATATAATTACATTACTTCCGTTTTTCATTGAAATGTTACAATATGATTGGATATGAAGTGGTCACATGATTATAAAAGAGATGTTTTACATCCCAATAAAACTCAAACGCGAACTTGCACGTGCTTCCATGACGACGTCAGATGTAAACAATCAATGGCGTAGTAATTTCCAACAGCAAATAATCTAACACAAATAAAATTCACAACGAAAAATCCAACTATATTAAATTTTGGTGTGATTTAAATGTAATTATAAGAATTGAATGCATTTTTTTTTTGTAGTTTTATTGGCGTGTAAAAGCGTGGACCGAAGCACATTTTCACACGTGCTTCGGTCCACGCTTTTACACGCCATTAAAACTACAAAACGTGCTTCATACAACATGTACTTCGGTCCACGCTTTTACACGCCAATAAAACTACAAAAAATGCATTAAATTCTTAAATAATACCTGTTAATTTAGATAACTCTAACCTGCGTCTTAGAATCATTATTAGCTACATATCTTAAGTCAATTTCCCTTAAAATATACCTGCTAGCATTCTTACAGATACACGTTTATTTAAAATCAATAATTCTAAATTCAACATAAATCTCTTTTTCCAGACGGTTTAATAAAATCACCTATTTTTTCCTTTGACGCATTTATATCAGATTCTAACAAATGTGTATAAAGGTCATTTAATATTTATTCTTTCGTTCACAAGTTATGAAATGCTATTATTAGTTTTATGAAAGGAACCAATTTACTTTTCATTAAGTTAAGCCTCGTAATAATGCTGTCTTAGATTACTATTACTCATGCTGTAATTGTACCCAATAATGAGCTCTAATTGACCAATAACGCTTGTTGAACATGCTTTTAGCCAAGGTGCCTTCGGTAAACAGATGATTCGTTAATGAATTAGAAAGCTAATTTATTCTCTGGAGGTTCACAATTAGAACTGGGCAGACTGAATCATTAAGAAATTGTTGTATTGTGACCTATAATTAAGGATCAATTAAAGGAAGCATTCGTTAGCTAAAACTAGTATCATTAGTGATGACAGGTCTCGAAACAGTTGTCCCGGTGTAAATCTTAGAAAACAGTTGATTGATTGGTGTTTAACGCTAACTTTAGCAACATTTCAGCTATATCGTGACATGAACCAATTTTATTATTAAACCTATATAGAAAAGCGGAAAAGGGTTGGGATCCCATTAACTGTTTAATCCCGACACAATTTTGTGGATATCCCATTTAAGGACCTGGATTTCCAATGTCACATGTCGTGGTCTTTTTGTATATACCTATATAATAATTTGAGGTAAGAGGAGATTGTTCGTTTTGTTGATATTGGTGGAATTGATGACCATCGCTGTTTAAACTTTCTTTGTTTTGTTGATATTGGTGGAATTGATGACCATCGCTGTTTAAACTTTCTTTTCATAACGTAAAAAAATATGTTGACAATCAAGGATAAATATATAAATCTACATCAGACACAGCAACAACAAAAAAGGGGGGTGTCTTAGTACGCAAACTAATTTATTCTCTCATTTTTTCATTAGTAAATTAGTAATATGATGGTGCGGTCAACTCCTCAAATAAACAAATAACAAGTTTCCTTATTAAACAGAAAGATAGACAATTAACTAGAATACAGAGAGACAGACAACAGACAACTGACCAACCATATGATACGGGATCACTCAAGTGAAAGCAGGACGACGGGGAACAGACAACTGATCACCACAGTATGTAGGAACCCAGGACATGGAACAATCTGTCCCATATGAAATGGGAATAGGCAACTGAACCTGGAGAGTTTGCACACAATTGACTCAGGCCTTGGTCCCCAACAGACACCTTCATGACATGGGAGCATTCAACTGAACTCAGAAAGTGAGAACTAAAACTTGAACACAGGACATAAGAACTAACAACTGCACTCAGAATGAGGGAGTAGACAACTGGAAAGACACTCCAAAGAGGATGAAACTGAAACACACACAGGTAAGGTCAACCTGATTGTAGACATTTCAACAGACACCTGCACCCAGCCTCAACTAGAAGGTTGTAGTCTTTGAATGTTTGTATTCATTGACCTGATGTTTTATATAACAATAACTTTTGCATTGATATTTCTTAATATTGAGAAAACATTCATAACTTTAGGAACTAATTCACATTTCAAACCTATCAACATCTTTATATAAAAAATATTAATAAAAAAAGAAAAGAAAAGAAAAAAAAAGAAACCAGTAGTTCCCTTTAAAATATACCAGAAAGGATTGCAGTAACCATGGTTACACATGGTGTTGGTTCTGACTTTTTGACACATTGTTTTAATTGTCAGTTTGTCACAACAATATCACACATAATAAAACAACACTATAGTATTGGATTGTGTCTCCAACTGTAAAAGTGTGAAGAATGAAAATAATTGTTATTATTTATCAAGAAATATAAGAAAGTAAACAACCACAGAAGAGGAATATACAAGTACAGGATGGAGAAATGTGCACCATTAATTCAATTTTGGACAATTTAAAAACAATATTGTTTACAACACAATCAAATATGTTAATGGGCTGATAGGTAAACACCTGTTTTTCTCTTCACACATGCATATTTTGCTAAAATACACTTACTTTAAAAAAAGATGTTGCTTGGAAATATGATATTTTTGTGTGTGTGGGAAGAGGGAGTTAGGGACTGTGTGCATGGACAGTTTTAAAAAAACGTATGGAATGTACTCATGGTATGTTCATGAAAAAAATTCTTACCCATTTAGTATACATATTGCAAAGTAAGATGATACTCCATATTGCTGTAAAGCGTGAGAAAAACTATACAAGTCTTTTATTCCCACGAATTTTCTGCATTAAACCAATTAACATTTATGTAGATAATCTTTATCCAAATACACACGGGTTCAATTTCAAGCATGTTACAGACAATATTGATAGTGTTTGAAAACGTTCATCAGACGTCTAGTTTAGAGCATCTTCTCCAGCCAAGGGTTACGACCCTCTTCTCCACCTCGTCAGAAGGAGGCCAGCTGATTGTAACTCTTGGCGAGAGAGGATGAGTTTACAAATAAAATTCTACAATCAAAGATGCCTTATACTTTATGTGCTATAGTCGTGTATGTTTGTCATAGTGCAATCAACACACAAGTTAAATGCATGCGCAGTCTGTGGGGGTCGTCATAAATATCTCCACTCTCATTGTACTGCAATCCGACCAGATATTTTTAGCTGAAACTAATCATTGCTTCCCCTTTTTTCTACTAAATAAAAATAACTTTTACAATACGTGAATGGGATGCAAGATAGACAACGAAGTTATATAAAAGAGGACGCGATCTAATACATACCGTAAGTAATCATTTTTACACAAAATCATCCCCGATCTTGTAAAACATGAACCTAACTGTTCTAAATTTGTCTGACAACAAGAGCACTTTAAACAGCCGGTGTGCCAATATCTATCCATGGCGTGTAATAGGAATCTGTCTAAAATTCTGGCGCCACAACCGGCACATGCTTTCCCATACGGCGGTGCATCGCCCGTTACACTGTTGGCCAGGCTGCCGATGTCTTGCATCACACCGTTGTTCATCATGGATGAGCTATCATCTGTTCCTACAAAATAGTTGGGTTTGCTTAGTTAAGTTTTTAAATGAGGGTTAGGGTTATGATGTTTAACGCCACTTTCAACAATATTTCAGTTTTATTGGTGGAGCAAACCGGAGTACCCGGAGGAAAACCACCGACCTGGCACAAGTCACTTGCAAACTTTATCACATAATCATACAGGGTTAGGATTATGGTGTTTAACGCCACTTTCAATAATATTTCAGTTATATCGTTCCTGTCAGTTTTATTGGTGGAGGAGACTGGATTACCAGGAGAAAACCACCGACCTGCTGCACGTCAATGACAAAACAAACAAATGGAAATTGTAAGCAATAAGCAACAAATATTATAGGAATAAAGACAAGGAAACCACGAGTTAAATGCCTACCACCTTAATTTGTTTGTAACTCTGTGTAGGTTTAGATTCGGATCCTCCCCCCCCCCCCCCACCTCCTCCCCCCCACCACGGTTCAAACCTAGAGGGTGACGAATCAAATCGGTTTCGATAACGAGTCTCTTATCCAAGCAAAATTATGGACACTAACATGTTTTCCAATTAACTTGTAACTGGGGAGATATTTTCATTAATTTGGTCTGAATAATGAATTACCTAAACAGCTGTTACTGTGTAAACGAATGATGTTTTTCCTTCTTCTGTTTTTTTGGAACATAGCAAAGAATGGATGTCTGAATTTCAGATCAAACCGTAAATGTAACCGACCTTGCCTGTGGTCAGTATCCTGGCTGTTTTTGTTTTGTTTTTATTTTTAGGACAAACGAAGTAATTGTGAAATTCTCAATAGTACAATATAAAATGAGTATCATCAATACAGTATGATCAATGTATTAATAATTGACACAACTGTACATAATTATAAAAATCTAGATTAAAAACTGGGGCTCTATAGCACGGTCTAGATGTGATAACGCCACAAGGACGGCATAGCTACCCTGACTTAAAAACTGGGGCTCTATAGCACGGTCTAGATGTGATAACGCCACAAGGACGGCATAGCTACCCTGACTTAAAAACTGGGGCTCTATAGCACGGTCTAGATGTGATAACGCCACAAGGACGGCATAGCTACCCGGACTTAAAAACTGGGGCTCTATAGCACGGTCTAGATGTGATAACGCCACAAGGACGGCATAGCTACCCCGACTTAAAAACTGGGGCTCTATAGCACGGTCTAGATGTGATAACGCCACAAGGACGGAATAGCTACCCTGACTTAAAAACTGGGGCTCTATAGCACGGTCTAGATGTGATAACGCCACAAGGACGGAATAGCTACCCTGACTTAAAAACTGGGGCTCTATAGCACGGTCTAGATGTGATAACGCCACAAGGACGGAATAGCTACCCTGACTTAAAAACTGGGGCTCTATAGCACGGTCTAGATGTGATAACGCCACAAGGACGGCATAGCTACCCTGACTTAAAAACTGGGGCTCTATAGCACGGTCTAGATGTGATAACGCCACAAGGACGGCATAGCTACCCTGACTTAAAAACTGGGGCTCTATACCAGTGAGAACAGCACTCGGGTCTCTTTAGCATGGTATGCATCATACTGCATGTGATAACACCATTAGGAGGGCATAACTACCATGACTTAAACACTGGGGCTATATAGCACGGTCTAGATGTGATAACACCACTAGGACGGCATAACTATCCGAACTGGGGCTCTATAGCATGATCTACATGTCATAGCACCAACAGGACAGCAGAACTATCATATCTTAAAAACTGAGGCCCTATAGCATGGTTTACCGGTTATAACACCCGGACGGCACGATACACAACTTAAAAACTGGAGTTATGTAGCATTGTATACATGTGCTAACACCACTAGGACGGCACAACTATCCTAACTGAGGTTCGATAGCATTGTCTACATATGCTAACACCCGATGATAATTAAATAACTACATTAGACAAGAAGAAAACAAAACTACCATCTGCTTGAAAGTTGCCAAAGTTTTTATGTATTAGCCCCTGTAACCTTCTCAGACTAAGAAGGCTCAGTACAAAGTAAGTCATGCTGTACCGTCTTTTTCATCCAGGGGTATTTTCTGGTATCAATAAATACAAGCATTGGTTCTGATACAGTCCTTAGCATTGTATTTGTATGGTAGAGATGTTTCGATATGTGGGGTGTGATAATCAGGTCGTCTCGAACTAAATTAACATGAGAAAATGGGGGGGGGGGGGGGGGGGGGTATTTTATCATATTTGTTTCAATAAAATGTACACACAAGATTAGAGCAGTATAAATCATGAGAAGTTTCCTGATCGAATGAGTGTTTTATGTTCTGCAGACAAACATTATGTAGGTTGACCTAGCTGTGTTCTTTCCTGATAAAAAACGTTTGGCTGTATTTATATTTAAATTAAATGTTTAACCACACTATCAGAACCTTTAATGCACATGCTAGGGTTATTGTAAGGATTTCAGCACCCCGTCCCGACAGTACACCCTGTAACGTGGTACATAATAATACCCATTTTAAATACATTCAACACATGTACACCACCCACAAAAAACGGCTCAGACTGTTTTGCGAACTTTAAATAAGGTTTAATTTCATATCGATCAAAACCATTTTGAAAATAATTTATCATGCTGTGAGAAAATAAAATAAATAAACAAACTTAAACGGAAGCTATTGATAAATAACACGTGTTCAATGAATTATACAAACCATTTGTCATGATGGATGGAGAAGCTCGTGATCGTCTGCTGTTGTACAAAATGTCGTCTGCTTAAAAATGTGAATAAATAAAAACAAAAAATCACCACAATAAATTCCTTGGAAAAATAGTTAATAATGTCACAGTTTAAAAATAGCACTTTGTCATTTTATACCATCTACCGACGTTAGAACGAAGGAGAAGATAGTTTAGTTTCCACACAGGATTTCCGATGATTTGTTATGTAAACACTTTAAACATACATATAAATTGTCCGTCTAATGTATACAAGCACAAATACATAAAATGTATAATGTGTGTGTTGTTAGCTCTCCTCAACAAAACAACTTCATAATGCCTCTACCAGATTATGTTATGGCCTAGAATGTTGTGAATTACATCTGCTTTACGAATGGATCGTTTCTCATTTGTAGTCAACCAATCGGAACGTTTCATTCAACTAAATGAATGGAAAAAATGATAATTGGCGCTCCGCCCAACTGGATATTGACAGATTTAATTTTTGTCAATATTATGAATGTTAATAATGCTTGTTGGTTTTTAAAAGCAGGTAATTATACCTTGATTAAAACTAGATGTTTATCTCAGATCTCTTTAAAGCCATTTATTATTTATTAGTTTTTGTGTTAATACTGGCCAGCTTATTAAGAGAACGTATTCAATTATTTTAATCAAAATAAAACTAGGGGAAATAATTAAAATTATCTGCCTTAATAATAGGAACAGAAATAAAACGATTATTAAAACGCATTAGTGTCAAACTTTAGATAATTAAATTTCCTCCAAATTGATTAATTCATTCATCTGTTTAGATTATAATACCCGGTGTACCCTTCAGTGTTTATACAGGAAAAAATGACACAAATTTCTCTCCTACATAAAAAAAAGTGTTTGAACTTTTTTAATATTTTTAATTGAAAAAAAGGATATATTTTTGTTGTGAATGTCTTAAGCCTTATAATTACACAATATGTTTTTAATGTTAGTTCACATGTAATAGATTATCCCTTGTTTGTATTAAATTAATATTTTTTTTTTCATAATTAAATTTTCAAATTAAAATGTTCTTATAGCGAAAGCTTTCATTTCAAATGTGTTTGTACTATAAGATTTAATCAATGATAATATGATCATTATATAATTTTTCTACAAAACCATTTTCTACAAAAACCACATGAATTTGTTGGTTTTTGAATTGAAAGTATTTTATTTGTTGGAAATAGATGATTTGTACAATATTCTTAAACATCAGGTCTTGCAACACATGTAAATGAAGTTGTAAGAAACTGCGTGAAAAAAAAAATGAAACAGTACATTTGATAGCCTGACCATAATATAAAACTTATACAAATAAAAACAATAATAAAAAGTAATAATATACAAAGCGAAATTGCTTGGCTTGTTTTTTTCCAACGATCGACATTTCAGAAAACAAGAATAGATGAGCTCTTCTTCCTGACCCAGTATACGTTATCTTTCAATAATCCCACTTGTAGAAAAACCTACATTTGCCAACAACTCTTTTAGAAAAGTACTCTTTGCTAAAATATAGATAAATTGATGGATAGCACAGTTCATCTCACAAATATATATTTTTTTTTTTTTTTACAATTGTAGATATATATATATTGCCTTTGTTCTACCAACTGTTATCACACAAGATCTCTCATGAAGACCATTCAGTTCTTTAGATAATAATCAGGAGCTATAGTAACACAACTTAAAAATATCATAGTTACATGAACTTACATTGTTGTGGTAAGAAATGGCGTTGAATTGTTGGTGATACGGGGTCACGTACGTTTTTAATTTAGTATACTACGACTGCTGAATTATACAATTACTCCTAACACACAAATACATGACCGCTGTCCTTCCTGGTTTGGTACAGGCACTTCAATTAATTTGATTTGATTCTTGGTGTTTAACGCCACTTTCAGCAATATTTCAACTATATCATGGCGACCAGTTTTAGTGGTGGAAGAAGCCGGAGTACCCGGTAGGAACCACCGACCATAAGCAAGCAACTGGTAAACTTTATCACTTGCGGCTGCGAGTCGAGTGCACCTTTTTTGTAACACTTCAATTGAAAGTGACGGGGTTAAACTAGTGCTATAGACGCAAACCTCGCCTCTTAGTGATTTATTTCTTCGAAAGGTGTCAATATGATATACACATCCTGTAAATAGTGCTCTGTTTACACCCATCGAACCTAGTAAATATCACATGAAGACTATTACCTTCGTCATGCGTTTTTATGAAAGCTATACGTGAGGACTTCCAGGAATTGTAAAAGTATATAAAAGGTGTTGTTTTGTCAAATAACTGATATTAGATGAAGTATCTATATTAAATGATTGTACACAATTTTGAAATGAAAAAAATAAGATAAAATTAGGTATAGTTTTTAGAGGAAATCGCCGAATGATTTTAACAGAAGGATTTGCTAAATTTAGCAAAACAATATCTGTTTCAGACATCGAGTGACTGAACTCTAACGGTCTTATAAAAGCACATAAACATATTGAGTTTTTGAAAGCAAACACCTATCTTCAGAAACAAACTCTTTCTCATAGTATATACCCAAAGCTAGAAATGCCACATAGATACGTAGAATATCACAACAAGAAAGGTAAGATATTAAACCCAGAAAAGTAAGATATCACACAGAGGAAAATAAGATATTACACTCTTACAAGTAAGACATTCCAACCAAAAAAGTAATATATTTCACTCTTACAAGTAAGACATTCAAGCCAAAAAAGTCAGATATTCCACTCTAACAAGAAAGACATTCCAACCAAAAAAGTAAGATATTCCACCCTAATAAGTAAGTCATTCCAACCAAAAAAGTAAGATATTCCACTCTAACAAGTATGACATTACAAACTAAAAAAAGTAAGATATGCCACTCAAACAAGTAAGATATTCAACCAAAAAGTAAGATATTCCACTCTAAAAAGTAAGACATTCCAACCAAAAAGGAAGTTATTCAACCCAGAAAAGTAAGATATTAAACCCAGAAAAGTAAGATATCACACAGAGGAAAATAAGATATTCCACTCCAACAAGTAAGATATTCCAACCAAAAAAGTAAGATATTCCACTCTAACAAGACATTCCAACCAAAAAAGTAAAATATTCCACTCAAATAAGTAAGACATTCCAACCAAAAAGGAAGATATTCCACTCTAAAAAGTAAGACATTCCAACCAAACATGAAGATATTCAACCCAGAAAAGTAATATCTCACATTAAGTAAAGTAAGATATTCCACTCAAACAAGTAAGACATTCCAACCAAAAAGTAATATATTCCACCATGTAAATTATGAAATTCCACCAGAATAAGGTAAGGTATTCGGTATTATATAAAACAACTAAATATTTTATCTTGTGACATATAAAATACTTCATTGTCATTGGACAGTCGCCATCAATTAAATATGAAAAGTCACCTGTCTTTATGACGAGGTACTTTACCATATGTAGTTCCCGCCACAGAGACGCTTGAAGCATTTTCACCACCTGTGCGTTTTACATGAAACTAATTACAGGTATTTCATTCACCAATCAATGGTTGTACTGTCCTGTCTGTTTCGTTTATATGTTCTTTGTGATGTGTTAGCTATAATGGTAATGGGGGCCATGTTATGAAATTAACTATTATGGACATATCACCTCGGAAATGCTTACCCTTCCTGAGCACCCGAGTTCACCCCGGTTTTAATGGGGTTTGTGTCACTCAATCTTTAGTTTTATGTGTATGTTTTGTAGACCGTTGTTTGTCCTTTTGTATTTTTTCATTTGACCATTGTGTTGTCTGTTCTTCTTCGATTTACGGATTCTGATTACCCCTTTGGTAACTCTTCTCCAAAGAACATCTGATGAAGTTATTGTATTCACCTGTCACCTACATCGACGTGCAATATTCCAGTAGAACACTACACGCTTGAGACGTCTACAATAGAATATTAGCAATTGATTAATTGCATCAAGTGTATTGTAGGGAAAAACAGACTAGAGATACCAAAGCGGTAAGCCTAAGCCGTGAATAGAAGAAGAAGAGAGATTACATAGGGCAAAAGAAAAAGGAAAACTAGTTATCAACGAAACACCACAGAAAAAACTAAATATTGAGCAAAGCGAACCCCACAAAAAACCGGCGGTGAACAGTTTTGTTTTGTCTGGTAGAACATTTTAACTTTGTATTGTAGAACAGTTATGTTTTGTCTGGTAGAACATTTCAACTTTGTATTGTAGAACAGTTATGTTTTGTCTGGTAGAACATTTCAACTTTGTATTGTAGAACAGTTATGCTTTGTCTGGTAGAACATTTCAACTTTGTATTGTAGAACCGTTATGTTTTGTCTGGTAGAACATTTCAACTTTGTATTATAGAACAGTTATGTTTTGTCTGGTAGAACATTTCAACTTTGTAGTGTAGAACAGCTATGTTTTGTCTGGTAGAACATTTCAACTTTGTAGTGTAGAACAGTTATGTTTTGTCTGGTAGAACATTTCAACTTTGTATTGTAGAACAGTTATGTTTTGTCTGGTAGAACATTTCAACTTTGTAGTGTAGAACAGTTATGTTTTGTCTGGTAGAACATTTCAACTTTGTATTGTAGAACAGTTATGTTTTGTCTGGTAGAACATTTCAACTTTGTAGTGTAGAACAGTTATGTTTTGTCTGGTAGAACATTTCAACTTTGTATTGTAGAACAATTATGTTTTGTCTGGTAGAACATTTCAACTTTGTATTGTAAAGCAGTTATTTATCTTGTGGAACATTTGTATTGTGAAACAGCCATGTCTTGCATCGCATAACATTTTAGCGTTGTTTTAGAGGTCATCTGCACCAACCATAGCAAGCATGTCTAAAACTCTACCACATAATGTAGATGACGAAAGACTCTATTGACATTTTAAAGATATCTTGCGACTGACGGACTATTGCTTCTTTTATGTTGCCGATTTTTAAGGTCGTGGACCTCTAACCACTATCCTAACACAACAGACACTGGTTGGAGCCCAGATACTCGATACATATGTTAAAGTATCCAGGATCTAATCGTAAAATAACGTCGTATATTTATCTTTTGATATTTACAAAATCATTATGACTTCATGTCAAACATTTTATTGCACTAACGAAAAGGGAAAGTGTGAGAAGATTTCTTTTTTGTAATTACCGATCAGGACTACCCTTATCAACACATCGACCAGTGACCACGAAAAACACGGGAAAGTACGACAGCATTGGCGACAAAAAAGAAAAAAAACATGCATACGCATAAAACGAGTTAAAAGTGACAGTTACTTAACCTATGGTCAATCATGTAAAACATACATGGAATTATACGTAGATATCGCCCCCTCAAAAAATAAAATCCCTCAATAAACTCATTTGTTTTATGAAATGGGATGGGAATATTAAGAAAAAAATTAGGACGATATACAAATTGTTAACATTGTATTGCAGTTGATCTGATATTAAAACATAACCAAAAGGGCTCGATGTTGGGAAGAGTCAGATTAATTATTTTTTCAACTAACATGATCCGTCTCCGTGACCTCACACGAAGAGATGTAATGGCCGCTTACACTACGACAGGAAATTCCAAATTATTCATATTTCTAATTGGGTACAGGTATATTAATGTTAATAAAGGTGTTTTTTGTTTAATAATTAGTTATTTACGAATAAAAAGTTACAATGTATTGAATTATAACAATTGTTCAACTGACTGGAGTTTTCCTTTAAAGTTCAAATAGTAATGGTCAACAATAAAACAACGTCACAAACCACACCTCGGTCAATACATCATCCAGATACAAACACACATACAGAGGGAATGCAAATCTACTTCTTTCCATAGAATAGGAACACAAGAGTGTGTGTGTATGTGTGGTTTTTTGGGGGGGGTTGGGGGTGAACGGTTGATGAAATGGAATCAGTATTCACTGCCATCTTGGTAGCTTGATATCATGTGGGCAAACAGATATAAACCCACAATAAAACAAAAACAAAAAAAATCCAAAAAACCCCACACAGATTGACTTCAGGTGGTACCATTGGGTTAACATTTAATATGTGCAGATCAAAAGTTAGGTCAGGATTTATTTCGTAATAAATTGCCCACTAATGCTAGTCTGGTAGACACTTTATGAAGCTGATAATCGGTTGTTTGTTAATTGTTGATTAACGTCAATATCTTAGCTGTTACCATGACATGTTTACAAACAATATTTTTTGTGAGTAAAAAGGTGGCTCTGGTAGGCGCCAATGTTGATGGGAGAAATTAAGACTACCACCTGACAAAGACAATATAATGGATAGGTCTGGAAAATACGACTTACAACGGGACACCAAGGGCCACTCTGACCAAGGTATAGCTCACAAGGAACTGTTGTAAGACATGTTTGAAGATATCAATGGGGTACTAGTATTCAAAAGTTGTAATTGGAGGAAGGACATACAAATACAATGGTCAAAAGTAAAAGGACAATATGACATACAATGGTCTACAAAACATTACACAGATAACTAAGGGACCGACCGTTTAACTTGTAGGGGAGGGGGGGGGGGGCTGTTTTTTTTTTCGCTCAGAATTTTTTTTTCGAACAACACGAGTGTTAGAATATATATTTGTTTTTTTGTCGCGCAAAGCACGAATTTTTTTTTCCAGAATTTATCATTAGGTTATATGACAAAAACTCTGAATCAGCTTTTTTTTTCCTCCACCAAAATCGGAATATTTTTTCAGCAACATTGGGAATCAGAATATTTTTTTTAGAAAAAAACCATACCCCCCCCCCCCCCCCCCCCCCCCTTTCAAGTTAAATGGTCGTTCCCTAATGATCGAGCAACACGTACACCATTATCAAGATGATTGAATTCCAGTGCTCTTGAAGGGTATGATGTCTTATATACAGGGATAGTCATATCCTCCAAAAACACAAGGCACCTAATTACGTCATATGGGTAATAACATTTCAAGAACAAAAAATGGATTTGATTATAAGTGTTTTACCTTCAACAATATGTTAGTAGATCTTAGAGGTCAATTTTATTAGTGGATCAAAACGTGGATGTACTAGATTATTTTTGTCTACCCCCGGGATTATCCAAAGTGTGAGGGTTTATTGATGAAAAACACAACACAACCCTACATCGTATCACTCAACTGATACTTAATATATTAAAATGTGCTTCAATAGTTGATAGATTGATTTGATTGATACTTAACGTCAACTTTAGCAGTATTTCAGAAAAAAATAATATCTCTTTCATGGATGAATATAAACATAATCTGCATATTACTAGTACATCTGAGTAAAGATATAATGTATAACATGTTCTTATATGACAAGTCTTGATGAGATACTAGCTCTTCATAGCATCACTTAAATATTGAAGAGACTGTTCATGTTTTTATTCTTTGTTTATATATGTTGAACTAGATAGTCAGAAGGAGTCGGTTAAAACCAGTTAAGGGGATCTCTCCCATTAGCCTGCTTTCTGTGTTTCTGAGTATTTTGGGGTGCTAGAGAAGTGGTTCGTGTTGTTTTCATTGGTTACATTGTCGACCATTTCTATAATTTGTTCACTGTGTTTTATTCATGTAATGTCCTGTATTACTTCAGGAAAAGTATCCATGATTGAAAAGACTGGAGAAGAACCAATGAACTACTGTAACAAAACAAACCCTTACATAATAATATATTTGTGTAGACAAAGCGAGGGACTCGACAAATGACAATATTTAAAGCTTGAATGCGATTGGAACAATTTTCAATCGACAACCTGATTTTGGATTTAGAATATTTCACGGATTTTGTTGTGTGAACCCAATATGGTTTTTTTTATTATAAAATTCCAATTTCAATCCAGAATTAAAGATGTCGTGCAAATTAAGTAATATCAGATAAAAAGTCACATCAGCTGTGTGCACCAGACATCTCACGAGAATTAATTATAATTATTGAAATAGATCTATAATTTTGAGTTTTAATAAGGCCATATACTTTTTGTCACCCAAATCGTTCTAAATTTGCTCAAATATAAATTGGATTTAAACTAGGAGAACACCGTCAGAGATAAAATAATTAACACCGAACCGGCGTATGATGTTTTCTTGTTCGTATAATGAGCTTCACAAAATCGTTAAAACTGAGCCCTTTGGGGTCTAATTGGCAATTAGACGGGGAAAAGAAGGATTGACACGGCGTAATTAGTCCCTGTGTTGAAGAAATCATTTTATTTACCTAAAATCTCACTTAATTGGTATAGTTTATAAATTTTTACATCATTAGTAGCATTCCACTAGGTATCTAGTTATAAGCTGTCAAATTAGCCAATTTATTGTAAAAAAAATCTAAATGTATGTAATAATTTAAAAAACTAAACAAATAATGCAAGTTTTTCTGTTTGCAAAAAAAAGTATGAATTCTGGCAGCAGGAATAACCATTCTCTGTCAACTGTTTGTACTTAGTCAGTATTTTATCAAGCAGAAACAAATTATTTTATGAAATGCAATTTACTTTTAAAGAGATCATTAAAATCGCGGGAAAATGTCACATTTACAGAACTAGAAATGCTTGTTACCCGGATTTATTATTTTTCTAAAAGATGAAAAGAATTTTAAAATACATGTATATAAATTGATTTAGTCTGAAAAATGTAAGCTATTTAAATAATTGTGTTATGTTGGGTAGAGCACGTAATGTCAAACACCGGAACTATTTACACGTGTTAGCACATTGTACACTGAAAATGAACATGACGCAATGACTTCATCATACAGTATAAAGCTGGAAATGCTTGAATTCAACATACAGTTACTCCAATGATGACACACATTTTTTCGATTTTTTTTTCGATCTTTAGTTTTCTATGCTTTCTTCTGACCATTTTATTGACTGTACTTCGTTTTTACGGCTTCTAATTACCCCCTTTTTGTATCTTCAAACGTTTCTTAATCGCGATGCCAACGAAAACGAAATTCTGTGTAGTAAATTTATATTTCAAATATGAGATGCTGCGAAGAAGAGTTTGAAGATACCAAAGGGTGTACTCAGAATCCGTATATCGAAGAAGAACAGACAACATAAAGACCAAAAGAAAAAGGGCAATAGGACAAACAACGATCTACAAAACATACACATAAAACTAAAGATTGAGTAACACGAACCTCACTAAAAATCAGGGGTAAGCTCAGGTGCTCCGGTAGGGTTAGCAGTTCCTGCTCTGCCAGTCACACCCGGCGGGTTAATCTAGTTACAAACGGTGATAAGTCATGAATAAGGAAAGGACCGGGAAGTGCGTCCGACAAGTGGAACAGATCCGTGGTCATGTGTGACATAGATATTCCATAACGGTTTATAACCAAGTCATGGTGGCGAAGTGATGACTTTAACTTAACCAATAGGAACCCTTGGATCAGTAGCTTTCTTGTTAGCAACAACTATTTTTTGCAACATACTTACATCTAAGGACATCCTCTATTGAGTCATGTCAGGGTTAATATTTTCAGCCGACCAATCAGCGACCGGTGTAACAAATCTTGAGTTATTAAACTCTAAAATGTCAGTGCCAATATTTTCCCCCGTTGATCTGTTTTAAAATATCGTAGTCTCCTCGTGCTCACACAGGTTAATAAATACATCCGAGTGTTCTTATTGAAATGACGTAATCTAAATTGTGTAGTAGGTCATGTAGTTTGTATAACCGAGCCCAGGCCGAGGACTGTTGTCCGATAGGTCAATATATATTTACTGTCTTGCATGCGATTGGAGGAAAGGTTATGCCACATTGGTCAACAAAGATACAACAACAACCATGCACTGTTTATCTGGTAGAAGTGACGTATGTCCTTATTCAATATTCAGTAGTCTTAATATCAGCTTTGCATACTGCAAAACGTCTTTACATATTTTCTGGTGGCAGCCATTTTGTTTTATCCCTATCACAATTCATTTTGCAATTGTACATTATGTTTCCCCTCAGTAGTTGTATGATCAGCATGCTCGCCTCAAATGAGGCAGATAGAACGTGGATGTGCGCTCTAATCGGGTCAATCCAGATTATAAAAATGATATTAGTTGCTTCTCTACTATACAGACAGAGTTAACAAGTAAACGAAATGATTAGTTGGCAAAGAGGAGGGATAATGTGTCTTAGTGGAGAGACATGTTTAACTGTGGATTATTTTTAGATAACAAAAACCCAACACAACATGCTTATCAAATACACCAGTATCATTCCGTGAATTAATAACTTGTTCTCGCCAGGATATGGCTAAACTACTATAAACAATCTTCCTTCAAGCAACAGTTTAGTAACTGTAATAATTTCCTTAAGACAACATTTATCACTAACCATAACTACGGGCTTAATCCCATATTTATTAGTTAATATAATAACGTTGTTAAGAAAATCTACAGTAAATATAATTACCTCTTTCATGCAAGCATAAACAGCAAAATTAAGAACTACATACCGTTCCGGTGTCATAGAGTAAACCTTCCCCCCATAGTAGATTAACCCCCGGAAGATTTACTATATAGTAAACGTTCCCCCATGAGGGAACGTTTACTACATAGTATTTATTCCGCATAGTAAACCTTCCTACCTACTCAAATACTGCAAAATGACTTCGTACATTTTTGTTTTACCTTTTAATCATAACCGGATATAATTAATGGTATATAACAATTAAAATGAACACGATTAAGGTGCTAAATTCCGAATCAATAGTAATTATCCGGATTAAGGGGGAACATTTACTATATAGCAACATATCCGGGGGGATGATCGGCTATGGATGAGGGAATATTTGTTATATAGTACATTTCCCTCCGAGGGAATATTTACTATATAGTAAAGTGTCCGGGGGGAAGGTTTACTATATAGCAAATATTCCGAGGGGGAATGTTCACTATATAGTAAACATTCCGGGGGAAGGTTTGCTATGCAGAAGGTTTACTATACGACACCGGAACACATGACTTCACCTACGTTTTAATGAGATTAGTATTGCTCGATCTTTAGTTTTCTATGTAGTCTTGTAGATTATTGGTTGTGCTTTTGTCTTTTTTCTTTTGACTATTACATTGTCTGTCCTGTTTTAAGATTAATGATTACCTCTTTGGTATTTACAATTGTTCGTAGTAATAATAACTACCTTCATGCTTGTTAGCAACTATAGCTGTTCCCTTAAGACTACTACGATAGTTCCAAGAATTACGTTGCTATGACAACCATTTAGCACCTATTTCTACTTCCTTAAGACAACCAAGATGGTATCAAGAATTACGTTGTTATGAAAACCATAACCACCTATTTCTACTTCCTGATGGTAACTATAATTACGTTGTTATGACAACAATTTAGCACCTATTTCAACTTCCTTAAGATAACCACAAGGGGAATTATATTCTTTCATACAGCCTTTTATTGAATATATTTATTTCATCTAAGTCATTTCTAACAACTATGGTTTCGTCCTTAAGAAAACATTTTCTTAAAGTATATATAAGTACCTTCATTAAGACAATTTTCAGCAATTTTAATTACTTCTTTAAGACAATATTACTTCACGACGAAATCTTTCCTGTAAATTTAATTTTTACAGTAAGGCAATCTTTCTAGTAAATATAACTATTTCAAGACAACCTTTGCAAAAATACATCTTTTCTTCAGTTAAGATAGAATTCAGTAACTATAATTACTTCCTTAAGACAATCTTTTAAAACAATAACTACTTAATGAAGAAACCTATTATTACTTTCTTAAAACATGCAGTTTTGCAACTACCATTTCTTTCTTAAGGCAATCGTTTCGTGACTACAATGACTTCTTTAAGACAACCTTTATAGTAACAAAAATCAGTTGGCGTTTGTGGCCCTTCATTTTGTGTTTTCTGTTCATGATATTTTACCCATCACTTGATGTTTATTGCCCATTAGTTTTTAGCCATCCCTTGGTTTTTTTCCGTCTATGAATTTTTGCCATTCACTTAAGTCTTGTTGTCCATGAGTTTTTTTCCCATTACTTGATGTTTATTGCCCTTGGGTTTTTGCGCATCCCTTGGTGTTTTGTTGTCAATGACTTTTTGCCCACAATTTTGTTGATTGCTGTACATGAGCTAGTTTTTGCCAAATCGGTTGCTGTTCGCCCTCATTGAGCTTTTGTCGATGTTCTGCCCGGCAGTTGGTACTTGCCGCCATGAGTTTTTGTCCACCACTTGATATTTGCAGTCCATGAGTATTTGCTCATCACTTGATGTTTGCAGTCCATGAGTTTTTAATTTGCGACCACTGTGTACTCGACGTCAATGTACATTTCAAGTTTACATCAACTACTCAGATACAATTCGCCTCGGTCAATATTGCTTTGTCTGGTCAACATAATACCATATTTACCCTAAAAAAGTTCAAAATTGTAGCATAGCTTAATAACAAAAACGTAAAATACTTTTTAGGGATCACCAACCGTTTGGCAAAAAAATTGTTTCTGAAATCACAATTTATTTTCACAGTGTAAACTTTTTTGGAAGGTTAATACAGCATATGTATGTGTGTGCAGATATCGCGTAACACTATTTGTTTGAGACAAACATTAAAAAAACAATTCTTTACAAATAATAATAAACCATGGCTAATTAAAGACATTTCATGTGTCTGTTTAAATATTTAAGTTTGGCTTATTAGGAATACTTGTATGATAATTTATATTTAGAACACATTAAACGCTTTCGTGTAAGTTTACTTTCTTTTTTTCTTCATTATGTGACCTTGTGTAGAGGGATACAATTGGACGAATACAGATTAACAAAGGCAATATTTAGTTAACACTTCAAATAAATTGATGAAACTAATTATCCAGCCAACAAAATGTAATAAATAAAGCAAATAGAAGGTCTGAAAAAACCCAAGAGGCTTAAAACACTTTTGTAATGATAACTATAGAATACTAGATAGATAGGATAAACACAGATAAAGGTTTAAATTGATGAGCAAGTATGCTTATTCTGCATTAAATACTAACAACATGTACATATAAAATTATAAGTAGAAAGTTAAACAGTGATGGTCAACAATTTCACCAATATCAGTAAAATGACCACCCACCCTCACATAAAATCATTGAACATATGAATGACCACAACTTATGGTGTTGGAAATCCTGGTCCTGGCTTGGGACAAGCACAAAACGGTGGCGGCATTAAACCGGTCAATGCTCTATAGTCAATCCTCAAATATCTGTTTGAATTCCAACATTTTGATGGGCTATTATTTCATTTGTATTGCTTTTATTTGTGTAATATCAATTTGTTTTTCTCCCAAGTTTATTAAATTTTGATTCGTAACACAGTTATATTATTGGTATCACCTTTAATTGCTAGCCTTTCTTCAAATTATGCAGTGAGTGGTGCACGGTCAGAAACCTTATTAAATATGATAGGAAGAAAGGATATGGATGTAAATGAATATGAGAGAATATCCAACATTTCATTTAGACTAAAGTTAAGAAACAGCTTGTAGTGAGAAAAAATATATATGTAAATGAAGAAGAGAGATTATGTACCATTACACGAAGACAAAGGTGGGTTTGTATTGCTCAACCTTTAGTTTTCTGTGTACTGTTTTGAAGATCATTGTTTGTCTTTTTGTCCTTTTTATCTTTGACCATCGTATTGCTTAAGAAATAATTCATGGCAGCCGTAAATTTGTGCTCATTTAACCATGGGTTGGGCATTTATATTCGATTATTTTTTTCCCGAGCGGAAGCGAGGGATAAAATACGAATATAAATGCCCAACCCATGGTTAAATGTACACAAATCTACGGCTGCCATGAATTATTTCTTTTCTAATATGACAAATACAGTAATTTTTATGACCGTAGGCTACCTTAGAATCCGTCACACAACGGCTGTTCCGTTTAGCCCCCTTCACATATGAATACGAATATTGGTTGTTTACGTCGTCAACATTTTACGTGGGAGGTGGCCGGAACATCCGTCGGGGAAAACCCCTGATGAGTGCGTTTTCATCGCATATTCGTGTATACATGTAAACAAAGTAATATAATGTGTAGTTGTTGTGTATGACCTCACGGAAACGGCCTTGTAGGCTTTTATTCATGACAGAAACTTTTTAAATTATGTTTTTTGGTTTCCAATCGATAATTTGAGTGCGCAGGTGTTAAAGGTAGATATATACCGACATATACTGGTTGACGATATATAGGCCGTCATATAATGTCTCTATTCAATATACGGTTTCTGATTTCCACTTTGGTATCTTCAAGCTGTACTGAATGATGTTACAACATTGATTTCATCGGTAATAATACAAGAAACAGAAAACAACTGAATAAAAAACCACTTAACGTTTTCTAAGACCTGTTGACAGATTTAAATCAAGACATCATTTTATGAGGAATGTCGAGGTGGATACACCGATCTTGAGACATATGTTCTTGAATATTAATCTAACTACAAGGAATTGCTTACACGACGGGTGTGACTGGTGGAGCAGGAACTGCTTACCATTCCGGAACACCTGAGTTCAACCTGGGTTTTAGTGGGGATCGTGTTTCTGTATCTTTTGTTTTATGTGTATGTTTTGTAGATCGTTATTTGTCCTTTAGTTCTTTTTCTTTTGACCATTGTGTTGTCTGACCTTCGATTTACGGATTCTGATTATCCCTTTGGTATCTTAGATTTACGGATTCTGATTATCCCTTTCGTATCTTAGATTTACGGATTCTGATTATCCCTTTCGTATCTTCAAACTCGTCTTACAATCATTAAGATTAAAATATCTTAGATATTCTATATGATCAACCTGCATGTTCAATTGTAAAATATCAGACAGTCGTTACCAGAAAAAACCCAACAAACAATTAGATTACACCTAACCGTCTCTAATGACGTCGTTAATCGTCTCTTCATATAATTCTACACGTTCAACTCATTTCAACATCTGACAAAAAATGGACACTTTAAAAACCGTATTTAGGAAATAGCAACAAATCTGTTTATCTGCGAACCTCTTTTTAATTCTCATTGTAAATGTTACACGAATTAAAATCCATTCAACGTTATACTTTAATTGGAATTGTAGATTACTTACAAGCAATCAGTGTCTTAGTAGAAAGATTGAATTTCTCTGAGTTACAATCTATTGTAATGAACAGGTTCATATAGATTTAGAGATGTATGGCTTTAATTTTGATAAGTGATTAGTGAAATCGACATCAATTCCTCCATTAGTTAACAATCAGCTGATTTAGGTGTCGTTTTTCAATATGGTTTCCACATTGACGAGATTGGCATCTAAACCTTTTGATTAAAGCAACACGACTGTTAAGTTTTCAATATGCAATCGCATAAAACTACATATTTATATGTAAATGGAAGATGTGTTTTTACATTAAACAATTTTGTTTTGGCGTAAATGTCCAGGAAAGCAACGGTTATTTGAAAAACGGATATATTTAGAGTCAATTTGATTCTAGTTATTTACTTTTACCTGTTACCACGAAGACATTATTGCAATATTAATTGAAAACCTAATTGAAATACGACTTGTTTATTATTGAGGTAATTGGCACAGAAATGCTAAAATCATTTCAAAGTGCCATTAGGAGAAATTTTAAACCCATAAACAGACAAGTTTGAACTCGCAAAAATAAGGAAATGGTCTGTTGTTGTTACAGTTGTACGCATGAACTATTGGAACACACTAAAACGATCTTAAAAGATTGATGAGTTATTTCTCCATTTGACAATTATATTTGTAGGAAGAAGAGGTTGAAGATACCAAAGGGGTAATCAGAATCCGTAATTCGAAGGACAGACAACATAATGGCCAAAAGAAAAAAGACAAGAGGACAAATAACGATCTACAAAGCAAACACATACAATTAAAGATCGAGTAACACGAACCCCACTAAAAACCGGAGATGAACTCTCTACTAGTGGCATCCGTCGTGTTAATTGTAGATTTTGGTTCAAAGTTGACAATCGTTTCAACTACAAAGAAACATTGCAAGATATTAACATAGAAGAGTACCTTAAGAATCCTCTGACTTGTGACTGCTCCCACTCTCCTTTTCAATACAACCCATCTGGACATGTAATCACTGGTGATCTGAATATCATTCAACATGAGAGTCTCCGAAAGGTGATTTCCCATGGTCCTAAATTCAGAGAACCTGAACACATCAATTGGAAACATAATTTCAAGATAATTATGGATGCTGTTGAAGATTATGCCAGAAGGTGGATAAAGAGAGAAGTAGACCAAGATCCTGAGTTAGAGTCCTTGTCAGACTGGGTTAGAACAATTAGGTCTCTAGTACAAGGTCGGATTCACAAACTCAAAAATTGTGTTAATAGTCGACCTAAGTCTGTATTTAAAGACCAAAAAGCTGGTAAGTGTCTTTCCTCTCTTCATGACAAATATGTTATCGTTCCTGCGGACAAGGCTTCCAACAATATCGTGTTTGTATGTAAATCTTATTACTTCGAATGCCTAATCAAGGAATTAGGCATAAATAACAACACCTCTAGTAATACCACATACTAACCTACTTCGTTCAACAAAGATGAAATCCTAGCTAACCACAGATCATTCATGACCTCTTTAAACATTCCCTCTGGTAAAGGGTCTGAGGATTTACCCTATTTGTATTGGATACCTAAACTCCACAAGACACCATACAAAGAAAGGTACATAGAGGGATCATCAACTTGTTCGACGAAAGAATTGTCTATTCACCTGACAAAGATTTTGTCTGCAGTAAAAGAGGGACAACAGAAATATTGTGAAACTGCTTACTCGCGTAGTGGCATAAATCATATGTGGATTTTGAAAAACTCTAAAGATCTTTTGGATAACCTTAAATCAAGATCTTTCTCTCAGGTATCCTCCATCAAAACTTTTGATTTTTCAACTTTATATACCACCATACCACATTACAAATAAAAAATCCGCTTAAAAGAAACAATTCACAAAACTTTCAGTCATAGAAACTATGGCTCAAAATTTGCTGTGTTAAGCTACAATTCCACATATTTTTCAAACAAAATTCGAAAAGATAAAACATGCTACTCCGAGGAACAAGTGATCAGTATGCTGGAGTTCCTCATCGATAACATATTTGTCTCCTTTGGAGGGATACTGTTTCAGCAGGTCGTCGGCATACCAATGGGTACGAATTGTGCCTCTCTTCTAGCCGATTTATTTATATACTCATATGAGTCGGAGTTTCTTCAAAAGCTTGTAAAAGATAAGAAGATTCATGAGGCTAGAGCCTTTAATTTCACATACAGGTATATTGATGACGTTTTATCTATCAATAATTCTAGATTTGCAGAATTTCTTCCATTGATATATCCCCCAGAGCTGGAAGTTAAAGAGACCACAGATACCGCTTCGTCCGCATCATGTTTGGACTTATACCTCGAATTTGACGACAGTGGTCAAATCAGTACTAAAATTTATGATAAACGAGACGACTTCAATTTTAAAATCATAAATTTTCAAAATATGTGCAGCAATATACCAGCTTCTCCTGCATATGGTGTTTACATCTCGCAATTGATTCGTTATGCAAGGGCCAGTAGCAATTATTCTGATTTCCTGAAACGTCATCTTCATCTGAGAAACAGGCTACTGGACCAGGACTATAAACAGATTCGCCTTATTCGATCTCTTAAAAAGTTTATATTCCGATACCAAGATCTTGTCGAAATATATTCCGCTTCTGCAGAAAAGATTATAAACGATGGATTTTCATATAGTGAAAATGTATAAAGATAAGGTGTCAACAAAAATGTCAAAAATATTTTTCTATCAATGTGTGACGTAAAAGTGTCTTGGACATTTACTTCTCTGAGTTTGGGGCTGCTTTGACAACTGTTTTACCTGTTTTGTTCAAGTATTGTTATAAATACTGTTATAGTGACAGCCGGAACCTTTGAACCGTAATGAAAGAGGGAGGTTTGGCGCTTTAAAATCTGATTCAACCCACCATTTCTTTTGAAATGTCTGTACCAAGTCAGGGTCATTACGGTTTTCACAGTTTTCTGGTTGTTGACTGATTTTGTCTGTTTATATATTTATGAGTTTTGACTTTCCCTTTGTAAGATTGTTCGGAGTTCGGTAATTTTGATATTACCCTTATCTTACGTACTACCGGTATCTAAGTTATTTAAGTAATGATTGAGGCCGCCGTCTTTCTTTAATAAAACTAATATTATATATATGGCAACTTCTATGTCACGAAGATTTAACTGAGTGATTGATTGGTGTCTCACGCTAACATTAGCAGTATTGCATCGATATCATGGGCGTACGACGACTACAGATAGTATCTATAAAGTTCAAGATTATAGCGTTCATTATAGCAACGCTGCTCATACAGTTATACGTTAGTGTTAATATATTATTCAGATGTGGAAAATTGTTGCATGATCGAATCATTTCACCAACAGTGGAAGTTTGGCCAGACTAGGGGATGTGAGTTGTGTCACGTTGAGCGTAGGCTATGAGCGATAGGTCACGGCCATTACACGGAGGAGGTTACTAAGGTGTTGAAAGTCCTCTTTGCTGTTATAAAGATGTAAATATCTGATTTACTGCACACGACCCGCTTCTGGAAAAAAACCATTCACAGTCAAAAGATTGGAAAACAAAAATCGGTTAAAGTTACACATGACATGTCTGAGGGAGGAGAACATGTCTGAGGGAGGAGAACATGTCTGAGGGAGGAGAACATGTCTGAGGAAGGAGAACATGTCTGAGGGAGGAGAACATGTCTGAGAGAGGAGAACATGTCTGAGGAAGGAGAACATGTCTGATGGAGGAGAACATGTCTGAGGGAGGAGAACATGTCTGAGGAAGGAGAACATGTCTGAGGAAGGAGAACATGTCTGAGGGAGGAGAACATGTCTGAGGAAGGAGAACATGTCTGAGGGAGGAGAACATGTCTGAGGGAGGAGAACATGTCTGAGGAAGGAGAACATGTCTGAGGAAGGAGAACATGTCTGAGAGAGGAGAACCGTATAGATAATTACAATTGTAAGGAACTGCAAATTTAAATAATAAATCTATATAATAAACCCTGTTCGTGCCGAGGATGATGATACCCTCGACTAGCTACTGATAGGCCACAGTCAAATAAGCAAAAAGGCCCAAATTGTATAGCATAACATCGTCTATGTTTGTTTCTGCTTATTTATTTAATTGGGAACACTGGAAATAAAAGAACTGACTTTACCTGAAGATTAAAGTAATACTTTTCCATATTAATTTACGTTAATCAGTTATCACCCACTGTAAGTAGATTATGCTTGCATATATCTTATATTTCAATTTGTTTATGTGTAAAAGTGTATCGCATATCCTATTAATCCCCACTGCGTTTTAATAATTGAAGATTAACATGAAGTCCAAAAATCATGACATCGTTATGGGTTAGGGATATGTGTATGGTGTTTAACGTCAGTTTCAACAATATTTCAGTTATATCGTGGGGGTCAGTTTTATTTGTGGAGGATACCGGAGAACCCAGAGAAAACCAACGACCTACCGCAAATCACTGACAAACTTTACCAAATAATGTTGTATTGAGTACATCTCGCCTGAGAGTGATATGCACTGATTGCATATGTAGCTATAAATCCAACTGCAATACGATCACGACCATGACGAATCCGACATCGTTTTGATCTGATAAGATTATCCCGTTCTTTAATAAAACTAAGATTATACAAATGACGACTTCTATGTCACGAGAATTAAAAGGATTGATTGATTGGTGTTTAACACCACCATCAGCAGTATTTCAGCTATATCATGGCGTCCCAAGGTTACCAATAGCATGTATAAACTTCAATAATGCAGAGTTCTCTATGATAACGCTGCTCAGTCAGTTATATGTGAGGGTTTGCACTTTATTCAGATGTGGAAAACCCTTGCATGACCGCATTATTTTACCAAGAGAGAAAGGTTTGGGTCCATATAACTAGCTTAGCCTCATCACTTTTGTAAGTGCTAGTACTAAGCCAAAAGTCAGCTTTTATGTATATGTAGATTATGGATATCGATTTAAGCTCTGTTTCAACGATTTTTCTATTGGATTTTGAAACTATTCCGACTATATGGTATTTTTTATCTTTTTATTTTATTACTATTTAATATATGAAATTGGTTGTGAATTCTTGACAGACGACTAAAAACCAAAGAATTAGAATCTTGCACGAAGGAGGTTTTCTTGATTTGGTTATTTTGCTTTATAGAATTACGTTGTCAGTGCCTTTTTCCAAGTTAAAGTTGTCAGCTTAATTGCTTTGTTTACACCTAGCATTCACCAACTCCTACATATATGTATTTAATTGGAAAAAAAATACCACACTGTCGGAAGAATAAAAAAAATGAAATCGTAAAAGTGAAAAAAAAAACAAAAACAGATTCAAAATCGATACAATGTACCCCTAATATACATATACTTGATCGTTCACTTTTCCGGATAGGTACAGACACTTTTATAAAAAGTGGCGGATAAATTAAATTGTATTGACATATATGCCCCTGTTTAGAGATTAGTGAATACACCAACTATTTTTAATGTAGTCTATAAACTAACATTATAGCATAACTCCTGTTAACCGCATCAGTGGTGTAATGGCTAGCGCGCTCGCTTCAAGTGCGGTATATCATTGATTCGAGCCCCGATCGAATCAAGTCAAATACTATAAAATTAGTGTGTGTGGTTTCTCCGATAAGCACGCAGCATTAAGGAGAAAGAGGAAGTGATGAAAGGAGAAATGGTTGTCTCGGAAACAGGATAATATGTCCGAGTGGGACGACATGTCTATCCGCGGACTGTTGTTTCAGTGAGCTAGCACTATAATAATCAAACTAAGCGCGTTGGTCTAGTAAACAACGGACCTCATAAGCATCATCTCATTCATATTAAACTTGTTCTCGCTATGATATAGCTGTGGAAATGCAGTGTTGGCGTTAAAGAACATTCACTCACTCACGCACTCACTCACTCACGCACTCACGCACTCACTCACTCACGCACTCACTCACTCACACACTCACTCACTCACGCATTCACTCACTCACGCACTCACTCCCTTGTGCCTTTGCATTAGAATCAGGAAAAAAATAAAATGTTTAAATGTATTACATAGCCCATTACATTTGATCTCTATACATTATTTCGATGTTTTCTTGATTAATAATTGGATGTACATATACCACCACCTCGAGACCACCACTCAATGGTTGCAGTACATGAGTAGTCTAGGAGGTGTGAGTTGTCCAGTTCAATTTCGGCTATGGGAGATATGTCATGGTTATTACTGACAACCATTGCAACACAGTTGTGAGTTGTTCATCGTTCCACCTAAGCTATGTATGATGTACCAAGGTTATAACAGCCATCACAACCTATAATATGATTGTAAGAGGAGGTTATTACGTTGCTGAGAGTCCTATAAGAACGTGGATATATGATTTAGTGGTGTGCACGACACGTTTCTGGAATAACCTTCACAGTCAAAAATTGTTGGAAAGGAAAATAATATAAAAGTCTGTGGGAGAAAATAAACCAAAAAGGCCTAAATAGGATAGCCTATATTAGACCACATTTATTTGTTCTGTGTTATTAAACTGTGAACTCTACTTAAAGTACATTTAATTTACTTGAAGATTAAAGTATTATATTTTCATATTAGTTTAAATCTGTTATTACTTCCTGTAACTATATCATGCGCTATATATACCTTATATTTTAATTTGCTTATGTGTAAAAGTCTATCTCATATTATATTTATCTTTGCTGCCTTTTAACTAATTGGTTATTAACATGACGCACAAGAACCTAAATACAGCAAACGACCTCGCTATCAACTGATAAAATGATCCCTTTCCTTAATAGAACTAATGTTATGCAAATGACGACCTCTATGTCACTGGGTTTGGTACTGCTTTGACAACTATTTTACCTATTTTGTTCCAGTATTGTTATAAATACTGTTATAGTGACAGCCGGAACCTTTGAGCCGTAATGAAAGCGGGAGGTTTGGTGCTTTAAAATCTGATTCAACCCACCATTTCATTAGAAATGCCTGTACCAAGTCAGGGTCATTACGGTTTTCACAGTTTTCCGGTTGTTAACTGATTTTGTCTGTCTATATACTTATGAGCTTTGACTTTCCCTTTGTAAGATTGTTAGGAGTTCGGTAATTTTGTTATTACCCTTATTTACAAAGAATAAATTGGTTAATTGATTTGGGTTTAACACCAACATCAGCAGTATTTCAGCCATATTTCACTAAGAGAGAAAGGTTTGGGCCCATATAACTAGCTTAACCTCGGTACTCTTTCAAATGCCAGTACCAAGCCAAGAAAGCGGTTATGTAAATGTGTGTTATGGATATCGATTTAAGGGGGTACCATACACTACAGGGAGGTAACTCTTTAAAATCAGTTGAACGTTTTGATCATATGATGTTTGTATGCAGATTTCAAGCATCTCGGTGATCAAAACCACAGAGAGAAAAGCTGCTATGTGGCTAGTGAATTTATAGCTCTGAAGTTGTTAGTTGGAATTTTGCTAAAATTTTAATATTTATTACAGTGGATATATTCAAACACACTGCCAAAAAAATAGGAAAATTAAACGAGCAGATTAAATTTTACCTGAAGTGTATGGTACCACCTTAAGCTCTGTTTCTATAATTTTCTAATGAATTTTGGAATTGTTACAACAGTGTGGTATTTTAGAATTGCTACAACAGTGTGGTATTTTAGAATTGTTACAACAGTGTGGTATTTTAGAATTGTTACAACAGTGTGGTATTTTAGAATTGTTACAACAGTGTGGCATTTTAGAATTGTTACAACAGTGTGGTATTTTGGAATTGTTACAACAGTGTAGTATTTTAGAATTGTTACAACAGTGTGGTATTTTAGAATTGTTACAACAGTGTGGTATTTTAGAATTGTTACAACAGTGTGTTATTTTAGAATTGTAACAACAGTGTGGTATTTTGGAATTGTTACAACAGTGTGGTATTTTAGAATTGTTACAACAGTGTGGTATTTTAGAATTGTTACAACAGTGTGGTATTTTAGAATTGTTACAACAGTGTGGTATTTTTACTTGTTCATTTTATTACTATTTAAAAGTCTTTATGAGCAAGTAATCCACAAAGACCTAAATAAGACGTCGTGGAATAGACCACAATTACTTGTTCCAGGTTAATAAACTGGGAACACTAATTAAAGTACAGTTAATTTACTAGAAGATTATTATTTTTCTTTATATTAATCAGCATCTGTTTTTTCTTCCCGTAACTAGATCATGTGGATTATATATACCTTATATTTTAATTTGTTTATGTGTCAAAGTATATATCATATTCTATTAATCTTTGCTGCGTTTTAACTAATTGGTTATTAACATGGTATACTAAAAAAGCGTACATCCAGTGATTGACCTCGTTAAGAACTGATGGGATTATCTCTGATCATATTCATTTAGGTCATCTATTAATATCTTTGACGTCATATAATATTCTACTGTTAATTTATCCGCTCGTTTATAAATCATATATCAATAATGATGTAAATTAAGCACACTCTATTATCATATAGTATTTACATGCGTTCATCTTTTCCATAAAAAAATCATAGAATTATTATATCAATAAGTTACATGAAATAATCACATATTTATCTCATGATTTTCATATGCAATTTGCATGATTTTATGCTTTCGCATGTGATAATTATGTGCTAATATTCTCGTTTGAACAAATTGAAATGCAAATACAAAATAATATTCAATTGATTAAATTTGCATGCGCTGTCCGAATTCTGGCTTAATAACATTTTGCCTCTTTCAGATCAAGATATTTTCTTCTATAAAATTCGGATGCAATATTTAAAGAAAAAACATAGTTGCGTTCCCATGCACCCCCTAAAAGTTTAATGGTCTTATATTATATCTCTTGTGTTATTTGGACATTGCATAGGTCATATTTTATTTTATAGAAATGGTCATGTGTTGTGTAGTCTTGTTTTTCTATTGTATAATAAGGCGTCAGTGTACATATTTGTTTTCCGTGGTGTTGTCTTGTTTATCTATTGTATAAGAAGGCGTCAGTGTACATATTTGTTATCCGTGGTGTTGTCTGGTCTAACTACTGTATGATAGGGCGTCAGTGTACATATTTGATATCAGTGGTGTTGTCTTGTTTATCTATTGTATAGTAAGGCGTCAGTGTACATATTTGCGATCCGTGGTGTTGTCTTGTTTAACTATTGCATGATAAGGCGTCAGTGTACATATTTGTTATCCGTGGTGTTGTCTGATCTAACTACTGTATGAGAGGGCGTCAGTGTACATATTTGCTATCCGTGGTGTTTTCTTGTTTAGCTACTGTATGATAGGGCGTCAGTGTACATATTTGTTATCCGTGGTGTTGTCTGGTCTAACTACTGTATGATAGGGCGTCAGTGTACATATTTGCTATCCGTGGTGTTGTCTTGTTTAACTACTGTATGACAGGGCGTCAGTGTACATATTTGCTATCCGTGGTGTTGTCTAAAGTCGGAAGACATCAAACATTACAACACAAGCTCTAATGAGCTTTTAAATCCGACATAAGAATATGCATATAAAAACAATAAAACAAAAACATGCACACAATATTTGCTAAAAAAACAACACAAAAAAAAACATTGCCATATTAAAATTTTCTATGAAATTTCAAACCAAATTGAAATATGAAAGCAATTTAAAACACAGCAGTAGCAGAAGAATAATTTAAAAGCACATTATATATTGATGTGAATAAACAAAAAGCATGGATAAAATGAGACAAATAGAAATCAAAATTGTTAAAATCACATGCATCTATATCTAAAAATATTAAAAAATAAAGCAAAAAAGTATGAAAATAATTTATAATCATGCACAGAAGCTGCAGTGGCATGAGCTGCCATTCCAAGAGTTTATTAAACTCTTAAATTGATTGAAAGATGTTTCTTTCCTGAATAGGTCTGGCAGTTCATTCCAAGTTTTTGAAGCATAGTATCTAAAAGAGTTCAATCCATACCGGGTAGTCTTGACTGTTAGTATATGTGCTATATTACTGTACCTAAAATTATATTTATTATTTTTTAAAATTACAAGATCATGTAGATATTGAGGAGTTTCCTTATTAATAATTTTAAATGTTTCAATAGCTATTGTACGTATACGCCTAATTTTTTGAGAAGGTAATTTTGATTTAGCCAGAAGTTCTTCATATGTGGAGTGGTTTTCCTTATATATAAATTTGTTTAACTACTGTATGCTAGGGTGTCAGTGTACATATTTGCTATCCGTGGTGTTGTCTTGCTTAACTATTATATAATAAGAGGTCAGTGTACATATTTGTTATCCGTGGTGTTGTATGGCCTAACTAGTGTATGATAGGGCGTCAGTGTACATATTTGCAATCCGTGGTGTTGTCTTCTTTAACTACTGTATGATATGGCGTCAGTGTACATATTTGCTATCCGTGGTGTTGTCTTGTTTAACTACTGTATGATAGGGCGTCAGTGTACATATTTGTTATCAATGGTGTTGTCTTGTTTAACTATAGTATGATAGGGTGTCAGTGTACATATTTGTTATCCGTGGTGTTGTCTTGTTTAACTACTGTATGATAGGGCGTCAGTGTACATATTTGCTATCCGTGGTGTTGTCTGGTTTAACTACTGTATGATAGGGCGTCAGTGTACATATTTGCTATCCGTGGTGTTGTCTTGTTTAACTACTGTATGATAGGGGTCAGTGTACATATTTGTTATCCGTGGTGTTGTCTTGTTTTACTATTGTATGATAGGGCGTCAGTGTACATATGTGTTATCCGTGGTGTTGTCTTGTTTAACTATTGTATGATAGGGCGTCAGTGTACATATTTGCTCTCCATGGTGTTGTCTTGTTTTACTATTGTATGATAGGGCGTCAGTGTACATATTTGTTATCCGTGGTGTTGTCTGGTTTAACTATTGTATGATAGGGCGTCAGTGTACATATTTGTTATCCGTGGTGTTGTCTTGTTTAACTATTGTATGATAGGGCGTCAGTGTACATATTTGCTCTCCATGGTGTTGTCTTGTTTTACTATTGTATGATAGGGCGTCAGTGTACATATGTGTTATCCGTGGTGTTGTCTGGTTTAACTATTGTATGATAGGGCGTCAGTGTACATATTTGTTATCCGTGGTGTTGTCTTGTTTAACTATTGTATGATAGGGCGTCAGTGTACATATTTGCTCTCCATGGTGTTGTCTTGTTTTACTATTGTATGATAGGGCGTCAGTGTACATATTTGTTATCCTTGGTGTTGTCTTGTTTAACTACTGTAGGATAGGGCGTCAGTGTACATATTTGCTCTCCATGGTGTTGTCTTGTTTAACTATTGTATGATAGGGCGTCAGTGTACATATTTGCTCTCCATGGTGTTGTCTTGTTTTACTATTGTATGATAGGGCGTCAGTGTACATATGTGTTATCCGTGGTGTTGTCTGGTTTAACTATTGTATGATAGGGCGTCAGTGTACATATTTGTTATCCGTGGTGTTGTCTTGTTTAACTATTGTATGATAGGGCGTCAGTGTACATATTTGCTATCCGTGGTGTTGTCTTGTTTAACTACTGTATGATAGGGCGTCAGTGTACATATTTGCTCTCCATGGTGTTGTCTTGTTTTACTATTGTATGATAGGGCGTCAGTGTACATATTTGTTATCCTTGGTGTTGTCTTGTTTAACTACTGTATGATAGGGCGTCAGTGTACATATTTGTTATCCGTGGTGTTGTCTTGTTTTACTATTGCATGATAGGGCGTCAGTGTACATATTTGTTATCCATGGTGTTGTCTTGTTTTACTATTGTATGATAGGGCGTCAGTGTACATATTTGTTATCCATGGTGTTGTCTTGTTTTACTATTGTATGATAGGGCGTCAGTGTACATATTTGTTATCCATGGTGTTGTCTTGTTTAACTATTGTATGATAGGGCGTCAGTGTACATATTTGTTATCCATGGTGTTGTCTTGTTTTACTATTGTATGATAGGGCGTCAGTGTACATATTTGTTATCCGTGGTGTTGTCTTGTTTAACTATTGTATGATAGGCGTCAGTGTACATATTTGTTATCCGTGGTGTTGTCTTGTTTAACTACTGTATGATAGGGCGTCATTGTACATATTTGTTATCCGTGGTGTTGTCTTGTTTAACTATTGCATGATAGGGTGTCAGTGTACATATTTGCTATCCGTGGTGTTGTCTGGTTTAACTACTGTATGATAGGGTGTCAGTGTACATATTTGTTATCCGTGGTGTTGTCTTGTTTAACTATTGTATGATAGGGTTCAGTGTACATATTTGCAATCCGTGGTGTTGTCTTGCTTAACTATTATATAATAAGACGTCAGTGTACATATTTGTTATCCGTGGTGTTGTATGGCCTAACTAGTGTATGATAGGGCGTCAGTGTACATATTTGAAATCCGTTGTGTTGTCTTGTTTAACTACTGTATGATAGGGCGTCAGTGTACATATTTGCTATCCGTGGTGTTGTCTTGTTTAACTACTGTATGATAGGGCGTCAGTGTACATATTTGTTATCCATGGTCTTGTCTTGTTTAACTATTGTATGATAGGGCGTCAGTGTACATATTTGCTATCCGTGGTGTTGTCTTGTTTAACTATTGTATGATAGGGCGTCAGTGTACATATTTGCTATCCGTGGTGTTGTCTTGTTTAACTATTGTATGATAGGCGTCAGTGTACATATTTGCTATCCGTGGTGTTGTCTTGTTTAACTACTGTATGATAGGGCGTCAGTGTACATATTTGTTATCCATGGTCTTGTCTTGTTTAACTATTGTATGATAGGGCGTCAGTGTACATATTTGCTATCCGTGGTGTTGTCTTGTTTAACTATTGTATGATAGGGCGTCAGTGTACATATTTGCTATCCGTGGTGTTGTCTTGTTTAACTACTGTATGATAGGGGTCAGTGTACATATTTGCTATCCGTGGTGTTGTCTTGTTTAACTACTGTATGATAGGGCGTCAGTGTACATATTTGCTATCCGTGGTGTTGTCTTGTTTCACTACTGTATGATAGGGCGTCAGTGTACATATTTGTTATCCGTGGTGTTGTCTTGTTTTACTATTGTATGATAGGGCGTCAGTGTACATATTTGTTATCCGTGGTGTTGTCTTGTTTTACTGTTACATGATATGGCGTCAGTGTACATATTTGCTATCCCTGGTGTTGTGTTGTTTTACTATTGTATGATAGGGCGTCAGTGTACATATTTGTTATCCATGGTCTTGTCTTGTTTAACTATTGTATGATAGGGCGTCAGTGTACATATTTGCTATCCGTGGTGTTGTCTTGTTTAACTATTGTATGATAGGGCGTCAGTGTACATATTTGCTATCCGTGGTGTTGTCTTGTTTAACTATTGTATGATAGGGCGTCAGTGTACATATTTGCTATCCGTGGTGTTGTCTTGTTTAACTATTGTATGATAGGGCGTCAGTGTACATATTTGCTATCCGTGGTGTTGTCTTGTTTAACTATTGTATGATAGGCGTCAGTGTACATATTTGTTATCCATGGTCTTGTCTTGTTTAACTATTGTATGATAGGGCGTCAGTGTACATATTTGCTATCCGTGGTGTTGTCTTGTTTAACTATTGTATGATAGGGCGTCAGTGTACATATTTGCTATCCGTGGTGTTGTCTTGTTTAACTATTGTATGATAGGGCGTCAGTGTACATATTTGCTATCCGTGGTGTTGTCTTGTTTAACTATTGTATGATAGGCGTCAGTGTACATATTTGCTATCCGTGGTGTTGTCTTGTTTAACTACTGTATGATAGGGCGTCAGTGTACATATTTGCTATCCGTGGTGTTGTCTTGTTTTACTATTGTATGATAGGGCGTCAGTGTACATATTTGTTATCCGTGGTGTTGTCTTGTTTTACTGTTACATGATATGGCGTCAGTGTACATATTTGCTATCCCTGGTGTTGTGTTGTTTTACTATTGTATGATAGGGCGTCAGTGTACATATTTGTTATCCATGGTCTTGTCTTGTTTAACTATTGTATGATAGGGCGTCAGTGTACATATTTGCTATCCGTGGTGTTGTCTTGTTTAACTATTGTATGATAGGGCGTCAGTGTACATATTTGCTATCCGTGGTGTTGTCTTGTTTAACTACTGTATGATAGGGCGTCAGTGTACATATTTGCTATCCGTGGTGTTGTCTTGTTTTACTATTGTATGATAGGGCGTCAGTGTACATATTTGTTATCCGTGGTGTTGTCTTGTTTTACTGTTACATGATATGGCGTCAGTGTACATATTTGCTATCCCTGGTGTTGTGTTGTTTTACTATTGTATGATAGGGCGTCAGTGTACATATTTGTTATCCGTGGTGTTGTCTTGTTTTACTGTTACATGATATGGCGTCAGTGTACATATTTGCTATCCCTGGTGTTGTGTTGTTTTACTATTGTATGATAGGGCGTCAGTGTACATATTTGTTATCCGTGGTGTTGTCTTGTTTAACTACTATATGATAGGGCGTCATTGTACATATTTGTTATCCGTGGTGTTGTCTTGTTTAACTATTGCATGATATGGTGTCAGTGTACATATTTGCTATCCGTGGTGTTGTCTGGTTTAACTACTGTATGATAGGGCGTCAGTGTACATATTTGTTATCCGTGATGTTGTGTTGTTTAACTACTGTATGATAGGGCGTCAGTGTACATATTTGCTCTCCATGGTGTTGTCTTGTTTAACTACTGTATGATAGGGCGTCAGTGTACATATTTGTTATCCGTGGTGTTGTCTTGTTTAACTATTGCATGATAGGGGTCAGTGTACATATTTGCTATCCGTGGTATTGTCCGGTTTAACTACTGTATGATAGGGCGTCAGTGTACATATTTGTTCTCCGTGGTGTTGTATGGTTTAACTATTGTATGATAGGATGTCAGTGTGCATATTTGCTATCCGTGGTGTTGTCTTGTTTAACTACTGAATGATAGGGCGTCAGTGTACATATTTGTTATCCGTGGTGTTGTCTTGTTTATCTATTGTATAATAAGGCGTCAGTGTACATATTTGCTATCCGTGGTGTTGTCTTGTTTAACTACTGTATGATAAGGGCGTCAGTGTACATATTTGTTATCCGTGGTGTTATCTTGTTTAACTACTGTATGATAGGGCGTCAGTGTACATATTTGTTCTCCGTGGTGTTTTCTGGTCTAACTACTGTATGATAGGGCGTAAGTGTACATATTTGTTATCCGTGGTGTTTTCTGGTCTAACTACTGTATGATAGGGCATCAGTGTACATATTTGTTATCCGTGGTGTTGTCTTGTTTAACTACTGTATGATAGGGCGTCAGTGTACATATTTGTTATCCGTGGTGTTGTCTTGTTTAACTATTGTATGATAGGGGTCAGTGTACATATTTGCTATCCGTGGTGTTGTCTTGTTTAACTACTGTATGATAGGCGTCAGTGTACATATTTGCTATCCGTGGTGTTGTCTGGTTTAACTACTGTATTATAGGGCGTCAGTGTACATATTTGCTCTCCATGGTGTTGTCTTGTTTAACTATTGTATGATAGGCGTCAGTGTACATATTTGTTATCCGTGGTGTTGTCTTGTTTTACTATTGTATGATAGGGCGTCAGTGTACATATTTGTTATCCGTGGTGTTGTCTTGTTTTACTATTGCATGATAGGGCGTCAGTGTACATATTTGTTATCCGTGGTGTTGTCTTGTTTAACTACTGTATGATAGGGCGTCATTGTACATATTTGTTATCCGTGGTGTTGTCTTGTTTAACTATTGCATGATAGGGTGTCAGTGTACATATTTGCTATCCGTGGTGTTGTCTGGTTTAACTACTGTATGATAGGGTGTCAGTGTACATATTTGTTATCCGTGGTGTTGTCTTGTTTAACTATTGTATGATAGGGTTCAGTGTACATATTTGCAATCCGTGGTGTTGTCTTGCTTAACTATTATATAATAAGACGTCAGTGTACATATTTGTTATCCGTGGTGTTGTATGGCCTAACTAGTGTATGATAGGGCGTCAGTGTACATATTTGCAATCCGTTGTGTTGTCTTGTTTAACTACTGTATGATAGGGCGTCAGTGTACATATTTGCTATCCGTGGTGTTGTCTTCTTTAACTACTGTATGATAGGGCGTCAGTGTACATATTTGTTATCCATGGTCTTGTCTTGTTTAACTATTGTATGATAGGGCGTCAGTGTACATATTTGCTATCCGTGGTGTTGTCTTGTTTAACTATTGTATGATAGGCGTCAGTGTACATATTTGCTATCCGTGGTGTTGTCTTGTTTAACTACTGTATGATAGGGCGTCAGTGTACATATTTGCTATCCGTGGTGTTGTCTTGTTTTACTATTGTATGATAGGGCGTCAGTGTACATATTTGTTATCCGTGGTGTTGTCTTGTTTTACTGTTACATGATATGGCGTCAGTGTACATATTTGCTATCCCTGGTGTTGTGTTGTTTTACTATTGTATGATAGGGCGTCAGTGTACATATTTGTTATCCGTGGTGTTGTCTTGTTTAACTACTGTATGATAGGGCGTCATTGTACATATTTGTTATCCGTGGTGTTGTCTTGTTTAACTATTGCATGATATGGTGTCAGTGTACATATTTGCTATCCGTGGTGTTGTCTGGTTTAACTACTGTATGATAGGGCGTCAGTGTACATATTTGTTATCCGTGATGTTGTGTTGTTTAACTACTGTATGATAGGGCGTCAGTGTACATATTTGCTATCCGTGGTGTTGTGTGGTCTAACTACTGTATTATAGGGCGTCAGTGTACATATTTGCTCTCCATGGTGTTGTCTTGTTTAACTACTGTATGATAGGGCGTCAGTGTACATATTTGTTATCCGTGGTGTTGTCTTGTTTAACTATTGCATGATAGGGGTCAGTGTACATATTTGCTATCCGTGGTATTGTCCGGTTTAACTACTGTATGATAGGGCGTCAGTGTACATATTTGTTCTCCGTGGTGTTGTATGGTTTAACTATTGTATGATAGGATGTCAGTGTGCATATTTGCTATCCGTGGTGTTGTCTTGTTTAACTACTGAATGATAGGGCGTCAGTGTACATATTTGTTATCCGTGGTGTTGTCTTGTTTATCTATTGTATAATAAGGCGTCAGTGTACATATTTGCTATCCGTGATGTTGTCTTGTTTAACTACTGTATGATAAGGGCGTCAGTGTACATATTTGTTATCCGTGGTGTTATCTTGTTTAACTACTGTATGATAGGGCGTCAGTGTACATATTTGTTCTCCGTGGTGTTTTCTGGTCTAACTACTGTATGATAGGGCGTAAGTGTACATATTTGTTATCCGTGGTGTTTTCTGGTCTAACTACTGTATGATAGGGCATCAGTGTACATATTTGTTATCCGTGGTGTTGTCTTGTTTAACTACTGTATGATAGGGCGTCAGTGTACATATTTGTTATCCGTGGTGTTGTCTTGTTTAACTATTGTATGATAGGGGTCAGTGTACATATTTGCTATCCGTGGTGTTGTCTGGTTTAACTACTGTATGATAGGGCGTCAGTGTACATATTTGTTATCCGTGGTGTTGTATGGCCTAACTAGTGTATGATAGGGCGTCAGTGTACATATTTGCAATCCGTGGTGTTGTCTTGCTTAACTATTATATAATAAGACGTCAGTGTACATATTTGTTATCCGTGGTGTTGTATGGCCTAACTAGTGTATGATAGGGCGTCAGTGTACATATTTGCAATCCGTGGTGTTGTCTTGCTTAACTATTATATAATAAGACGTCAGTGTACATATTTGTTATCCGTGGTGTTGTATGGCCTAACTAGTGTATGATAGGGCGTCAGTGTACATATTTGCAATCCGTGGTTTTGTCTTGTTTAACTACTGTATGATAGGGCGTCAGAGTACATATTTGTTATCCGTGGTATTGTCTTGTTTAACTACTGTATGATATGACGTCAGTGTACATATTTGCTATCGGTGGTGTTGTCTTGTTTAACTATTGCATGATAGGGCGTCAGTGTACATATTTGCAATCCGTGGTGTTGTCTTGTTTTACTATTGTATGATAAGGCGTCAGTGTACATATTTGTTATCCGTGGTGTTTTCTTGTTTTACTGTTACATGATAGGGCGTCAGTGTACATATTTGCTATCCCTGGTGTTGTGTTGTTTTACTATTGTATGATAGGGCGTCAGTGTACATATTTGTTATCCGTGGTGTTGTCTTGTTTAACTACTGTATGATAGGGCGTCATTGTACATATTTGTTATCCGTGGTGTTGTCTTGTTTAACTATTGCATGATATGGTGTCAGTGTACATATTTGCTATCCGTGGTGTTGTCTGGTTTAACTACTGTATGATAGGGGGTCAGTGTACATATTTGTAATCCGTGATGTTGTGTTGTTTAACTACTGTATGATAGGGCGTCAGTGTATATATTTGCTCTCCATGGTGTTGTCTTGTTTAACTACTGTATGATAGGGCGTTGGTGTACATATTTGTTATCCATGGTGTTGTCTTGTTTAACTATTGCATGATAGGGGTCAGTGTACATATTTGCTATCCGTGGTGTTGTCTGGTTTAACTACTGTATGATAGGGCGTCAGTGTACATATTTGCTCTCCGTGGTGTTGTCTGGTTTAACTATTGTATGGTAGGATGTCAGTGTGCATATTTGCTATCCGTGGTGTTGTCTTGTTTAACTACTGAATGATAGGGCGTTAGTGTACATATTTGCTATCCGTGGTGTTGTCTTGTTTAACTACTGTATGATAGGGCGTCAGTGTACATATTTGTTATCCGTGGTGTTATCTTGTTTAACTACTGTATGATAGGGCGTCAGTGTACATATTTGTTCTCCGTGGTGTTTTCTGGTCTAACTACTGTATGATAGGGCGTAAGGGTACATATTTGTTATCCGTGGTGTTTTCTGGTCTAACTACTGTATGATAGGGCGTCAGTGTACATATTTGTTATCCGTGGTGTTGTCTTGTTTAACTACTGTATGATAGGGCGTCAGTGTACATATGTGTTATCCGTGGTGTTGTCTTGTTTAACTACTGTATGACAGGGTGTCAGTGTACATATTTGCTATCCGTGGTGTTGTCTACAATACAATACAATAAGCTTTATTTAATGTCGGAAAACATCAAACATTGCAACATAAGTTCTAATGAGCTTTTAAATCCGACATAAGAATATGCATATATAAACAATAAAACAAAAACATGCACACAATATTTGTTAATAAAACAAAACAACAAAAAAACATTGTCATATTAAAATTTTGTATGAAATTTCAAACCAAATTGAAATATGAAAGCCATTTAAAACACAGCAATAGCAGAAGCATAATTTAAAAGCACATTATATATTGATGTGAATAAACAAAAAGCATGGATAAAATGAGACAAATAGAAATGAAAATTTAAAAAAATCACATGCATCTATATCTAAAAATATTAAAAAATAAAGCAAAAAAGTATGAAAATAATTTAAAATCATGCACAGAAGCTGCAGTGACATGAGCTGCCATTCCAAGAGTTTATTAAACTCTTAAATGATTGAAAGATGTTTCTTTCCTGAAATGGTCTGGAAGCTCATTCCAAGTTTTTGAAGCATAGTATCCAAAAGAGTTCAATCCATACCGGGTAGTCTTGACTGTTGGTATATGTGCTGTATTGCTGTACCTAAAATTATATTTATTATTTTTTAAAGTTACAAGATCATGTAGATATTGAGGAGTTTCTTTATTTATAATTTTAAATGTTTCAATAGCTATTGTACGTATACGCCTAATTTTTAAAGAAGGTAATTTTGATCTAGCCAGAAGTTCTACATATGTGGAGTGGTTTTCGTTATATATAAATTTGTTTAACTACTATATGATAGGGCGTCAGTGTACATATTTACTATCCGTGGTGTTGTCTTGTTTAATTACTGTTTGATAGAGCGTCAGTGTACATATTTGTTATCCGTGTTGTTGTCTTGTTTAACTACTGTATGATAGGGCGTTGGTGTACATATTTGCTATCCGTGGTGTTGTCTGGTCTAACTACTGTATGATATGGCGTCAGTGTACATATTTGCTATCCGTGGTGTTGTCTTGTTTAACTACTGTATGATAAGGCGTCAGTGTACATATTTGCTATCCGTGGTGTTGTCTTGTTTAACTACTGTATGATAGGGCGTCAGTGTACATATTTGTTTTCCGTGGTGTTGTCTTGTTTAACTACTGTATGACAGGGCGTCAGTGTACATATTTGCTCTCCATGGTGTTGTCTTGTTTAACTACTGTATGATAGGGCGTGAGTGTACATATTTGTTATCCGTGGTGTTTTCTTGTTTAACTATTGCATGATAGGGGTCAGTGTACATATTTGCTATCCGTGGTATTGTCCGGTTTAACTACTGTATGATAGGGTGTCAGTGTACATATTTGCTCTCCGTGGTGTTGTCTGGTTTAACTGTTGTATGATAGGATGTCAGTGTGCATATTTGCTATCCGTGGTGTTGTCTTGTTTAACTACTGAATGATAGGGCGTCAGTGTACATATTTGTTATCCGTGGTGTTGTCTTGTTTATCTATTGTATAATAAGGCGTCAGTGTACATATTTGTTATCCATGGTGTTGTCTTGTTTTACTGTTACATGATAGGGCGTCAGTTTACATATTTGCTATCCCTGGTGTTGTGTTGTTTTACTATTGTATGATAGGGCGTCAGTGTACATATTTGTTATCCGTGGTGTTGTCTTGTTTAACTACTGTATGATAGGGCGTCAGTGTACATATTTGCTATCCGTGGTGTTGTCTTGTTTAACTATTGCATGATATGGTGTCAGTGTACATATTTGCTATCCGTGGTGTTGTCTGGTTTAACTACTGTATGATAGGGGGTCAGTGTACATATTTGTTATCCGTGATGTTGTGTTGTTTAACTACTGTATGATAGGGCGTCAGTGTACATATTTGCTCTCCATGGTGTTGTCTTGTTTAACTACTGTATGATAGGGCGTCAGTGTAGATATTTGTTCTCCGTGGTGTTTTCTGGTCTAACTACTGTATGATAGGGCGTAAGTGTACATATTTGTTATCCGTGGTGTTTTCTGGTCTAACTACTGTATGATAGGGCGTCAGTGTACATATTTGTTATCCGTGGTGCTGTCTTGTTTAACTACTGTATGATAGGGCGTCAGTGTACATATTTGTTATCCGTGGTGTTGTCTTGTTTAACTATTGTATGATAGGGGTCAGTGTACATATTTGCTATCCGTGGTGTTGTCTGGTTTAACTACTGTATGATAGGGCGTCAGTGTACATATTTGTTATCCGTGGTGTTGTATGGCCTAACTAGTGTATGATAGGGCGTCAGTGTACATATTTGCAATCCGTGGTGTTGTCTTGCTTAACTATTATATAATAAGACGTCAGTGTACATATTTGTTATCCGTGGTGTTGTATGGCCTAACTAGTGTATGATAGGGCGTCAGTGTACATATTTGCAATCCGTGGTGTTGTCTTGCTTAACTATAATATAATAAGACGTCAGTGTACATATTTGTTATCCGTGGTGTTGTATGGCCTAACTAGTGTATGATAGGGCGTCAGTGTACATATTTGCAATCCGTGGTGTTGTCTTGTTTACCTACTGTATGATAGAGCGTCAGTGTACATATTTGTTATCCATGGTGTTGTCTTGTTTAACTATTGTATGATAGGGCGTCAGTGTACATATTTGCTATCCGTGGTGTTGTCTTGTTTAGCTATTGTATGATAGGCGTCAGTGTACATTTTTGCTATTCGTGGTGTTGTCTTGTTTAACTACTGTATGATAGGGCGTCAGTTTACATATTTGCTATCCCTGGTGTTGTGTTGTTTTACTATTGTATGATAGGGCGTCAGTGTACATATTTGTTATCCGTGGTGTTGTCTTGTTTAACTACTGTATGATAGGGCGTCATTGTACATATTTGTTATCCGTGGTGTTGTCTTGTTTAACTATTGCATGATATGGTGTCAGTGTACATATTTGCTATCCGTGGTGTTGTCTGGTTTAACTACTGTATGATAGGGGGTCAGTGTACATATTTGTTATCCGTGATGTTGTGTTGTTTAACTACTGTATGATAGGGCGTCAGTGTACATATTTGCTCTCCATGGTGTTGTCTTGTTTAACTACTGTATGATAGGGCGTCAGTGTACATATTTGTTATCCATGGTGTTGTCTTGTTTAACTATTGCATGATAGGGGTCAGTGTACATATTTGCTATCCGTGGTGTTGTCTGGTTTAACTACTGTATGATAGGGCGTCAGTGTACATATTTTCTCTCCGTGGTGTTGTCTGGTTTAACTATTGTATGATAGGATGTCAGTGTGCATATTTGCTATCCGTGGTGTTGTCTTGTTTAACTACTGAATGATAGGGCGTCAGTGTACATATTTGTTATCCGTGGTGTTGTCTTGTTGATCTATTGTATAATAAGGCGTCAGTGTACATATTTGCTATCCGTGGTGTTGTCTTGTTTAACTACTGTATGATAGGGCGTCAGTGTACATATTTGTTATCCGTGGTGTTATCTTGTTTATCTACTGTATGATAGGGCGTCAGTGTACATATTTGTTCTCCGTGGTGTTTTCTGGTCTAACTACTGTATGATAGGGCGTAAGTGTACATATTTGTTGTCCGTGGTGTTTTCTGGTCTAACTACTGTATGATAGGGCGTCAGTGTACATATTTGTTATCCGTGGTGTTGTCTTGTTTAACTACTGTATGATAGGGCGTCAGTGTACATATTTGTTATCCGTGGTGTTGTCTTGTTTAACTACTGTATGACAGGGCGTCAGTGTACATATTTGTTTTCCGTGGTGTTGTCTTGTTTAACTATTGTATGATAGGGCGTCAGTGTACATATTTGTTATCCTTGGTGTTGTCTGGTTTAACTACTGTATGATAGGGCGTCAGTGTACATATTTGTTATCCGTGGTGTTTTCTTGTTTAACTACTGTATGACAGGGCGTCAGTGTACATATTTGCTATCCGTGGTGTTGTCTACAATACAATACAATAAGCTTTATTTAATGTCGGAAAACATCAAAAATTGTAACATAAGCTCTAATGAGCTTTTAAATCCGACATAAGAATATGCATATATAAACAATAAAACAAGAACATGCACACAATATTTGTTAATAAAACAAAACAACAAAAAAACATTGTCATATTAAAATTTTGTATGAAATTTCAAACCAAATTGAAATATGAAAGCAATTTAAAACACAGCAATAGCAGAAGCATAATTTAAAAGCACATTATATATTGATGTGAATAAACAAAAAGCATGGATAAAATGAGACAAATAGAAATGAAAATTTTTAAAATCACATGCATCTATATCTAAAAATATTAAAAAATAAAGCAAAAAAGTATGAAAATAATTTAAAATCCTGCACAGAAACTGCAGTGACATGAGCTGCCATTCCAAGAGTTTATTAAACTCTTAAATTGATTGAAAGATGTTTCTTTCCTGAAATGGTCTGGAAGCTCATTCCAAGTTTTTGAAGCATAGTATCCAAAAGAGTTCAATCCATACCGGGTAGTCTTGACTGTTGGTATATGTGCTGTATTGCTGTACCTAAAATTATATTTATTATTTTTTAAAGTTACAAGATCATGTAGATATTGAGGAGTTTCCTTATTTATAATTTTAAATGTTTCAATAGCTATTGTACGTATACGCCTAATTTTTAAAGAAGGTAATTTTGATCTAGCCAGAAGTTCTTCATGTGTGGAGTGGTTTTCATTATATATAAATTTGTTTAACTACTATATGATAGGGCGTCAGTGTACATATTTGCTATCCGTGGTGTTGTCTTGTTTAATTACTGTTTGATAGAGCGTCAGTGTACATATTTGTTATCCGTGTTGTTGTCTTGTTTAACTACTGTATGATATGGCGTCAGTGTACATATTTGTTATCCGTGTTGTTGTCTTGTTTTACTACTGTATGATAGGGCGTTGGTGTACATATTTGCTCTCCGTGGTGTTGTCTTGTTTAACTACTGTATGATAGGGCGTCAGTGTACATATTTGCTATCCGTGGTGTTGTCTGGTCTAACTACTGTATGATATGGCTTCAGTGTACATATTTGCTATCCGTGGTGTTGTCTTGTTTAACTACTGTATGATAGGGCGTCAGTATACATATTTGCTCTCCGTGGTGTTTTCTGGTCTAACTACTGTATGATAGGGCGTCAGTGTACATATTTGTTTTCCGTGGTGTTGTCTTGTTTAACTACTGTATGACAGGGCGTCAGTGTACATATTTGTTTTCCGTGATGTTGTTTTGTTTAGCTATTGTATGATAGGGCGTCAGTGTACATATTTGTTATCCTTGGTGTTGTCTTGTTTAACTACTGTATGATAGGGCGTCAGTGTACATTTTTGTTATCCGTGGTGTTGTCTTGTTTAACTACTGTATGACAGGCCGTCAGTGTACATATTTGCTATCCGTGGTGTTGTCTTGTTTAACTACTGTATGATATGGCGTCAGAGTACATATTTGTTATCCGTGGTATTGTCTGGTTTAACTATTGTATGATAGGGCGTCAGTGTACATATTTGTTATCCGTGGTGTTGTCTTGTTTATCTATTGTATAATAAGGCGTCAGTGTACATATTTGCTATCCGTGGTGTTGTCTTCTTTAACTACTGTATGATAGGGCGTCAGTGTACATATTTGCTCTCCGTGGTGTTTTCTGGTCTAACTACTGTATGATAGGGCGTCAGTGTACATATTTGGTATCTGTGGTGTTGTCTTGTTTAACTACTGTTTGATAGAGCGTCAGTGTACATATTTGTTTTCCGTGGTGTTGTCTTGTTTAACTACTGTATGATAGGGGTTGGTGTACATATTTGCAATCTTTGGTGTTGTCTGGTCTAACTACTGTATGATAGGGCGTCAGTGTACATATTTGCTATCCGTGGTGTGGTCTTGTTTAACTACTGAATGATAGGGCGTCAGTGTACATATTTGTTATCCGTGGTGTTGTCTTGTTTAACTACTGTATGATAGGGCGTCAGTGTACATATTTGCTATCCGTGGTGTTGTCTTGTTTAACTACTGTATGATAGGGCGTCAGTGTACATATTTGCTATCCGTGGTGTTGTTTGGACTAACTACTGTATGATAAGGCGTCAGTGTACATATTTGCTATCCGTGGTGTTGACTTGTTTAACTACTGTATGATAGGGCGTCAGAGTACATATTTGTTATCCGTGGTATTGTCTTGTTTAACTACTGTATGATAGGACGTCAGTGTACATATTTGCTATCCGTGGTGTTGTCTTGTTTAACTATTGCATGATAGGGCGTTGGTGTACATATTTGCTATCCGTGGTGTTGTCTTGTTTAACTATTGTATAATAGGGCGTCAGTGTACATATTTGCTATCCGTGGTGTTGTCTTGTTTCACTACTGTATGATAGGGCGTCAGTGTACATATTTGCTATCCGTGGTGTTTTCTTGTTTAACTACTGTATGATAGGGCGTCAGTGTACATATTTGCTATCCGTGGTGTTTTCTTGTTTAACTACTGTATGATAGGGCGTTAGTATACATATTTGCTATCCGTGGTGTGGTCTTGTTTAACTATTGTATGATTGGTCGTCAGTGTACATATTTGCTATCCGTGGTGTTGTCTTGTTTAACTGTTGTATGATAGGGCTTCTGTGTACATATTTACTATCCGTAGTGTTGTCTTGTTTAACTGTTGTATGATAGGGTGTCAGTGTACATATTTTCTCTCCGTGGTGTTGTCTGGTCTAACTGTTGTATGATATGGTGTTAGTGTACATATTTTCTATCCGTGGTGTTGTCTTGTTTAACTGTTGTATGATAGGGCGTCAGTCTACATATTTGCTATCCGTGGTGTTTTCTTGTTTAACTACTGTATGATAGGGCCTCAGTGTACATATTTGTTATTCGTGGTGTTGTCTTGTTTATCTATTATATAATAAGGCGTCAGTGTACATATTTGATATCCGTGGTGTTGTCTTCTTTAACTACAGTATGATAGGGCGTCAGTGTACATATTTGCTCTCCGTGGTGTTTTCTGGTCTAACTACTGTATGATAGGGCGTCAGTGTACATATTTGGTATCTGTGGTGTTGTCTTGTTTAACTACTATTCGATAGAGCGTCAGTGTACATATTTGTTTTCCGTGGTGTTGTCTTGTTTAACTACTGTATGATAGGGCGTTGGTGTACATATTTGCTATCCGTGCTGTTGTCTGGTCTAACTACTGTATGATATGGCTTCAGTGTACATATTTGCTATCCGTGGTGTTGTCTTGTTTAACTACTGAATGATAGGGCGTCAGTGTACATATTTGCTATCCGTGGTGTTGTCTTGTTTAACTACTGTATGATAGGGCGTCAGTATACATATTTGCTATCCGTGGTGTTGTCTTGTTTAACTATTGTATGATTGGTCGTCAGTGTACATATTTGCTATCCGTCGTGTTGTCTTGTTTAACTACTGTATGATAGGGCGTCTCTGTACATATTTGCTATCCGTAGTATTGTCTTGTTTAACTATTGTTTGATAGAGCGTCAGTGTACATATTTGTTATCCGTGTTGTTGTCTTGTTTAACTACTGTATGATAGGGCGTTGGTGTACATATTTGCTATCCGTGGTGTTGTCTGGTCTAACTACTGTATGATATGGCGTCAGTGTACATATTTGCTCTCCGTGGTGTTTTCTTGTTTAACTACTGTATGATAAGGCGTCATTGTACATATTTGCTATCTGTGGTGTTGTCTGGTTTAACTACTGTATGATAGGGCGTCAGTGTACATATTTGCTATCCGTGGTGTTGTCTTGTTTAACTACTGTATGATAGGGCGTCAGTGTACATATTTGCTATCCGTGGTGTTGTGTGGTCTAACTACTGTATGATAGGGCGTCAGTGTACATATTTGCTTTCCGTGGTGTTGACTTGTTTAACTACTGTATGATAGGGCGTCAGTGTACATATTTGTTATCCGTGGTATTGTCTGGTTTAACTATTGCATGATAGGGCGTCAGTGTACATATTTGCTCTCCGTGGTGTTTTCTGGTCTAACTACTGTATGATAAGGCGTCAGTGTACATATTTGGTATCCGTGGTGTTGTCTTGTTTAACTACTGTATGATAGGGCGTCAAAGTACATATTTGTTATCCGTGGTATTGTCTGGTTTATCTATTGTATAATAAGGCGTCAGTGTAAATATTTGCTCTCCGTGGTGTTTTCTGGTTTAACTACTGTATGATAGGGCGTCAGTGTACATATTTGCTCTCCGTGGTGTTTTCTGGTTTAACTACTGTATGATAGGGCGTCAGTGTACATATTTGGTATCCGTGGTGTTGTCTTGTTTAACTACTGTATGATAGGGCGTCAGTGTACATATTTGTTTTCCGTGGTGTTGTCTTGTTTAACTATTGTATGATAGAGCGTCAGTGTACATATTTGTTATCCTTGGTGTTGTCTTGTTTAACTACTGTATGATAGGGCGTCAGTGTACATATGTGTTATCCGTGGTGTTGTCTTGTTTAACTACTGTATGACAGGGTGTCAGTGTACATATTTGCTATCCGTGGTGTTGTCTACAATACAATACAATAAGCTTTATTTAATGTCGGAAAACATCAAACATTGCAACATAAGTTCTAATGAGCTTTTAAATCCGACATAAGAATATGCATATATAAACAATAAAACAAAAACATGCACACAATATTTGTTAATAAAACAAAACAACAAAAAAACATTGTCATATTAAAATTTTGTATGAAATTTCAAACCAAATTGAAATATGAAAGCCATTTAAAACACAGCAATAGCAGAAGCATAATTTAAAAGCACATTATATATTGATGTGAATAAACAAAAAGCATGGATAAAATGAGACAAATAGAAATGAAAATTTAAAAAAATCACATGCATCTATATCTAAAAATATTAAAAAATAAAGCAAAAAAGTATGAAAATAATTTAAAATCATGCACAGAAGCTGCAGTGACATGAGCTGCCATTCCAAGAGTTTATTAAACTCTTAAATTTATTGAAATATGTTTCTTTCCTGAAATGGTCTGGAAGCTCATTCCAAGTTTTTGAAGCATAGTATCCAAAAGAGTTCAATCCATACCGGGTAGTCTTGACTGTTGGTATATGTGCTGTATTGCTGTACCTAAAATTATATTTATTATTTTTTAAAGTTACAAGATCATGTAGATATTGAAGAGTTTCCTTATTTATAATTTTAAATGTTTCAATAGCTATTGTACGTATACGCCTAATTTTTAAAGAAGGTAATTTTGATCTAGCCAGAAGTTCTACATATGTGGAGTGGTTTTCGTTATATATAAATTTGTTTAACTACTATATGATAGGGCGTAAGTGTACATATTTGCTATCCGTGGTGTTGTCTTGTTTAATTACTGTTTGATAGAGCGTCAGTGTACATATTTGTTATCCGTGTTGTTGTCTTGATTAACTACTGTATGATAGGGCGTTGTTGTACATATTTGCTATCCGTGGTGTTGTCTGGTCTAACTACTGTATGATATGGCGTCAGTGTACATATTTGCTATCCGTGGTGTTGTCTTGTTTAACTACTGTATGATAGGGCGTCAGTGTACATATTTGCTATCCGTGGTGTTGTGTGGTCTAACTACTGTATGATAGGGCGTCAGTGTACATATTTGCTTTCCGTGGTGTTGACTTGTTTAACTACTGTATGATAGGGCGTCAGTATACATATTTGTTTTCCGTGGTATTGTCTGGTTTAACAATTGTATGATAGGGCGTCAGTATACATATTTGTTATCCGTGGTGTTGTCTTGTTTATCTATTGTATAATAAGGCGTCAGTGTACATATTTGCTATGCGTGGTGTTGTCTTGTTTAACTACTGTATGATAGGGCGTCAGTGTACATATTTGCTCTCCGTGGTGTTTTCTGGTCTAACTACTGTATGATAGGGCGTCAGTGTACATATTTGTTATCCGTGGTGTTGTCTTGTTTATCTATTGTATAATAAGGCGTCAGTGTACATATTTGTTATGCGTGGTGTTGTCTTGTTTAACTACTGTATGATAGGGCGTCAGTGTACATATTTGCTTTCCGTGGTGTTGACTTGTTTAACTACTGTATGATAGGGCGTCAGTGTACATATTTGTTATCCGTGGTATTGTCTGGTTTAACAATTGTATGATAGGGCGTCAGTGTACATATTTGTTATCCGTGGTGTTGTCTTGTTTATCTATTGTATAATAAGGCGTCAGTGTACATATTTGCTATGCGTGGTGTTGTCTTGTTTAACTACTGTATGATAGGGCGTCAGTGTACATATTTGCTCTCCGTGGTGTTTTCTGCTCTAACTACTGTATGATAGGGCGTCAGTGTATATATTTGTTATCCGTGGTGTTGTCTTGTTTATCTATTGTATAATAAGGCGTCAGTGTACATATTTGCTATGCGTGGTGTTGTCTTGTTTAACTACTGTATGATAGGGCGTCAGTGTACATATTTGCTCTCCGTGGTGTTTTCTGGTCTAACTACTGAATGATAGGGCGTCAGTGTACATATTTGTTTTCCGTGGTGTTGTCTTGTTTAACTACTGTATGACAGGGCGTCAGGGTACATATTTGCTTTCCGTGGTGTTGTCTTGTTTAACTACTGTATGATAGGGCGTTGGTGTACATATTTGCTATCCGTGGTGTTGTCTTGTTTAACTACTGTATGATAGGGCGTCAGTGAACATATTTGCTCTCCGTGGTGTTGTCTTGTTTAACTACTGTATGATAGGGCGTCAGTGTACGTATTTGCTATCCGTGGTGTTGTGTGGTCTAACTACTGTATGATAGGGCGTCAGTGTACATATTTGCTTTCCGTGGTGTTGACTTTTTTAACTACTGTATGATAGGGCGTCAGTGTACATATTTGCTTTCCGTGGTGTTGACTTGTTTAACTACTGTATGATAGGGCGTCAGAGTGCATATTTGTTATCCGTGGTGTTGTCTTGTTTATCTATTGTATAATAAGGTGTCAGTGTACATATTTGCAATCCGTGGTGTTGTCTTCTTTAACTACTGTATGATAGGGCGTCAGTGTACATATTTGCTTTCCGTGGTGTTGACTTGTTTAACTACTGTATGATAGGGCGTCAGTGTACATATTTGCTTTCCGTGGTGTTGTCTTGTTTAACTACTGTATGATAGGGCGTCAGTGTACATATTTGCTCTCCGTGGTGTTTTCTGGTCTAACTACTGTATGATAGGGCGTCAGTGTACATATTTGTTTTCCGTGGTGTTGTCTTGTTTAACTACTGTATGACAGGGCGTCAGGGTACATATTTGCTTTCCGTGGTGTTGTCTTGTTTAACTACTGTATGATAGGGCGTTGGTGTACATATTTGCTATCCGTGGTGTTGTCTGGTCTAATTATTGTATGATATGGCATCAGTGTACATATTTGGTATCCGTGGTGTTGTCTTGTTTAACTACTGTATGATAGGGCGTCAGTGTACATATTTGCTATCCGTGGTGTTGTCTTGTTTAACTACTGTATGATAGGGCGTCAGTGTACATATTTGCTATCCGTGGTGTTGTGTGGTCTAACTACTGTATGATAGGGCGTCAGTGTACATATTTGCTTTCCATGGTGTTGACTTGTTTAACTACTGTATGATAGGGCGTCAGTGTACATATTTGCTTTCCGTGGTGTTGACTTGTTTAACTACTGTATGATAGGGCGTCAGAGTACATATTTGTTATCCGTGGTATTGTCTGGCTTAACTATTGTATGATAGGGCGTCAGTGTACATATTTGTTATTCGTGGTGTTGTCTTGTTTATCTATTGTATAATAAGGCGTCAGTGTACATATTTGCAATCCGTGGTGTTGTCTTCTTTAACTACTGTATGATAGGGCGTTAGTGTACATATTTGCTTTCCGTGGTGTTGACTTGTTTAACTACTGTATGATAGGGCGTCAGAGTACATATTTGTTATTCGTGGTGTTGTCTTGTTTATCTATTGTATAATAAGGCGTCAGTGTACATATTTGCAATCTGTGGTGTTGTCTTCTTTAACTACTGTATGATAGGGCGTCAGTGTACATATTTGCTCTCCGTGGTGTTTTCTGGTCTAACTACTGTATGATAGGGCGTCAGTGTACATATTTGGTATCTGTGGTGTTGTCTTGTTTAACTACTGTTTGATAGAGCGTCAGTGTACATATTTGTTTTCCGTGGTGTTGTCTTGTTTAACTATTGTATAATATGGCGTCAGTGTACATATTTGCTATCCGTGGTGTTGTCTTGTTTAACTACTGAATGATAGGGCGTCGGTGTACATATTTGTTATCCGTGGTGTTGTCTTGTTTAACTACTGTATGATAGGGCGTCAGTGTACATATTTGCTATCCGTGGTGTTGTCTTGTTTAACTACTGAATGATAGGGCGTCAGTGTACATATTTTTTATCCGTGGTGTTGTCTTGTTTAACTACTGTATGATAGGGCGTCAGTGTACATATTTGCTATCCGTGGTGTTGTCTTGTTTAACTACTGTATGATAGGGCGTCAGTGTACATATTTGCTATCCGTGGTGTTGACTTGTTTAACTACTGTATGATAGGGCGTCAGAGTACATATTTCTTATCCGTGGTATTGTCTTGTTTAACTACTGTATGATATGACGTCAGTGTACATATTTGCTATCCGTGGTGTTGTCTTGTTTAACTATTGCATGATAGGGCGTTGGTGTATATATTTGCTATCCGTGGTGTTGTCTTGTTTAACTATTGTATGATAGGGCGTCAGTGTACCTATTTGCTATCCGTGGTGTTGTCTTGTTTCACTATTGTATGATAAGACGTCAGTGTACATATTTGCTATCCGTGGTGTTGTCTTGTTTAACTACTGTATGATAGGGCGTCAGTGTACATATTTGCTATCCGTGGTGTTGTGTGGTCTAACTACTGTATGATAGGGCGTCAGTGTACATATTTGCTTTCCGTGGTGTTGACTTGTTTAACTACTGTATGATAGGGCGTCAGTGTACATATTTGTTATCCGTGGTATTGTCTGGTTTAACTATTGCATGATAGGGCGTCAGTGTACATATTTGCTCTCCGTGGTGTTTTCTGGTCTAACTACTGTATGATAAGGCGTCAGTGTACATATTTGGTATCCGTGGTGTTGTCTTGTTTAACTACTGTATGATAGGGCGTCAAAGTACATATTTGTTATCCGTGGTATTGTCTGGTTTATCTATTGTATAATAAGGCGTCAGTGTAAATATTTGCTCTCCGTGGTGTTTTCTGGTTTAACTACTGTATGATAGGGCGTCAGTGTACATATTTGCTCTCCGTGGTGTTTTCTGGTTTAACTACTGTATGATAGGGCGTCAGTGTACATATTTGGTATCCGTGGTGTTGTCTTGTTTAACTACTGTATGATAGGGCGTCAGTGTACATATTTGTTTTCCGTGGTGTTGTCTTGTTTAACTACTGTATGACAGGTCGTCAGTGTACATATTTGTTTTCCGTGGTGTTGTCTTGTTTAACTATTGTATGATAGGGCGTCAGTGTACATATTTGTTATCCTTGGTGTTGTCTTGTTTAACTACTGTATGATAGGGCGTCAGTGTACATATGTGTTATCCGTGGTGTTGTCTTGTTTATCTATTGTATAATAAGGCGTCAGTGTACATATTTGTTATGCGTGGTGTTGTCTTGTTTAACTACTGTATGATAGGGCGTCAGTGTACATATTTGCTTTCCGTGGTGTTGACTTGTTTAACTACTGTATGATAGGGCGTCAGTGTACATATTTGTTATCCGTGGTATTGTCTGGTTTAACAATTGTATGATAGGGCGTCAGTGTACATATTTGTTATCCGTGGTGTTGTCTTGTTTATCTATTGTATAATAAGGCGTCAGTGTACATATTTGCTATGCGTGGTGTTGTCTTGTTTAACTACTGTATGATAGGGCGTCAGTGTACATATTTGCTCTCCGTGGTGTTTTCTGCTCTAACTACTGTATGATAGGGCGTCAGTGTATATATTTGTTATCCGTGGTGTTGTCTTGTTTATCTATTGTATAATAAGGCGTCAGTGTACATATTTGCTATGCGTGGTGTTGTCTTGTTTAACTACTGTATGATAGGGCGTCAGTGTACATATTTGCTCTCCGTGGTGTTTTCTGGTCTAACTACTGAATGATAGGGCGTCAGTGTACATATTTGTTTTCCGTGGTGTTGTCTTGTTTAACTACTGTATGACAGGGCGTCAGGGTACATATTTGCTTTCCGTGGTGTTGTCTTGTTTAACTACTGTATGATAGGGCGTTGGTGTACATATTTGCTATCCGTGGTGTTGTCTTGTTTAACTACTGTATGATAGGGCGTCAGTGAACATATTTGCTCTCCGTGGTGTTGTCTTGTTTAACTACTGTATGATAGGGCGTCAGTGTACGTATTTGCTATCCGTGGTGTTGTGTGGTCTAACTACTGTATGATAGGGCGTCAGTGTACATATTTGCTTTCCGTGGTGTTGACTTGTTTAACTACTGTATGATAGGGCGTCAGTGTACATATTTGCTTTCCGTGGTGTTGACTTGTTTAACTACTGTATGATAGGGCGTCAGAGTGCATATTTGTTATCCGTGGTGTTGTCTTGTTTATCTATTGTATAATAAGGTGTCAGTGTACATATTTGCAATCCGTGGTGTTGTCTTCTTTAACTACTGTATGATAGGGCGTCAGTGTACATATTTGCTTTCCGTGGTGTTGACTTGTTTAACTACTGTATGATAGGGCGTCAGTGTACATATTTGCTTTCCGTGGTGTTGTCTTGTTTAACTACTGTATGATAGGGCGTCAGTGTACATATTTGTTTTCCGTGGTGTTGTCTTGTTTAACTACTGTATGACAGGGCGTCAGGGTACATATTTGCTTTCCGTGGTGTTGTCTTGTTTAACTACTGTATGATAGGGCGTTGGTGTACATATTTGCTATCCGTGGTGTTGTCTGGTCTAATTATTGTATGATATGGCATCAGTGTACATATTTGGTATCCGTGGTGTTGTCTTGTTTAACTACTGTATGATAGGGCGTCAGTGTACATATTTGCTATCCGTGGTGTTGTCTTGTTTAACTACTGTATGATAGGGCGTCAGTGTACATATTTGCTATCCGTGGTGTTGTGTGGTCTAACTACTGTATGATAGGGCGTCAGTGTACATATTTGCTTTCCATGGTGTTGACTTGTTTAACTACTGTATGATAGGGCGTCAGTGTACATATTTGCTTTCCGTGGTGTTGACTTGTTTAACTACTGTATGATAGGGCGTCAGAGTACATATTTGTTATCCGTGGTATTGTCTGGCTTAACTATTGTATGATAGGGCGTCAGTGTACATATTTGTTATTCGTGGTGTTGTCTTGTTTATCTATTGTATAATAAGGCGTCAGTGTACATATTTGCAATCCGTGGTGTTGTCTTCTTTAACTACTGTATGATAGGGCGTTAGTGTACATATTTGCTTTCCGTGGTGTTGACTTGTTTAACTACTGTATGATAGGGCGTCAGAGTACATATTTGTTATTCGTGGTGTTGTCTTGTTTATCTATTGTATAATAAGGCGTCAGTGTACATATTTGCAATCTGTGGTGTTGTCTTCTTTAACTACTGTATGATAGGGCGTCAGTGTACATATTTGCTCTCCGTGGTGTTTTCTGGTCTAACTACTGTATGATAGGGCGTCAGTGTACATATTTGGTATCTGTGGTGTTGTCTTGTTTAACTACTGTTTGATAGAGCGTCAGTGTACATATTTGTTTTCCGTGGTGTTGTCTTGTTTAACTATTGTATAATATGGCGTCAGTGTACATATTTGCTATCCGTGGTGTTGTCTTGTTTAACTACTGAATGATAGGGCGTCGGTGTACATATTTGTTATCCGTGGTGTTGTCTTGTTTAACTACTGTATGATAGGGCGTCAGTGTACATATTTGCTATCCGTGGTGTTGTCTTGTTTAACTACTGAATGATAGGGCGTCAGTGTACATATTTTTTATCCGTGGTGTTGTCTTGTTTAACTACTGTATGATAGGGCGTCAGTGTACATATTTGCTATCCGTGGTGTTGTCTTGTTTAACTACTGTATGATAGGGCGTCAGTGTACATATTTGCTATCCGTGGTGTTGACTTGTTTAACTACTGTATGATAGGGCGTCAGAGTACATATTTCTTATCCGTGGTATTGTCTTGTTTAACTACTGTATGATATGACGTCAGTGTACATATTTGCTATCCGTGGTGTTGTCTTGTTTAACTATTGCATGATAGGGCGTTGGTGTATATATTTGCTATCCGTGGTGTTGTCTTGTTTAACTATTGTATGATAGGGCGTCAGTGTACATATTTGCTATCCGTGGTGTTGTCTTGTTTCACTATTGTATGATAAGACGTCAGTGTACATATTTGCTATCCGTGGTGTTGTCTTGTTTAACTACTGTATGATAGGGCGTCAGTGTACATATTTGCTATCCGTGGTGTTGTGTGGTCTAACTACTGTATGATAGGGCGTCAGTGTACATATTTGCTTTCCGTGGTGTTGACTTGTTTAACTACTGTATGATAGGGCGTCAGTGTACATATTTGTTATCCGTGGTATTGTCTGGTTTAACTATTGCATGATAGGGCGTCAGTGTACATATTTGCTCTCCGTGGTGTTTTCTGGTCTAACTACTGTATGATAAGGCGTCAGTGTACATATTTGGTATCCGTGGTGTTGTCTTGTTTAACTACTGTATGATAGGGCGTCAAAGTACATATTTGTTATCCGTGGTATTGTCTGGTTTATCTATTGTATAATAAGGCGTCAGTGTAAATATTTGCTCTCCGTGGTGTTTTCTGGTTTAACTACTGTATGATAGGGCGTCAGTGTACATATTTGCTCTCCGTGGTGTTTTCTGGTTTAACTACTGTATGATAGGGCGTCAGTGTACATATTTGGTATCCGTGGTGTTGTCTTGTTTAACTACTGTATGATAGGGCGTCAGTGTACATATTTGTTTTCCGTGGTGTTGTCTTGTTTAACTACTGTATGACAGGTCGTCAGTGTACATATTTGTTTTCCGTGGTGTTGTCTTGTTTAACTATTGTATGATAGGGCGTCAGTGTACATATTTGTTATCCTTGGTGTTGTCTTGTTTAACTACTGTATGATAGGGCGTCAGTGTTCATATGTGTTATCCGTGGTGTTGTCTTGTTTAACTACTGTATGACAGGGTGTCAGTGTACATATTTGCTATCCGTGGTGTTGTCTACAATACAATACAATAAGCTTTATTTAATGTCGAAAACATCAAACATTGCAACATAAGCTCTAATGAGCTTTTAAATCCGACATAAGAATATGCATATATAAACAATAAAACAAAAACATGCACACAATATTTGTTAATAAAACAAAACAACAAAAAAACATTGTCATATTAAAATTTTGTATGAAATTTCAAACCAAATTGAAATATGAAAGCCATTTAAAACACAGCAATAGCAGAAGCATAATTTAAAAGCACATTATATATTGATGTGAATAAACAAAAAGCATGGATAAAATGAGACAAATAGAAATGAAAATTTAAAAAAATCACATGCATCTATATCTAAAAATATTAAAAAATAAAGCAAAAAAGTATGAAAATAATTTAAAATCATGCACAGAAGCTGCAGTGACATGAGCTGCCATTCCAAGAGTTTATTAAACTCTTAAATTTATTGAAATATGTTTCTTTCCTGAAATGGTCTGGAAGCTCATTCCAAGTTTTTGAAGCATAGTATCCAAAAGAGTTCAATCCATACCGGGTAGTCTTGACTGTTGGTATATGTGCTGTATTGCTGTACCTAAAATTATATTTATTATTTTTTAAAGTTACAAGATCATGTAGATATTGAGGAGTTTCTTTATTTATAATTTTAAATGTTTCAATAGCTATTGTACGTATACGCCTAATTTTTAAAGAAGGTAATTTTGATCTAGCCAGAAGTTCTACATATGTGGAGTGGTTTTCGTTATATATAAATTTGTTTAACTACTATATGATAGGGCGTCAGTGTACATATTTGCTATCCGTGGTGTTGTCTTGTTTAATTACTGTTTGATAGAGCGTCAGTGTACATATTTGTTATCCGTGTTGTTGTCTTGTTTAACTACTGTATGATAGGGCGTTGTTGTACATATTTGCTATCCGTGGTGTTGTCTGGTCTAACTACTGTATGATATGGCGTCAGTGTACATATTTGCTATCCGTGGTGTTGTCTGGTCTAACTACTGTATGATATGGCGTCAGTGTACATATTTGCTATCCGTGGTGTTGTGTGGTCTAACTACTGTATGATAGGGCGTCAGTGTACATATTTGCTTTCCGTGGTGTTGACTTGTTTAACTACTGTATGATAGGGCGTCAGTATACATATTTGTTTTCCGTGGTATTGTCTGGTTTAACAATTGTATGATAGGGCGTCAGTATACATATTTGTTATCCGTGGTGTTGTCTTGTTTATCTATTGTATAATAAGGCGTCAGTGTACATATTTGCTATGCGTGGTGTTGTCTTGTTTAACTACTGTATGATAGGGCGTCAGTGTACATATTTGCTCTCCGTGGTGTTTTCTGGTCTAACTACTGTATGATAGGGCGTCAGTGTACATATTTGTTATCCGTGGTGTTGTCTTGTTTATCTATTGTATAATAAGACGTCAGTGTACATATTTGTTATGCGTGGTGTTGTCTTGTTTAACTACTGTATGATAGGGCGTCAGTGTACATATTTGCTTTCCGTGGTGTTGACTTGTTTAACTACTGTATGATAGGGCGTCAGTGTACATATTTGTTATCCGTGGTATTGTCTTGTTTAACTACTGTATGATAGGGCGTCAGTGTACATATTTGCTCTCCGTGGTGTTTTCTGCTCTAACTACTGTATGATAGGGCGTCAGTGTATATATTTGTTATCCGTGGTGTTGTCTTGTTTATCTATTGTATAATAAGGCGTCAGTGTACATATTTGCTATGCGTGGTGTTGTCTTGTTTAACTACTGTATGATAGGGCGTCAGTGTACATATTTGCTCTCCGTGGTGTTTTCTGCTCTAACTACTGTATGATAGGGCGTCAGTGTATATATTTGTTATCCGTGGTGTTGTCTTGTTTATCTATTGTATAATAAGGCGTCAGTGTACATATTTGCTATGCGTGGTGTTGTCTTGTTTAACTACTGTATGATAGGGCGTCAGTGTACATATTTGCTTTCCGTGGTGTTGTCTTGTTTAACTACTGTATGATAGGGCGTCAGTGTACATATTTGCTCTCCGTGGTGTTTTCTGGTCTAACTACTGTATGATAGGGCGTCAGTGTACATATTTGTTTTCCGTGGTGTTGTCTTGTTTAACTACTGTATGACAGGGCGTCAGGGTACATATTTGCTTTCCGTGGTGTTGTCTTGTTTAACTACTGTATGATAGGGCGTTGGTGTACATATTTGCTATCCGTGGTGTTGTCTGGTCTAATTATTGTATGATATGGCATCAGTGTACATATTTGCTATCCGTGGTGTTGTCTTGTTTAACTACTGTATGATAGGGCGTCAGTGTACATATTTGCTATCCGTGGTGTTGTCTTGTTTAACTACTGTATGATAGGGCGTCAGTGTACATATTTGCTATCCGTGGTGTTGTGTGGTCTAACTACTGTATGATAGGGCGTCAGTGTACATATTTGCTTTCCATGGTGTTGACTTGTTTAACTACTGTATGATAGGGCGTCAGTTTACTTATTTGCTTTCCGTGGTGTTGACTTGTTTAACTACTGTATGATAGGGCGTCAGAGTACATATTTGTTATCCGTGGTATTGTCTGGTTTAACTATTGTATGATAGGGCGTCAGTGTACATATTTGTTATTCGTGGTGTTGTCTTGTTTATCTATTGTATAATAAGGCGTCAGTGTACATATTTGCAATCCGTGGTGTTGTCTTCTTTAACTACTGTATGATAGGGCGTCAGTGTACATATTTGCTATCCGTGGTGTTGTCTTGTTTAACTACTGAATGATAGGGCGTCAGTGTACATATTTGCTTTCCGTGGTGTTGTCTTGTTTAACTACTGTATGATAGGGCGTCAGTGTACATATTTGCTATCCGTGGTGTTGTGTGGTCTAACTACTGTATGATAGGGCGTCAGTGTACATATTTGCTTTCCATGGTGTTGACTTGTTTAACTACTGTATGATAGGGCGTCAGTGTACATATTTGCTTTCCGTGGTGTTGACTTGTTTAACTACTGTATGATAGGGCGTCAGAGTACATATTTGTTATCCGTGGTATTGTCTGGTTTAACTATTGTATGATAGGGCGTCAGTGTACATATTTGTTATTCGTGGTGTTGTCTTGTTTATCTATTGTATAATAAGGCGTCAGTGTACATATTTGCTTTCCGTGGTGTTGACTTGTTTAACTACTGTATGATAGGGCGTCAGAGTACATATTTGTTATTCGTGGTGTTGTCTTGTTTATCTATTGTATAATAAGGCGTCAGTGTACATATTTGCAATCCGTGGTGTTGTCTTCTTTAACTACTGTATGATAGGGCGTCAGTGTACATATTTGCTCTCCGTGGTGTTTTCTGGTCTAACTACTGTATGATAGGGCGTCAGTGTATCTATTTGGTATCTGTGGTGTTGTCTTGTTTAACTACTGTTTGATAGAGCGTCAGTGTACATATTTGTTTTCCGTGGTGTTGTCTTGTTTAACTATTGTATAATATGGCGTCAGTGTACATATTTGCTATCCGTGGTGTTGTCTTGTTTAACTACTGAATGATAGGGCGTCGGTGTACATATTTGTTATCCGTGGTGTTGTCTTGTTTAACTACTGTATGATAGGGCGTCAGTGTACATATTTGCTATCCGTGGTGTTGTCTTGTTTAACTACTGAATGATAGGGCGTCAGTGTACATATTTGTTATCCGTGGTGTTGTCTTGTTTAACTACTGTATGATAGGGCGTTAGTGTACATATTTGCTATCCGTGGTGTTGTCTTGTTTAACTACTGTATGATAGGGCGTCAGTGTACATATTTGCTATCCGTGGTGTTGTTTAGTCTAACTACTGTATGATAAGGCGTCAGTGTACATATTTGCTATCCGTGGTGTTGACTTGTTTAACTACTGTATGATAGGGCGTCAGAGTACATATTTCTTATCCGTGGTATTGTCTTGTTTAACTACTGTATGATATGACGTCAGTGTACATATTTGCTATCCGTGGTGTTGTCTTGTTTAACTATTGCATGATAGGGCGTCAGAGTACATATTTCTTATCCGTGGTATTGTCTTGTTTAACTATTGTATGATAGGGCGTCAGTGTACATATTTGCTATCCGTGGTGTTGTCTTGTTTCACTATTGTATGATAGGGCGTCAGTGTACATATTTGCTATCCGTGGTGTTGTATTGTTTAACTACTGTATCATTGGTCGTCAGTGTACATATTTGCTATCCGTGGTGTTTTCTTGTTTAACTACTGTATGATAGGGCGTCAGTATACATATTTGCTATCCGTGGTGTTGTCTTGTTTAATTATTGTATGATTGGTCGTCAGTGTACATATTTGCTATCCGTGGTGTTGTCTGGTCTAACTACTGTATGATATGACGTCAGTGTACATATTTGCTATCCGTGGTGTTGTCTTGTTTAACTATTGCATGATAGGGCGTTGGTGTACATATTTGCTATCCGTGGTGTTGTCTTGTTTAACTATTGTATGATAGGGCGTCAGTGTACATATTTGCTATCGTGGTGTTGTCTTGTTTCACTACTGTATGATAGGGCGTCAGTGTACATATTTGCTATCCGTGGTGTTTTCTTGTTTAACTACTGTATGATAGGGCGTCAGTGTACATATTTGCTATCCGTGGTGTTGTCTTGTTTAACTACTGTATCATTGGTCGTCAGTGTACATATTTGCTATCCGTGGTATTTTCTTGTTTAACTACTGTATGATAGGGCGTCAGTATACATATTTGCTATCCGTGGTGTTGTCTTGTTTAACTATTGTATGATTGGTCGTCAGTGTACATATTTGCTATCCGTGGTGTTTTCTTGTTTAACTACTGTATGATAGGGCGTCTCTGTACATATTTGGTATCCGTGGTATTGTTTTGTTTAACTATTGTATGATAGGGCGTCAGTGTACATATTTGCTATCCGTAGTGTCGTCTGGTCGAAGTACTGTATGATATGGTGTCAGTGTACATATTTGCTATCCGTGGTGTTGTCTTGTTGAACTATTGTATGATTGGTCGTCAGTGTACATATTTGCTATCCGTGGTGTTGTCTTGTTTAACTACTGTATGATAGGGCGTCTCTGTACATATTTGCTATCCGTGGTATTGTCTTGTTTAACTATTGTATAATAGGGCGTCAGTGTACATATTTGCTATCCGTAGTGTTGTCTGGTCTAACTACTGTATGATAGGGCGTCAGTGTACATATTTGCTATCCGTGGTGTTATCTTGTTTAACTATTGTATGAATGGTCGTCAGTGTACATATTTGCTTTCCGTAGTGTTGTCTTGTTTAACTGTTGTATGATAGGGTGTCAGTGTACATATTTTCTATCCGTGGTGTTGTCTTGTTTAACTGTTGTATGATAGGGTGTCAGTGTACATGTTTTCTCTCCGTGGTGTTGTCTGGTCTAACTGTTGTATGACATGGTGTCAGTGTACATATTTTCTATCCGTGGTGTTGTCTTGTTTAACTGTTGTATGATAGGGCGTCAGTCTACATAATTGCTATCCGTGGTGTTTTCTTGTTTAACTACTGTATGATAGGGCGTCAGTGTAGATATTTGCTATCCGTGGTGTTGTCTTGTTTATCTATTGTATAATAAGGCGTCAGTTTACATATTTGTTATTCGTGGTGTTTTCTTGTTTATCTATTTAATAATAAGACGTCAGTGTACATATTTGCTATTCGTGGTGTTGTCTTGTTTAACTACTGTATTATAGGGCGTCAGTGTACATATTTGCTATCCGTGGTGTTGTCTGGTCTAACTACTGTATGATTGGTCGTCAGTGTACATATTTGCTATCCGTGGTGTTGTCTTAACTATTGTATAATAGGGCGTCAGTGTACATATTTGCTATCCGTGGTGTTGTCTTGTTTAACTACTGTATGATAGGGCGTCAGTGTACATATTTGCTATCCGTGGTGTTGTCTGGTCTAAAAACAAGTTTGGAGATACTAAATGTGTAATTAGAACCAGTAAATCGAAGATGGGAAGATGATACAATGGCTTGTAAGAAGAACAAAACAACGCAAATACTAACAGTGTTCAACAAATTCCTACACGGAAGACTAAAGATTTCACAACACAATCCCACTGAAAACGGAAGTGAATTTCGGTGTCCCCGGAAGGACAGGCTGTTCCAGTCCCGCTAGTGTCACTGTAGTATTATAGTTAAATGGCATGCACATAATTTTACACGTAGATCGTGATGGATACCAGTTTACATAAAAAAATAAAAATAACATGAATACAACATGAACCTCTTACAAAACAAATGGGCGTAAAGACGAACAGTAGAACTCTCTTACGACGAAATCGAAGTGAACCTCACAACACGAACTAAAAACGTGAAGACAAACCATATATTCAGAAAATATTTCCATGGAAAGGACGTTAAGATACACATTTGTTATCGAAATGGTGACCTGTTGATATTACTGTTGAAACAAGACCGTGGTGGGATGTCATGATACACATTTATCATTGCTCATGGGAAGTGATCATAAAATGAAACAAAGAAAAAAACAAAAATACAAAAAACAAAAAATAAAAAAAATAATAAACACAAAAAAATAATAATAATACCACACTCTTCCAAAATCCAATCGACAAAATCGCAGAAACTGAGGCAAAATTGATACACTCTAACACACATATACACTTTTCTGGCTGGGTACAGGCACTTAAGAAGTGTCGGGGTTAAGCTAGTTTTATGGTCATCTGTTATATTACTAATGTTAAATAATCTTTCTTATTCTACTCGAATGAGAATTATATTAAAAGGGAATGTAGAATTCATTGCAGTGAATGATTTCATTCTTAGTTCTTTTAAGTCAGCATACAGTTTGATTTCTGTCATGTCTAAATATATCAGATGTTTGTTAAATCAACCTTTCCTGAACTGTTTGAATTTGTTTGTTTCAAAGTGAAAATGATAATTCCTTTCTTTATGTAATGAAATCTTTTTAGAATTAATTTCCGCAGTTGACGTGCTACGACCATATAGAATTTGATTTAGTTAGTGGATTGTATTTTTAATTTACCAAAATCAAACTATCCAACGAGGAATTTCATTCTATTTCATTCCATTTCTAAATGAGATTTGTTTTATCAGGCTTAAAATGTAATGATCTTTACTTTTTTCCCTTTTATCAATAAATCACGCAATGAAAATGTCAATGTGAAATTTGTATAACAAAGTGAATTCCAAAAAAAAGGGCGCATATTTGATTATCGTCTAGTGGTTAAACAAGACAGAGCTAGGCTGAATTGCTAACCCGCCATTTTTATTTCTACGTTTCTCAATATAATAAGGAAATTGATAATATTTCATGAGAAGGTAATTGTTTATTGAATTCAACTTCCACGATGGTCCTAAGAGTAATCTAATTTTACGAAACTATCGACAATTACGACTGCTAACCCGTCTAGAAATGGCCTCGTTGCGATTATGATTAAGCAGTTAATTGAAAGAAGGACCTGAGAATAAACAGATGTGTTTATAAATTAGGTACGGGATCAATACAGATGTAAATAGCTTCTATAATAGAGGATATTACGGCAGATAACACAACTAATTAGTGTTGCACTTATATTGTAATTAGATTTATTTAATTTCGGTTTCATAACAGTTTATGAAGTACGCCATTCTTCGTTATGGACGTTATCGGTGTATGTTACATGGTATGTTGTATGTACACGTTTTGCGATTTGTCAGCTTTTGCTGAAGTTATCTTTAAAAAAATGAAAGATGTGTTGCCATTCATTTCTCTAAATAAAACAAGGTATCGTCGTCATTAAGAAAACATACAAAACCTATATTTTACTTTAAACTACTTTCCGCCAAAAAAAAAAAAAAAAGAATAAATAAATAATAATAACAAATATAAAATAAATAAATAAAAATAAAAACAATGATAATTTCATGGGAATGTATTTGGGAGATCACGTCTTGTACACCCTGGATTTTAAAATGTGAAAATTTGATTACTGAAGAATTATCATAAACTATTTGGAGAATGCATATGCATAAGTATTCTTTATTTGAACTTTACACTTTTGGGATGCGAGCAAATACGATTATAAAATAAAAAGCAATTTACGAATTGTCAGAATAAGACTCCACCACCATGTTACGCAGTGTGGCTAAGAAGGACATGTCTTGCTTTTTCTGAAGATACAATGCATATCATAGGATATTCAAAATTCAGATCACCACTCTAAAGACAATAATACAAATTTACATGAAACATTGGATTTTAATGATTCTGTACAACATTTATTGTATTAATTCCAAATATGGAACAAACTTAGCAAAATTCTAGTCACATATATTAAATTCGCCAATGATTAAAATATATATATACAAATAACATGACATTACTGCTTTAATAAAGCGACATTTGCGGTAGTGCCTACCGACAAAATTTGAGGGCGGAGCTTATCGTCAGATCACAATAGAATGATAAACAAAAATCCCCGTTAATTTATGAAACTATATGTCACATGACCAACGTGACCTTTAGGTTACATACCTCAGAAATTTGAATTTTCGAAGTGATTTTTGTAGTTTTTAGCCTGATGAAGAATAATATTTTTAATAAGACTGAAAGTTTCGTAGGGAGGAACACTAGTGACCATGCCTGTCAAATATTGTGCTCCAAAAGTGACTGTGAAATTATGTATCACTGATTTTTCCTCCTCGAGATAACCGTGGTCAAAATAATGAACAATTTGATTCTTTGCTCCGCCCACAGCTATTTATACCCACGGTCCCGGTTTAAGAATTAGGTATTGATAATTCATCTTGCTAGCCTACATTTACCATTTATGATGCCCGTCTATCCCATTGAACTTAAAGTTAAGGTTACTACAAATGCAGATAAAATAGCACGTCTGTGCTATATCTTGAAAAATGATTTAAATTTTCGAATTGTGTACTAAATTTTCAGGAGTACAAACATCTACATATGGAATATACATATATATATCGCCAGTGCAAAATAATTCACCTTTATGATGTCATCGGTAGAGGGATAGAGCTAACAAAAGGCTAATGAAGTAAATGGGCATGTTGAAGTCATCTCTTTGAAAGTTTTATGATCGCATTCATGACTTGGTTTACCGTTATATGTGCCTTAGATGACGATATATATGTTCCGGCTACAGTAGTCATAATCCCGTAATTCTTTGCTCTTTCGTGACTATCGTCGTGTTTCGAAAAAGATCAACATGACGGGTACCACTAGTGGAGCAGAAACTGCTTACCCCTCTGTAGCACCTGAGTTCACCTCGATCTTTTCTTGTAGTATTGTAGTGTTTTGTCTCTTTTTTGTCATTTTTCGATTGACAATTGAATTGTCTGTCCTTTCTGGAGTAACTTTTCTGCATACAATGGCTGAAAGAGTGGAAAGCCAAATAATTTAATAATATTTGGGAGTAGGAAAACGAAATAGTCTAAACAGGACAAACACAATCGGCCTCGGTAAACTATATCTATGACAATAAGCCAATATACACATCATTTTTGCTTTTCTAATAATTGCGCTATGAATTTAACCAATAACGGACAAAAGATTTGCACTTAAGTTTGGTTTTCATGATTATTTTTAAAAATGATTAAAACTTTGAAACTGAGGACAATAATTTATTATTGCATTATGGATTTTATTTTCATAATTAATTTTACAATAAAAAAAAGCAAATGATATCCATCTTTTAATACTTCATGATGTATTTTTGTCTTCAAATTCATTGTTCCCTTGTCACATTGCTATAGAACGAAATGTTATTTCTAGATTATACTCAATAATTCTAAGCAACATTTGTTTCTCTACTATATTAAGGTGGTACCTAACACTACAAGGAGATAACTCTTTAAAATCAGTTGAACGATTTGATCATATGATGTTTGTATGCAGATTTGAAGCATCTCGGTTATCAAAACCACAGAGAGAAAAGCTGATATGTGGCTAGTGAATTTATAGCTCTGAGTCTGTTGGTTGGAATTTGTTAAAATTTTGATATTTATTAGAGTGGATATATTCAAACACACTGCCAAAAAAATAAGAAAATTAAACGAGCAGATCAAATTTTACCTGAAGTGTATGGTACCACTTTAAGATCTTCTTGTTACTAGTAGTTCTTTCCTAAATTTACTATACAAGAGTAGTTTTAGGTAGGTATCAGATTTCGATTGCTTTTCAATGTTCTGTTTGTCACGCAATTTTATATCTCAAGCACGACCAATTGTAATATTACTGTCTATTTACAATTTACTGACCATGCAGTTTTGTAATTGTGTCTAAAATATACATGCAGAATTTCTGTAAATTGTCAGCATATCAATATATTAATTATCGGTTCGATAACAACATTCGGAACATTTCAAAATGTTTTCACTAGATAAATATAAAATAGCATTCGCAATCATAATTGGTCAGTTTAACAGTCTATTTGCTACTCGGAACATATCGGGTAATTTATCATTATGATCAGTAATGAAACATGTGGAGATGACACACATGTTCACAAGTAAATACGTGGTTGCTTAATTTGGACCAGTATAATTTAATTTCTTTTAAAGAAGCTAGGCAAGGGAGACACTAATCCGAGCAAATAATTTCCCCACAAGAAGCTAGGCAAGGGGGTTAGCAACCAGTAAAAGTAGTTTCCGCGACGGATGCCACATGTGGAGCAGGAACTGCATACCCTGGCGGAGCACTTGTGTTGCTTAATCGTTTGTTTTATGTGTAATGTTTTGTAGATCATTCCTTATTCTTTTTACCATTGTATTGTCTGTCCTTCTTTGTTTTGTGGCTTCTGATTATTCCTTTGGCATCTTTTGACCATTGTATTGTCTGTCCTTCTTTGTTTTGTGGCTTCTGATTATTCCTTTAGCATCTTTTGACCATTGTAGTGTCTGTCCTTCTTTGCTTTGTGGCTTCTGATTATTCCTTTGGCATCTTTTGACCATTGTATTGTCTGTCCTTCTTTGTTTTGTGGCTTCTGATTATTCCTTTGGCATCTTTTGACCATTGTATTGTCTGTCCTTCTTTGTTTTGTGGCATCTAATTACTCCTTTGGCATCTTTTGACCATTGTATTGTCTGTCCTTCTTTGCTTTGTGGCTTCTGATTATTCCTTTGGCATCTTTTGACCATTGTATTGTCTGTCCTTCTTTGTTTTGTGGCTTCTGATTATTCCTTTGGCATCTTTTGACCATTGTATTGTCTGTCCTTCTTTGTTTTGTGGCTTCTGATTATTTCTTTGGCATCTTTTGACCATTGTATTGTCTGTCCTTCTTTGTTTTGTGGCTTCTGATTATTCCTTTGGCATCTTTTGACCATTGTATTGTCTGTCCTTCTTTGTTTTGTGGCTTCTGATTATTTCTTTGGCATCTTTTGACCATTGTATTGTCTGTCCTTCTTTGTTTTGCGGCTTCTAATTACTCCTTTGGCATCTTTTGACCATTGTATTGTCTGTCCTTCTTTGTTTTGCGGCTTCTGATTATTCCTTTGGCATCTTTTGACCATTGTATTGTCTGTCCTTCTTTGTTTTGCGGCTTCTGATTATTCCTTTGGCATCTTTTGACCATTGTATTGTCTGTCCTTCTTTGTTTTGCGGCTTCTGATTACTCCTTTGGCATCTTTTGACCATTGTATTGTCTGTCCTTCTTTGTTTTGCGGCTTCTGATTACTCCTTTGGCATCTTTTGACCATTGTATTGTCTGTCCTTCTTTGTTTTTCGGCTTCTGATTATTCCTTTGGCATCTTTTGACCATTGTATTGTCTGTCCTTCTTTGTTTTGCGGCTTCTAATTACTCCTTTGGCATCTTTTGACCATTGTATTGTCTGTCCTTTGTTTTGCGGCTTCTGATTATTCCTTTGGCATCTTTTGACCATTGTATTGTCTGTCCTTCTTTGTTTTGCGGCTTCTGATTATTCCTTTGGCATCTTTTGACCATTGTATTGTCTGTCCTTCTTTGTTTTGCGGCTTCTGATTATTCCTTTGGCATCTTTTGACCATTGTATTGTCTGTCCTTCTTTGTTTTGCGCTTCTGATTACTCCTTTGGCATCTTTTGACCATTGTATTGTCTGTCCTTCTTTGTTTTGCGGCTTCTGATTATTCCTTTGGCATCTTTTGACCATTGTATTGTCTGTCCTTCTTTGCTTTGTGGCTTCTGATTATTCCTTTGGCATCTTTTGACCATTGTATTGTCTGTCCTTCTTTGTTTTGTGGCTTCTGATTATTCCTTTGGCATCTTTTGACCATTGTATTGTCTGTCCTTCTTTGTTTTGTGGCTTCTGATTATTTCTTTGGCATCTTTTGACCATTGTATTGTCTGTCCTTCTTTGTTTTGTGGCTTCTGATTATTCCTTTGGCATCTTTTGACCATTGTATTGTCTGTCCTTCTTTGCTTTGTGGCTTCTGATTATTCCTTTGGCATCTTTTGACCATTGTATTGTCTGTCCTTCTTTGTTTTGTGGCTTCTGATTATTTCTTTGGCATCTTTTGACCATTGTATTGTCTGTCCTTCTTTGTTTTGCGGCTTCTAATTACTCCTTTGGCATCTTTTGACCATTGTATTGTCTGTCCTTCTTTGTTTTGCGGCTTCTGATTATTCCTTTGGCATCTTTTGACCATTGTATTGTCTGTCCTTCTTTGTTTTGCGGCTTCTGATTATTCCTTTGGCATCTTTTGACCATTGTATTGTCTGTCCTTCTTTGTTTTGCGGCTTCTGATTACTCCTTTGGCATCTTTTGACCATTGTATTGTCTGTCCTTCTTTGTTTTGCGGCTTCTGATTACTCCTTTGGCATCTTTTGACCATTGTATTGTCTGTCCTTCTTTGTTTTTCGGCTTCTGATTATTCCTTTGGCATCTTTTGACCATTGTATTGTCTGTCCTTCTTTGTTTTGCGGCTTCTAATTACTCCTTTGGCATCTTTTGACCATTGTATTGTCTGTCCTTTGTTTTGCGGCTTCTGATTATTCCTTTGGCATCTTTTGACCATTGTATTGTCTGTCCTTCTTTGTTTTGCGGCTTCTGATTATTCCTTTGGCATCTTTTGACCATTGTATTGTCTGTCCTTCTTTGTTTTGCGGCTTCTGATTATTCCTTTGGCATCTTTTGACCATTGTATTGTCTGTCCTTCTTTGTTTTGCGGCTTCTGATTACTCCTTTGGCATCTTTTGACCATTGTATTGTCTGTCCTTCTTTGTTTTGCGGCTTCTGATTATTCCTTTGGCATCTTTTGACCATTGTATTGTCTGTCCTTCTTTGTTTTGCGGCTTCTGATTATTCCTTTGGCATCTTTTGACCATTGTATTGTCTGTCCTTCTTTGTTTTGCGGCTTCTGATTACTCCTTTGGCATCTTTTGACCATTGTATTGTCTGTCCTTCTTTGTTTTGCGGCTTCTGATTACTCCTTTGGCATTTTTTGACCATTGTATTGTCTGTCCTTCTTTGTTTTGCGGCTTCTGATTATTCCTTTGGCATCTTTTGACCATTGTATTGTCTGTCCTTCTTTGTTTTGTGGCTTCTGATTATTCCTTTGGCATCTTTTGACCATTGTATTGTCTGTCCTTCTTTGTTTTGCGGCTTCTGATTATTCCTTTGGCATCTTTTGACCATTGTATTGTCTGTCCTTCTTTGTTTTGTGGCTTCTGATTATTCCTTTGGCATCTTTTGACCATTGTATTGTCTGTCCTTCTTTGCTTTGTGGCTTCTGATTATTCCTTTGGCATCTTTTGACCATTGTATTGTCTGTCCTTCTTTGTTTTGTGGCTTCTGATTATTCCTTTGGCATCTTTTGACCATTGTATTGTCTGTCCTTCTTTGCTTTGTGGCTTCTGATTATTCCTTTGGCATCTTTTGACCATTGTATTGTCTGTCCTTCTTTGTTTTGTGGCTTCTGATTATTTCTTTGGCATCTTTTGACCATTGTATTGTCTGTCCTTCTTTGTTTTGCGGCTTCTAATTACTCCATTGGCATCTTTTGACCATTGTATTGTCTGTCCTTCTTTGTTTTGCGGCTTCTGATTATTCCTTTGGCATCTTTTGACCATTGTATTGTCTGTCCTTCTTTGTTTTGTGGCTTCTGATTATTTCTTTGGCATCTTTTGACCATTGTATTGTCTGTCCTTCTTTGTTTTGCGGCTTCTAATTACTCCTTTGGCATCTTTTGACCATTGTATTGTCTGTCCTTTGTTTTGCGGCTTCTGATTATTCCTTTGGCATCTTTTGACCATTGTATTGTCTGTCCTTCTTTGTTTTGCGGCTTCTGATTATTCCTTTGGCATCTTTTGACCATTGTATTGTCTGTCCTTCTTTGTTTTGCGGCTTCTGATTATTCCTTTGGCATCTTTTGACCATTGTATTGTCTGTCCTTCTTTGTTTTGCGGCTTCTGATTATTCCTTTGGCATCTTTTGACCATTGTATTGTCTGTCCTTCTTTGTTTTGCGGCTTCTAATTACTCCTTTGGCATCTTTTGACCATTGTATTGTCTGTCCTTTGTTTTGCGGCTTCTGATTATTCCTTTGGCATCTTTTGACCATTGTATTGTCTGTCCTTCTTTGTTTTGCGGCTTCTAATTACTCCTTTGGCATCTTTTGACCATTGTATTGTCTGTCCTTTGTTTTGCGGCTTCTGATTATTCCTTTGGCATCTTTTGACCATTGTATTGTCTGTCCTTCTTTGTTTTGCGGCTTCTGATTATTCCTTTGGCATCTTTTGACCATTGTATTGTCTGTCCTTCTTTGTTTTGCGGCTTCTAATTACTCCTTTGGCATCTTTTGACCATTGTATTGTCTGTCCTTTGTTTTGCGGCTTCTGATTATTCCTTTGGCATCTTTTGACCATTGTATTGTCTGTCCTTCTTTGTTTTGCGGCTTCTGATTATTCCTTTGGCATCTTTTGACCATTGTATTGTCTGTCCTTCTTTGTTTTGCGGCTTCTAATTACTCCTTTGGCATCTTTTGACCATTGTATTGTCTGTCCTTTGTTTTGCGGCTTCTGATTATTCCTTTGGCATCTTTTGACCATTGTATTGTCTGTCCTTCTTTGTTTTGCGGCTTCTGATTATTCCTTTGGCATCTTTTGACCATTGTATTGTCTGTCCTTCTTTGTTTTGCGGCTTCTGATTATTCCTTTGGCATCTTTTGACCATTGTATTGTCTGTCCTTCTTTGTTTTGCGGCTTCTGATTACTCCTTTGGCATCTTTTGACCATTGTATTGTCTGTCCTTCTTTGTTTTGCGGCTTCTGATTATTCCTTTGGCATCTTTTGACCATTGTATTGTCTGTCCTTCTTTGTTTTGCGGCTTCTGATTATTCATTTGGCATCTTTTGACCATTGTATTGTCTGTCCTTCTTTGTTTTGCGGCTTCTGATTACTCCTTTGGCATCTTTTGACCATTGTATTGTCTGTCCTTCTTTGTTTTGCGGCTTCTGATTACTCCTTTGGCATCTTTTGACCATTGTATTGTCTGTCCTTCTTTGTTTTGCGGCTTCTGATTATTCCTTTGGCATCTTTTGACCATTGTATTGTCTGTCCTTCTTTGTTTTGCGGCTTCTAATTACTCCTTTGGCATCTTTTGACCATTGTATTGTCTGTCCTTTGTTTTGCGGCTTCTGATTATTCCTTTGGCATCTTTTGACCATTGTATTGTCTGTCCTTCTTTGTTTTGCGGCTTCTGATTATTCCTTTGGCATCTTTTGACCATTGTATTGTCTGTCCTTCTTTGTTTTGCGGCTTCTGATTATTCCTTTGGCATCTTTTGACCATTGTATTGTCTGTCCTTCTTTGTTTTGCGGCTTCTGATTACTCCTTTGGCATCTTTTGACCATTGTATTGTCTGTCCTTCTTTGTTTTGCGGCTTCTGATTATTCCTTTGGCATCTTTTGACCATTGTATTGTCTGTCCTTCTTTGTTTTGCGGCTTCTGATTATTCCTTTGGCATCTTTTGACCATTGTATTGTCTGTCCTTCTTTGTTTTGCGGCTTCTGATTACTCCTTTGGCATCTTTTGACCATTGTATTGTCTGTCCTTCTTTGTTTTGCGGCTTCTGATTACTCCTTTGGCATTTTTTGACCATTGTATTGTCTGTCCTTCTTTGTTTTGCGGCTTCTGATTATTCCTTTGGCATCTTTTGACCATTGTATTGTCTGTCCTTCTTTGTTTTGTGGCTTCTGATTATTCCTTTGGCATCTTTTGACCATTGTATTGTCTGTCCTTCTTTGTTTTGCGGCTTCTGATTATTCCTTTGGCATCTTTTGACCATTGTATTGTCTGTCCTTCTTTGTTTTGCGGCTTCTGATTACTCCTTTGGCATCTTTTGACCATTGTATTGTCTGTCCTTCTTTGTTTTGCGGCTTCTGATTATTCCTTTGGCATCTTTTGACCATTGTATTGTCTGTCCTTCTTTGTTTTGTGGCTTCTGATTATTCCTTTGGCATCTTTTGACCATTGTATTGTCTGTCCTTTGTTTTGCGGCTTCTGATTATTCCTTTGGCATCTTTTGACCATTGTATTGTCTGTCCTTCTTTGTTTTGCGGCTTCTGATTATTCCTTTGGCATCTTTTGACCATTGTATTGTCTGTCCTTCTTTGTTTTGCGGCTTCTAATTACTCCTTTGGCATCTTTTGACCATTGTATTGTCTGTCCTTTGTTTTGCGGCTTCTGATTATTCCTTTGGCATCTTTTGACCATTGTATTGTCTGTCCTTCTTTGTTTTGCGGCTTCTGATTATTCCTTTGGCATCTTTTGACCATTGTATTGTCTGTCCTTCTTTGTTTTGCGGCTTCTGATTATTCCTTTGGCATCTTTTGACCATTGTATTGTCTGTCCTTCTTTGTTTTGCGGCTTCTAATTACTCCTTTGGCATCTTTTGACCATTGTATTGTCTGTCCTTTGTTTTGCGGCTTCTGATTATTCCTTTGGCATCTTTTGACCATTGTATTGTCTGTCCTTCTTTGTTTTGCGGCTTCTAATTACTCCTTTGGCATCTTTTGACCATTGTATTGTCTGTCCTTCTTTGTTTTGCGGCTTCTGATTATTCCTTTGGCATCTTTTGACCATTGTATTGTCTGTCCTTCTTTGTTTTGCGGCTTCTGATTATTCCTTTGGCATCTTTTGACCATTGTATTGTCTGTCCTTCTTTGTTTTGCGGCTTCTGATTATTCCTTTGGCATCTTTTGACCATTGTATTGTCTGTCCTTCTTTGTTTTGCGGCTTCTAATTACTCCTTTGGCATCTTTTGACCATTGTATTGTCTGTCCTTTGTTTTGCGGCTTCTGATTATTCCTTTGGCATCTTTTGACCATTGTATTGTCTGTCCTTCTTTGTTTTGCGGCTTCTGATTATTCCTTTGGCATCTTTTGACCATTGTATTGTCTGTCCTTCTTTGTTTTGCGGCTTCTGATTATTCCTTTGGCATCTTTTGACCATTGTATTGTCTGTCCTTCTTTGTTTTGCGGCTTCTGATTATTCCTTTGGCATCTTTTGACCATTGTATTGTCTGTCCTTCTTTGTTTTGCGGCTTCTAATTACTCCTTTGGCATCTTTTGACCATTGTATTGTCTGTCCTTCTTTGCTTTGCGGCTTCTGATTATTCCTTTGGCATCTTTTGACCATTGTATTTTCTGTCCTTCTTTGTTTTGCGGCTTCTAATTACTCCTTTGGCATCTTTTGAACATTGTATTTTCTGTCCTTCTTTGTTTTGCGGCTTCTGATTATTCCTTTGGCATCTTTTGACCATTGTATTGTCTGTCGACGTCCTTCTTCGATTTACGACTTCTGATTACCCTTTTGGTATCTTCAAACTTTTCTTCCATAAAAGAAGTTAGCCAAGGAAGATTATACCCAGTACAAGTAATGTCACAAAAATTAACTAGCATTTGTAAATACATTGTCTTATCTTATTCGTGTTTGATGTTTATCCCTGTGATTGTGTATATAATATCATCTAATTCTGATTACCCCTTTGGTATCTTCAAACTCATCTAGCTGAGGTATGTGCAGGTGTAAATTATTGATTTCTTATGTAAAATATTCCCTCTGTACACATTCCTCCACCAATAAAACTGACCGCCACGATATAACTGAAATATTGTTGAAAGTGGCGTTAAACACCACAACCCTAACCCTACTTAATGTGTATAATTGACCCAGTAGTCAATACTTCGGTACTGTCATGGTTTATAAGATATATTTATTACTGTAATTTACAGTTCCTAAGACTAAGGTTCTTCTCCTTCGGGCATAGGTGGCCTTAGCGGATTGTGGCTACCCTGGTTGGGCCTCTTGGTTTTATTGCTTCTAAAATGTAAATTATTTGGCTTTCCAATCTTTCGATTTTGAGCATACCTTAATGAAGGTTATTCCAGAAACACGTCGTGCGAACTATATTTGATATCTATGTTTTTTATTAATAAAGAGAAAACAAAATTAAATGTGTTTGGTTTGTTGTAATAAACATTTGTTTTTAAGTTTCTTATAAAAAAATTGGGAAATTTAATATGTATATTTGAATCATATTGGGTCGTCATTTGTGTAGGGTTTAACATGTTTACTCTGCATCTCTCAATTGCTTCATGCCAAATAGAATTACATTTTTATTTCTGATTATTATTATAAAAGTTTGGAGATGCCAAAGGAGAAATCAGAAGCCATCAATCGAAGAACAAACAATACAATGGTCGCCAAAAGAAAAAGGGAAAAGGACAAATAATGATGTACAAGACACTACACACAAAACTAAAGATCGAGTAACACAGACCCCACTAATTATCAGAGGCGAACAGGTGCTCCGATGTACAAGACACTACACACAAAACTAAAGATCGAGTAACACAGACCCCACTAATTATCGTGCAACACAGACCCTACTAAATATCAGAGGCGAACAAGTGCTCCGATGTTCAAGACACTACACACAAAACGGTTGGTTAATATTTAACTTTAAATCTCAGTCTTCACAGACATCGTCGTCTTAATTTGCAACCAGCATGAGTTTTTATCGATTAAAGGTATCAATTTATTATTTAATTATTAGCTATGTATATTCTGTGTTTAATTAGATTGATGCTTTTTGTAAAGATATTTCTAAATTCTTCGTTGTTCCTTTTAAACATTTTCCTGTCATTGTAATGTTTCTTTAAAATATGATCAACTTAATATGACAGAAAACGTCTTCAAACTTTCACTAAAAGGGGATATTTGGGTCCATAAAAATAGTTAAACCACGCTAAGCTTGATTGAGGTGTATGTAAGACGAGTTTGAAGATACCAAAGGGGTAATCAGAATCCGTAAATCGAAGAAGAACAGACAACACAATGGTCAAAATAAAAAGGACAAAAGGACAAACAACGATCTACAAAACATTGCACGACAACAAAAGACCTAGCAACACGAACCCCACTAAAAGCCCGGAGTATTTAATTTTTCTTGTAAACATGTATTTCATCTTGAAAATATTATGTTTCTTTTTTATTTATAATGAGATTATTGTCAAATTATGTATATATATATGTATATTTCATAAACAGATAAATATAATGAATTAATATACTTTGGTCTGTATTCACGTACTTTATTACATACTTACATAATCATTCGGGTGTTCTTTAAAAGTTGATGTAGCTATTATTGTTACCTGGTCTAGCCTAAAATAAGCTAATGGAAAATGACTTTCCCGATGTACCAAACTGTTGAGCCGAGTTGAGTCGAGGATTTTAAAAGAATCGTCTCACCCTTTCTTTTTAAAGGTCTTTCGAAAGCTGTCAACTTCTTATTGAAAAGTATCCTGTCTGTGGGCTGTCAATTGCAATAGAGATGATGAATGATGGTATTGGCAATTATATGTCGGTTCAAAGTTTCTATATTGAGTCTTGCGATTGACTTAATTTTTAAAGATTGTTACTAAGGTTTTCCTCCCTCAGGCATAGGTGACCTATTTTGGCTATCCTGTTCAGGTCATTCGGTTTTATTACTCCAATCGCGTCGTGTGCATTAAATTTGATATATACGTATTATATAAATGGCATCTGCACTCTTTTATAGAACTAACATTAGACACATGACAACCTCTGTGTCACGAAGATTAAATATATCATATATAAGGTAAAGGTTAGAATGTATTTATTAAAACGCTGCTCGATCCGTTATATGTGATGATTGGCATTTCATTCACATCCCGAAAACATTTGCATGGCCACATCAATTTGGTACTGCTTTGACACTATTTTACCTATTTCGTTCCAGTATTGTTATAAATACTGTTATAGTGACAGCCGGAACCTTTGAGCCGTAATACAAGCGGGAGGTTTGGCGCTTTAAAATCTGATTCAACCCATCATTTCTTTAGAAATGCCTGTACCAAGTCAGGGTCATTACGGTTTTCACAGTTTTCCGGTTGTTGACTGATTTTGTCTGTTTATATACTTATGAGTTTTGACTTTCCCTTTGGAAGATTGTTCGGAGTTCGGTAATTTTGTTATTACCCTTATTTAGTGTGTTTCGTGTTGCTCGATCTATAGTTCCCTGTATAATATTTTGCAGATCATTGCTTTCTTTTTGTTCTTTTTCTCTTAGTCATTGCATTATCTGTATTTCTTGGATTCACGGCTTCTGATTACGCTCAGTATCTTCAAACTTTTCTTTTACTAATAGAGCAGGTTTGTGTCCAGGAAAATTGTAAAACCCCGCTACGTTGATTAAAGTGTATGTAAAAATAATTTGAAGACACCAAAGGGGCAATCATAATCCGTAATTCGAAGAAGGACAGACAACACAATGGCCAAAAGAAAAAGTACAAAAGGCCAAACATCGATTTATAAAACACTAAACAGAAAACTAAAGAACGAGCAACACGAACTGCACTAAAATCCGGGGGTGAACACACGAAAGTATTTGTGTGGCAAGGGAATCGATTTTGCCGTTGTCTACGAGTTTTCGATTAGATTGTAGAACTGTTCCGATTTACTGATATTTTTGTATTTCATTTTTTCTTCATCATGAAAATATAATATTGTTTCCCTTTTTAATAATGAGTTTATTCAGGTGTTCTTAAAATGTTGATGTAGCTATTTTTGTTTAATCGTCTACCCTAAGCTTATAGAAAATTACTTTCTCAACGCGAAAGTAAACAAACCAACAATAAATCATAAATCTATTACAATTTCTTTAATATTTCACATTTTTTAAAAGAAATTTAAAATCAATTTCTAAGAAGGAGAACAAAAAATGACAAAAATAATTTTCTTTTGAAATTATAGACAACGGAATACAACACATAAGAATATTATACAATTACAATCGTTAGAATGAACATGATCAAGTACGTTATGCAAAACTAAAATGTCATGGCTATGATTGACGCATAAAATGGTTTTTATTTGATTATTTTAGCTTCTTTGTAAATCATAGGTACAAGAAGATTATATATATTTAAATCTTGAAACAGAAAAATGACAAGGATGTTATTTTATTTCTGTATACGGTATATAATAAACACCAAGAGATGCGCATGTCTGTATATAGGTCTTTTAGTGAAGTTTGATACCAAACAACCACCTCGGTAGTGTTATGGTTAACGCACTCCCCTCCGAATACGGTAGATCGTGAGTTCGAGTCCCGATCGGGTCAAACCAAGGATTATAAAATTGATATTTAATGTTTTCCTCTGAGCACACAGTATAAAAGAGTGAGAGAAAACATTGATTGGATCGGAATCATGATAATGTGTCGGAGTGATATGTCTACCATTGAAGTGTTGTTTCAGTGAGCTAGCACTATAAAAATCCAACTAAGCGTGTTGGTCTTGTACAGACTGGACATCATCATCATTTCATCGAATGCAACTTGTTTTCGCCATGATATGGCTGGAATATTGTTCATTTAGTATTAAGCAACACCTACTCGATCTAAGCAGTTTGAAAAACAAATTTAAATTCAAAATATTGCATGATATAGGAAAATATCTATCAAGAGAACATATACTTTAAGTTTGCATTTATTTCTTAAATTTAAGATTTGTAAATATCAGATTTGTGGTATCAAATAATTTCATCGCATCTCCTCACTACTGAATTGCTGATACACTCGGGCACTGACAGTCCACCAGTCAGTTCTCACTACTGGGCTGTCGGTATCTTCGGACATCAACAGTGCACCAGTCTGCTAGTCACAACTAGCCTGGTAAAACATTCGGACAATAACAGTCCACACCAGTTAGCTCTTCAGTACTAGGTTGTTAATACACTCGGACAGTAGCACTCCACCAGCAGCTTTCGCTAATTGGCGGCTGTTATCCTCGGACACTTGCAGTCCAGCAGCCAACTTCTCCTACTGGGCTGCAAATGCGTACGAGTACTATCAGTCCTCTATGAAGCTATTTGCTATTAGCATTATGATACTATGGGCATCAGTGGTGGCTATGACCCAGCGGCATTAATACATTACTGACTACTAGGTTGGTGATAACAGTCGACCGGAGATGGAGTGGTCTAGCTAGTAAAACATGTACCACAGTCATCATTACTGCATTAAAGATACCTATGGTCTGTCTTCAATGGCTTAGACAAAGTTGTAGTAACAAATCACCGATGTCCACACTACTGGGCTGATGTTACATACAAAGAAAACAGTGGTATGAACCCGATGGTACTAGTCTTAATAGAAACCGTGGTCCTATGTATTAGACTAGTAATACTGGCAATGGAATAACAGTCCATCAGCAGTAGTATAGAACCATTGGTATAAATAAAGACATGGGTTCTGAAAACTGTTGGTGATACCCTCGAAAAAGAAAAATTCACCAGCCGTAGTGAAGACTCAATAGTACAATGTAGCAATATCGAGGTCCTTACTACTTCGTTGGCGATATTTAGCAGTCCATCAGAAGTGGCATGGTCTCCGATAGGACAACTGGTTATGATGTGTTGGTGATATCCTCGCAAGATAAGAGTTCTTCTGCAATGACATAGACCCAATACCATTTCTTAGAATACAATTTATCTAATTGTAAGTAATTTGTTTGTAAGATTATTATATTATTATTTTTCTCTACGCATCTATTGAAATAGCAATACGATAGATAAACGTTACAGAAAACCGAAGCAGCAGTAAATAATCGACTATCCAAAGACGCAGGCAATATTGGACACAAGACACAGAGCCACGTGCAAACAAAGATTTGTACCCAACACCACCAACCTTTTGTAAGTCACTGAAAAACCGGAGCACCTAAGTTCACCCCTGTTTTTTTTTAGTAGAATTCGTGTTTATCAATCTATAGCTTTCTGTGCAGTGCTTTGTCAACCATTGTTTGAGTTTCTTGTCTTTTTACTTTTGGGTAATATAGTTTTATTACGTGATGTTTTTCATAGTGACCTATAACTAGGCCAATATGAAAAACATCACGTAATAATACCATTATTAATTAACCAGTCCAATATCGCTCGTGACTTTTCCTTACGATTGTCGAAACGTCTAGCGGATTCCGATCTAGCTGTTTTTGGACTGACTGGAATAGGGCCAATATGGTAAATTTTCGCATTGTAATGGTATTTGCTGTATTGGCCCAATGAAAGTTTCTATATTGTATTGACATGCTTGATCATATAAAGGCTAATAAATAAAAGTTAATTAATAATGTGTTGTATATCCTTATATTTGATTTACTGCTTCAGTTTACACTTTTGATTTCTTAAAGCCCATCCTATCTCATAATGTTGTATATCACTGGATAAATGTGAAGAGACCTCACAAACTTTACTGTTAATAGGCACTGATTACAGTGGTGGATGCTAATCAAACTATTAGATATCGCAGTCACGGTGACCCTTGTAACGATATGATTAAAATGAAAAACAAAAACTACCACACCTTCAGACACTTCAATAAAGGAGGCGGGGTTAAATTAAATTGATGGACCCAAGCTGCTCCTTTACAGTGAAATGACAACACGTTAATTTACTATATGGATAATTGGATATTTTGCCATTTAAATAATTGTCAAATGTTATTTTCAAATATTTAACATTTACATACTACAGAAGTCATAATTACAATATAACAGTTTGCTTTTGAAATTGTAGAGCTACTAATCAACATGACGCAGAAAGTAGACTTTATTTTGGATGAAACATGATCTGATAATGAGACATCAAATGTCATACCATTAACAGATACGATGAAGCGGACTCTTTCCGGGATATATTTATAGATCGGCAACACTACTTAGCACAACACGTCTCGTGTGGCCTAGCAACAGATAGAAACGAGGATGAAGTGTGATAATATGTGTGGTGAATCTGCAGGAAGTTCATTATGCCACTAGTGGAGCAGGAACTGTTTGCCCTTCCGGAACACCTGAGTTCATACTCGGTTTTCAGTGGGGTTCGTATTACTCGATCTTTAATTCTATATGTATGTTTTGTAGATCGTTGTTTGTCATTTTGTCCTTTTTCTTTTGGCCATTGTGTTATCTGTCCTTCGAGTTACGGATTCTAATTACCCCATTGGTATCTTCAAACATTCCTTAATACAACACGCCTCATGTGGTATAGTAACAGAAAGAAACATAAATGAAGTGTGACAATATGTGTGGTGAATCGGCAGGAAGTTCATGATGAAGATAAAGGACGACAACTCTTGTGAATGAGAAAAAAAGGAGGGGTGTTTAACGCCACTTTTAACAATATTACAGCTATATCGTGGCAGTCAGTTTTATTGGTGGATGAAAACGGAGTACCTACTTAAAACCATCGACCTGCTGCAAGTCACTGACAAACTTTATAACATAATGTTGTATCGAATACTCGTCGACTGAATGAATCGTCGTTGATATATACCAAGTGAAAATGTTTCAGCTATATCGTGGCGAGAACAAGCTTACATTTCAATGTAATTGTTTTATATACTAGATCTATATGCTTAGCCTGGCGTTTATTGTGCTGGCACAATGAAACAACAGTCCGAGGGTAAAGATGTTGATCCATTCGGACACGATATCCTGATTCCGAAAACAACCAGTTTTTGCTCCTACTACTAAATGTTTCGAGCTTTGTAGCGAAGCAGCAAATACAGATTTTACAATCTTTGGTTTGACACGCGATCTAGCACATTCGGGGCAACCACGCTAACCATTACACCACCGATGTGCACAGATAATCACGAATGTAGTTCTCATTTCAGGGGATAAATATCAAACTATGATTAACTATATCTTCACCACATAATGTATTGTCTATCCTTGGTGCTCCATGGTATGCTTAATTTATTCTTTTTACATGTCAAGAAGTTTTGAAAAACGAAAGTTGTGCATAGTAAATGCGTATTTTATTATTATCAGCGGTAGGCATGCGATTTCTAAACTAAATTAAATGTCGAGAGCCATACACCCTCCGTGACGCACTGAAAATTTTACTTTTAGGAGAGCTATGTATTCTCCCCCCGAGCCAGAAATTGACTCTCACACTAAACCGCATCTGTTGTGTAATTCTTTGCGTGCTCGCCTCCAGTGGGGTAAATCTGTTTACCAGTCCAGGTCGGTTCAAACCAAAGACTATGCAATTGGTATTTGTTGGTTCTCCAATCAATAAGGAGTAAGAACAAGGACAAGTTAATTGGATTGGAACCAGAATAATGTGTCAGAGTGTTGCCGCATATCTACCCTACAACTGTTGTGTCAGTGAGTTAGCCGTATACAAATCCAACTCAGTGTTTTGGTTTAGAACAAAACGGACATCACCATCATCAAAATATAGCTTCTTCTCGACATGATATAGCTGACAAATTGCTCTTGTGTTGCTAAGCAACAAGCAATACACGAAACTCAGATAATTTCTTTTGTTGATGATGACACACCTTTTTCGCATGACATTTTATCGAAATGTGTTGTTGAAAACTGAAGGGTCAGACTATTAGGTGTTTTTTTTTTGCATCATCCATGTCAATTTATTTGTTTTCTATTAAGGGTTGAGACAGAATATTGTCTTGAAAAAAATTCGTCGCCTCCCCCTCTCCTCCCCCCAAATGAAGGAAAAAAAGAAAAGAACAGAAAAAGAGGGGGAAAAAAAGGTATTTCGTCGTTTCCTAAGATATATATTTTTTAATTTATTCTAAGGTACAATCACACAATATTTGAAAGTAAATGGATCTAAGACTATGTATGACATTAGAATTTAAAAAAAAAATCATACAGAAAGTGCATGTATATGAACTTTGAGATAACTTCTTACTGGTGAAAGCCATCAATATAAACCATACACAGCTAATGTGTCCTAACACAATCCTACAACACTAAAATATAATTGTCTTAATATTGATGTCGTATGTCCCTCATTGTTTTAATTGGCAATATGTTTTATTGATGATAGCTTTCATTTGTGTTTCCATTATCTTACACTTTGCTTTCTTCCGCTGACGAAATCAAATGCAGTGGGAATCGATTCCCCAGACGGTTTCTACATTAAAAGAAAACGAAATTCGACAATTAGGATCTAATTGAAAATAATTTGCTAAATTGTTTCAATACCACTTTAAATTTGATGCAATTTACTTGATTGTTATATATATAAAGTGAGATTGAAACGAACCACAATCAAATCATGACTAGAGAACAGAATTAGTCGATTGAAAGAACGACATTTCCATCTTTGATCTAGGAGAAAGCCATATTACAGTTAGCTTTTAGAACCATTATATATCGCCTGTCTTATCGCACCAGCTTCTCTGTTTCTCTTTCTGTCCATTATCGCACAAATGCCTAATGGTTTATATTGGCGTTTTCGATATCTCTTTGAAGTTGCAGAAAAGTAATTAAGTTAAATCACTTTTCCCTTTCAACAAAAATTTCTGTTTATTATTGTTTGATTTGGTTTTGAAGAGAAAACTAATTATATTTAATCAAATAACTCTGTTCCAAGTCAAATGCAGGAAAATATCGCATTATTTTAAATGGAGCGCTCCTGTTGAAATTGACATATTTGATACAAATGTTATTTTCAGCGTTGATTGACAGGCGATCTATGGTATTGCTTTCAGATCGATCGACATCTTTTTTTAATGCACGGGTCGTATGTACATCGATAAAGGATACTAATTATCAGAGGGTACTAATTGATAAATCTAATTATATCTTTTTTACCCATAGTTCATCAGTGTTATTGAAGTGTAGGTTTTCATGAGGTTTAACAGAGATTAATAAAAAATGAGATGAATATTGTTTATCTCCAACACAGACTCTCGTGGAACGGAATTACCACCCCCCTTTTTAACTTTCTGTTTATATATTTATTTTCAATAACATTTCTATGTTATTTCATCTCTCTTTCCTTTATTTAACTTGTTCGTGTCTATATTCATACAATCTTATCTTAACAGCAACTTACTTGTGTCGATCCTATAAAGAAATTTGTATTGAAAAAAATATATATAAACAGAAAGTTAAAAAAGAGGGTGGTAATTCCGTGCCACGTGCGGCTGTGATCGTCAAGTGTGCATTTGTTTTTATTTGTCTTCCAAAACTCATCCACGAAAATTTTACTCCATGGAGGTAGTTAAAAAGTTCTGATCATTGATTATGAGTTAAAAATGGTTCATGTCAACAATAATTCAGTTATATCATGGTTTGGGAAACCGATGAATAAGGGAGGAACATCATCGACCTGGCGCACTTCACTTGGATTTCTCTACATTTTCTAACACCAAAATGGCTAACATCAACGATATAACTGAATTATTGTAAAAAAAAAAAAGTAGCATTAACCACCAAGACAACATTAATCCTTACATCTTCTCTCGATGAACACGTTCCAACATCATCATCTAATTATATTGATAGCAGTTGTTATGATCTTTTAGACTTTAATGTACGGAATCATGTTAAAAAGCGAAAATATTTTTATAGCTATATCCATACATCTTATTGAGTAGAAGCAAACTGAGCAGGTTTTTTTTTTTTTATCGTTTTTAATGTGTATTTCTGTTAAGATTTCCAGCGTCATATGTCGTATTTTGTTTATGTCCAGTGAGTTCAGGTGAGAGGTTACTGTTCATTTTTTTTATATTGGTGGAATTACTGAATATTACTGCTTAAACTTTCTTTTCATTATTTCAATTTTTCATTTATTCATTCAACTTATATATATATTTATTTATTTGGAAAACTAACCTTTTACATCGGAGGCAACCATTAACGGGGTGGGGCGTTCGGTGATTGAGTTCAAAATTATCAATAGCTAAAGAACGCATGTAGGTAAAACACAATACAATATTCACATCTTAAAAGGAAACTATTCCTACTAAATACATAGGGTTATGGTTATGGTGTTTAAGCCACTTTCAACATTATTTCAGTTATATCGTTGCGTCAGTTTTAACTGGAGGACCCGGAGAAAACCATTGACCTGCCGCAAGTCACTGACAAACTCCATCACATAAGATTGTTTCGAGTACACCTCGCCTGAGTGGGATTCGAACTCACAATGCTAACAACTAATACAATGTCTATCAAGAAACGTTTGAAGATGCGAAAGGGGCAATCGGAAGTCATAGTGAATTTTTAAGGGACGAATTTTAAAAATCGCTAAGAAATGTTCTAGTTTAACATATATAGCATATATATATCACATAGAATTCATACATGTAATGGCCTAAATTCCCATCCCTGTGCGGTGGTTCCAAAAACTGTTACACTTAAATATAACACCTCTGACACTTTTAGACATTATATCTATTATGTAAATCTTTTTCGCATACATGTAGGTTATAATTTGCCATCAGTGTCGGATTTAGGACAAATGAGGCCCTGTGCTAGTTAAATTATGAGGCCCCTTACATGGTCCCTGAAGGAGGTAGACCTGGTAGGCCTACACAGGCAGTCAGGCATACATTCTCAGGAAATTTATTAAGGAATAGTTAAAATACTACGTTATATTAGGTAAATCGTAAAAACATGTTTTTGGCAGGAAGATGCCCCCTTCCCTGCGCCTGACCAACGGGGCACTGTGCTTAAGCACACCTAAACACAATGGTAAATCCGGCACTATTTGCCATGTGTGGATTTTTGTTCTTTCAGACAGGTTTTCTGTGAAAAACCTATTTATGATTGATTGGTGAATCAGCACGTCTATCATACAAAATTAAATTTGTAGATATTTAAATATATGCATATAGGTTTGGTTTGGCTTATGGTGTTTTACGCCACTGTCAACACTATTTCAGTTTTTATATCGTGGCGGCCCGTTTTATTGGTGGAGGAAACCGGAGTACCCAGAAAAAACCACCGAACTGCCACAAGTCACTGACAAACTTTATCACATAATGTTGTCTCAGTACACCTCGCCATGAACGGGGTTCGAATATATATATAAGAAATGCAGCTCTAGAAACGCATTTAGAAATTGAAATCTTTTGACCATTACTGCGAATCAATGGTTCGATAAATTCGGCGACGACCATCACATATTGTAAATACCACACAGATGTCATTGTATGTAACACAAACTTTCAACTTGTCCTAATGACCACCAGGTTGCTATGATGGTGATCCATAAAACGACACACCTTTCCGACCTACACGAATGTAGTCTAGCATCTACTTTTTAATGGCGTACATGTATGCAGGTAGTGCTAAAAACGACAAACCTTTCCGACCTCCTAAAATGTAACCTAGTATCTCATTTTTACAGACGGCAACATGGCCATCAGTTCATTCATGTGCCTTCTGTTCACATACATGCTAAGCATGCATACATTGTAAACTTGTTATTGTCACAAATATAGCTAACATTAAACTACAATCAATCAATCAATTATTAGAGAAAGAAAAGAAAATTGATATTTTTGTCCTTAAAAACAACATACATCAATTGTATGTTTTTATATTTTAATGGCTTCCTTCAAACGGAAGAATAATTTAGAAAAAAGAGAATCATGCTATTAATTTCTCTTCGTTCATCGTATTTTAATAATTACATATAGATTTTATATAAGTAATTGCGAAAATGTGAAACTAATTTAATAATTACAACTGATAACTCGATGACATGGTAAAACCCGTCTTTTTTCCCCGACTGCAATCTGACATCGCGTTTTAATCATACACAAATTACTTCCATTTTTCGATTTATCCGCTCTGAATAGGAACAATTTTGTCAAATTAATACAGCTTTAATAGTTTTAAATTACACCAAAGATCAATACAAACGAATTTTGATTCCTGGAAATACGGAAAATTACAATGCTTGGAGATATAATTGCAGTACTTTTTTTTATCAAATCGATAATCACGTGAGAGATTTGGTTCCCTGTCGTATGTGTTCCATTTAAACACGTGTTAGCGAACGGTGAACTTCTAGACAAACTATCAGACATAAATGTTTCGTATTAATTGCACGTAAATTGATGAATTGATTATTGTTTTATAAAGTAAGGGTGTGGCTCAATCTAATCAAAATTAGATGTCTGTTTTATTGTTTTCTTTGACGATACATTGATATCCCGCTTGAGGTCATGTCAGGTAGTCTTTCACTCATACTTGACCGTCCAGTCGTATGCAAGACAGTTTATACTTATTGACTGGGTATGAGGGAAATAGTAAGTTTATTGACCCCGAGATACCAACTATAATTGCCCGAGGCGAAGCTGAGGGCAATAGTTGGCATCGAGGGGTCAATAAACTTACTATTCCCCGAATATCTAGTTAATAAGTGTTTTATTATACCGAAAGAGACGTCAGATGCAAAATGATAGCTGAAGGTAAAATAATTGATGTGGTAGTAAAAAAGACAAGTACTTGTTATAACAATAACATTAACCACAAATAGAATAAACATTTTTGAACATCAAGAAGATAAATCTGAAAATGATAAATTATTGATGAAAGTTAAAGTTCACTGTGCAATTATTAATACTGCTAATTGTTAATCCAGAAGTAGATTGAATTCCTGGAATTCTAAATGTATTTAAAGTTGGAGTATTTGTAACAGCCACAGTCTGTGAATTATTTTGAACTGAAATTTGACCTGTTTCAAAATTTGATATATCATTCAATACATTTGTCAAAACAGTCATCAGACAAAAAAGTCATTTGCCAAAACAAATTCATCAGACAAAAAGTCAGGAATTTCCGAAACATTTTCATTGACTCAGACATAAAAGTTTTCAATCACGTACTTTTGACGCTTGCGAGTGTCGGTCAAATAGTTGGAAACTATTGACCGGTGAAGTAAACTTCTCGACATAAGCCTGGAAAAATAGTAAATCTATCGAGTTGATTTTTATATAGAAAATTATAACTCTTCTTTCTAGAATTTCCGGCATACAAAAATATAAGAGATCAAAGTTTTCAAGAAATTGTTGATCATATGTATGTCTTTATGCCCTGTCTGGATTTCACAGAGTTGTCGCCCTTATTAAAAACTACAATTTTAATTGGGGTTTAGACAAGAGTGTGGTGATTTCTTTTATCGGATAGGTAAAAGTATATGTGTATGTTAAAAAGGATATATGTTTGCCGATCAAGTATTTTAAATCTTGATTGAAATATATTTTTAATGTATTACCTAAACTATTATCTATATTAATATTTCAAGATAACCTTCAGACGTTTTCTTTTAGTATATAATAGAATGTTTTAAAACTAAAGCTACGTTTTACACTGTGACTCTATTATAATTAAGATGATATTGTACATAATTATATTTTAGCCGCACTGCAGGTACCCCTGCCTATATGTCCCCCCGATGTAAAGCGGAAGTTATTCTTTATATGTGACATTAGCAGCTTAAACAAATAAAATGCTAAAGAAAATCAGTAACCTGGAGGAAATATCATCAGCGTTCCTTGGAATTTACGTCACAGGAAGACGACATATTGCGAAAGTGAAAGTCGCTAAATGACAATGATTAGCATTTACTTCGTACGAAATAAAATATATCGAGATTTGTTTATCAATGCATTTGGACGTCATATTAATTAGAATAGGCAATACCAAATAACAAGCCATCAGCGTACATCCGAAAAGTAGCTAATATGCTTTATAACTTTTAGTGACATTATAGTAAGAAAAATAAAAAGTGGAATCTTGGGTCTGAACTATGACGAAAACAATACCAGGGACTGCACATGTTGATAGACAAATATCAAAACTGGGTTTGAACACAGTTTCATTTCTTGCCCCTTTTTCTGAAAATAGGTCGACAAATTCCTTAATTCTGTCCAATACCAAGCTTAGAGGAAATATAGTAAGAATCCAAAACTACATCAGTGCGTTCATACAACTTCAAATTAGATGGCGGCACTTTTGCCAAAACATGTCTATTATTCTTACAATCTACCATTATGAGTTTACATTTCTAAAATTTCCAAAACCTTAATCTTACAATAAGTCATTTCTATTTGTGCGTACCATCAATGTTGACAATCCGTCAGTCATGATATATAATAATAAAGTTTTGCGATTGGTCACTTCTACCAAACCGTCTATTATATTTTACAACGACCTAACTTAAATCATTGTTAGATAAATTAAAGAATTAAATTAAATCACACATGGACGAGACGTAGACGAGTGTCTCATGTTTGTAGAATTCCATGCCCTTTGCACGTAATCACAACTTGTAGCAGCTCTTTATGAACACTAATTCGTTAGGAGTGGTCGTTGATGGTCCGTTGCTAAGCAACATTGTTCGATGATTTTTACATACATTATATATTGTTTGTAATCCTATTCTCGTCCGTGATGAATACATGTATAACTGAAATACTGCTGACGTTATGTTAAGCAATAATGAACCAATCAACCAACAGTTTTACACTCATTTCCCGTTACCCAATCCTTCTGATTTACACTCCTCCGTTATTTCTGGTTACTCATACCTAGTTTTGCACGCTGTCATGTATGGTTATCCAAGCCTACAGTTGCACACTCCATTATTTCTGCATACCCAAGCACACAGTTTAAACTGTGCCATTTCTGGTTACACAAGGCTAGTTTTACACATCGCCATTTCTGGTTACCCATTCATACAGTTCATACTCCGCTATTTCTTTGTATCCACACCTGCACTTTATGTTGTGTTATTTCTGATTATCCAATATAGAACATAACTCGTAAATACCAAATTTTTATATTAGGTTTTATTGATAAGACTCCAACATTGTTAAAGACCCTGCTGTGACTGTGGAATGTAGAAGAGGAATGGAAGTGCTTTAGATTGTGTTTGAGTGTAATGCTGGATAGTCTCTCGTGTTCATTTACATCCATATCCTGTCTTACTACAAGCTGTTACCTTACTTTAATTTGTGTCTTAGTGTAAAGTTAGACAGTCTTTCAGTTCATTTACATCAATGTCCTTTCTTTCTAACAATGGGGGAAATAAGTGGAATAATAATACCTAACATCAAGGGGTAACATTCTTTAAGAAAGGCAACTTGTATCACCAGGTTTCAAAAAGAAATCAAGCTTGATAAGTGTAGACTTCATTTACAGAATATCAACGAATATGTACATGTATTTATTTAAGATACTTGTTTCGTTCTTCCTGTCTATGGTTGTCGGAACTGCTTACCATTCCGGAGCACCTGAGCTCACCTATGGTTTTTAGTTGGGTTGCTCGATATTTAATATTCTGTGTAGTATGTGGTAGATCAGTGTTTGTCCGTTTTCTTTCGGTCATTGTATTGTCTGTTATTCTTTTGGCCATTGTATTGTCTGTTTTTGGCCATTGTACTGTCTGTTATTCTTTTGGCCATTGCATTGTCTGTTATTCTTTTGGCCATTGTATTGTCTGTTATTCTTTTGGCCATTGTATTGTCTGTTATTCTTTTGGCCATTGCATTGTCTGTTATTCTTTTGGCCATTGTATTGTCTGTTATTCTTTTGGCCATTGCATTGTCTGTTATTCTTTTGGCCATTGTATTGTCTGTTATTCTTTTGGCCATTGTATTGTCTGTTATTCTTTTGGCCATTGTATTGTCTGTTATTCTTTTGGCCATTGTATTGTCTGTTACTCTTTTGGCCATTGTATTGTCTGTTATTCTTTGGGCCATTGTATTGTCTGTTATTCTTTGGGCCATTGTATTGTCTGTTATTCTTTTGGCCATTGTATTGTCTGTTATTCTTTGGGCCATTGTATTGTCTGTTATTCTTTGGGCCATTGTATTTTCTGTTATTCTTTGGGCCATTGTATTGTCTGTTATTCTTTGGGCCATTGTATTGTCTGTTATTCATTGGGCCATTGTATTGTCTGTTATTCATTGGGCCATTGTATTGTCTGTTATTCCTTTATTTACAATTTCTGTTTATTTCTTTGGTATCTTCAAACTTTTCTTTAAAATTCAACAGTTTGTCAATATGTAAATAATTTTATCCCTAGCAGTCCCGCTTCTTCAAGATTAAGCCTGCAAACAGATAAAACCCATTATATCAAATGTTAGAAAAGACAGTTTTTACGACGGAAACGTGATCATATTCAGGATTAAAATAGAAAATCCATGCAATTAAAGATTACCCAAAGTTAATAAAGAGAATATTTCAATCACCTCATAAAACGTTATCTAGTTTAAGATTTTTTTTTCAAAGCTTAATGAATGCGAAATCCTTCCACTAACATTTATTTTCCACATGGGAGAGATATCACAAGACACCAATTATAGAAAAAAATATGGCCGTTCCGTTTTCAAAACGAGGCAAATAATGATATCCTAATGAAAATTAAAAAAAATCCGAAATGAAATAACAACCCTGAAACAAAAGTCGTCAAAATTGAAGACTAATTTGTAACCTAGAAGATAGAAAAATCTAATTTCGTAATTAAACAGGTTTATTTTCCATGGTAATCATTTCGAATGATTGCAATTTTCAACATAATGGATTTTTAATTGAATAATCAAAGAGAATGAATATAAGCGTTGGGGGATCCTTTTTCGTCTTGTGTAAAACCAATTTACTAGGTAATTATTTCTCGTCTTGTATTTCTCTTGGAAATAAACAAAGTCAATATTTCACGATGATGTGTTCTGTTTAATTTTATCATTTCTTACTCTGCGTATTACTTTGTTGTTTTTGTGTGTTTTGTTTTGTTTTCATGATACGTTAAATAATTGTTGAAAATGCAAAAAAAAAAAAAAAAAATGTTGTAGGAAGTCTTTAGTTAAACAACAATAAGTCAAACTCCTTCGTTTATTTTCACACTTTATCAACAACGTAACAGAGAAAAATAAAAGATCATTGACCACTCCAATTTAAACATCATACTCAAAAGATCACACGACAATCATACTGGAAATATATTGAAAACATCGTAACTTCAAAGGAGGAAGAACCACACTCGGGAATGAAAAAATTCTGGACATACATAAAACACAAACGTAAGGACAACATAGGAATTTCCTCTCTGATGATGGATGGCAAACTGTTTTGTGATCCAGCTTCAAAATCTAACATACTTAACCGTTAATTCAAATCTGCAATCTCAGCAAATTCTAAATTCACGAAAAAAGAGTTTATAAAATCTAAAAGAATGGACCCTAGCATCAAACATCAAACAATGAAACCATTTAATACCACAACAAATGGAATAACAAAACTACTAAAGAACCTTAATCCATACAAAGCACAGGGACCAGACAACATACAACAAGAATACTCAAAGAACTAACTGATGAGATCTCGCCTCTCCTCCAACTTATCTACACAAAATCCTTAGAAACAGGAGAAGTACCAGCAGATTGGCGTACAGCTAATGTCTCCCCAGTATACAAAAAAGGACTAAAATCTGCAGCTGAAAACTATCGACCAATTTCACTAACATCTGTTTGCTGCAAGATCCTGGAGCATATCATTGCAAGAAACATCATGCAACATGCAGAAGAAAACAACATTTTATATTTACTACAACATGAATTTCGAAAAGGCCATTCCTGTGAGACACAGCTCATTGAATTTGTAGACGATATTTCAGAAAACCTTCAAGAAGGCCGTCAAACCGACATACTTATAATGGATTTTGTCAAGGCCTTTGACAAAGTAAATCACAGTCTACTAATGCATAAACTGAGATACTATGGAATTGATGGGAAAACAACAAGATGGATCAAAGACTGGTTAGAAGATAGACAACAAACAGTAGTGCTAGATGGAGTTTCGTCGGAAGCAGTAAGTGTTGACTCTGATGTACCCCAGGGCTCAGTACTAGGGCCAGGACTCTTCCTTTTCTACATCAACGACCTCCAGTCAAGAATAACCTCCAAAGTCAGACTCTTTGCTGATGATACCATTATATACCTCACTATCGCAAATGAAGATGACCCATCAACACTTCAAGAAGACCTTAATAAGCTCGGCCAATGGGAAAATGAATGGTGTATGAAGTTCCATCCAGATAAATGCAATGTCCTAAGAGTAACAAATAAAACAAAGAAGACTGAGGCAAACTACCATCTGCATGGTCACACTCTAGAGCTAGTAACATCAGCTAAATATCTTGGATTAACAATCACCATTAAGTTGCAGTGGGATCAGCACATAAACAACATAACTGCCAAAGCAAATAAAACTCTAGGATTCCTCAGGAGGAACCTGAAAATTCCATCAATCAGGATTAAAGAACAAGCCTACCAAACGTTTGTTCGCCCGTTGGTTGAATATGTCAGTACTGTTTGGAATCCTTATACGAAAACAGAAATAAACAAAATTGAAGCCGTACAAAGAAGAGCTTGTTAAAATCTCCAACAAACTTACCCCTTCCCATATTAAAATCTCCAGCAAGCTTACCCCTGCCATAAATTATTTCTTAATTTAATCTAAGTTTGTTGAGTAACCTTTCTCGTGTACGGTCGTAGCTAAAAGATTGGAAAACCAAATAATATAATAATATAATAATATAATAGTATAATAATATAATAGTATAATAATATAATAATATAATAATATAATAATATAATAATATAATAGTATAATAATATAATAGTATAATAATATAATAATATAATAATATAATAGTATAATAGTATAATAGTATAATAATATAATAATATAATAATATAATAATATAATAGTATAATAATATAATAGTATAATAATATAATAATATAATAATATAATAGTATAATAGTATAATAATATAATAGTATAATAATATAATAGTATAATAATATAATAGTATAATAATATAATAGTATAATAATATAATAATATAATAATATAATAGTATAATAGTATAATAGTATAATAATATAATAATATAATAATATAATAGTATGTGGGAGCAAGTTAACCAAAGGCCCTAAGCGGGATAGCCAAAATTAAATAACTCACCTATGCTGAGAGAGCTTGACTTTTCCAATTAGTTTTCATTGATTGATATAATTTAATTGATTGACTAATTGATTGATTCTGGCTTGATGTCACGTGAACTATATTGTCTTGATTGTCACCAGTAAGAGACGAGATTACGGATAGCGAAGGAAAATTTGTCTTTGCTAAGGGTCAACAACGCGGTACTCCGTGACAGGTAGGTGTGACATTCTTTAAGCATATGATACTCTTGTACTTCCAGCCATTTGGGTATTTGGTGCAACCCTACATAACTTGTGTACACCCTTTTATTGGGATTTTTACTACTGACGTCGGAGACAATGGGTCCTAGTTCTATACTCTGGAGTTATCAAAGGGGTTCCATATTAATGTGAATTGTGTTATTTACACAAATAAGAACAAATTCAAATGATTTAAAAAAAATATATATTCATTTTCCTTTAATATTATTGACAAATATATCCTTGTAAATAAATGTGAAATGTTTTATGCAAGTCTGAGCAAGGCCGGCCTTACGCCAATTAGAGCAATTACTCCCAATTAGGCCCCGCGTTAGAGTTATATACTTTTGACTATCCAAGTACACACATCAACACACAGCAGGTTTTACAGAGAACAATTAGGCCCCACACCTCCTAGGGCCGGTGTTCTAGAGCCATGCTCCCCCTAACCATCTTTCCCCTCGGAAAAATGGCTATATAGCCATCTTTCCCCCCCTTTCTTATGAGGGGGGGGGGGGGGAAATGGCTATATAGTAGAATTTCCACCATAAGCCATTTTTTCCCCTTTTACAAGTAGGGGGAGGGGGGGAGGAAATGACTATATAGTGGGTTTCCCTCCCTAAATGTTATTTCTAATTTATTATAAATAAGTTATTATTTATTTGCACTAAGCAAACATTTTATTTGAAAAAAAAACGAAAAGCTATTATTCATTATTATTATTATTTTTATTATCACTATTATTATTATTATTATTTATATACTTAGAGTAAAATACATACCTTTTCATTATGCATGATGCATGACTTTGCAAGACATGTATCACCTACACTATATCGTAACCCTACTCGGGTGTAATTTGAAGAGTTATACATGATCAAACTTATACTACATGCTATGTCAAGCCTCGACCAATATCACCCTTAATAATAATAACTAGATGACATAGAGATGGAAACTATCTCTAAGGACCTCGCTGTTGTAAAATAAAGTCAATATCTAAAGAATCTGTTGGGGTACCAAAATTATCGTCCCATGAAAAACCCTAAGTTTGAGACTTTGACCTTTGAAGGACAGAAATGAATTAAGTAAGACCTTCTCACAGTGGTTAACAATCATGCAAAATATCATTCCTCAACAATAATTGGAGCGGACATGATTTTCTGTAGTTCACAATATAGGGGTCCCATGAAAAGTTTGAGACCTTGACCTTTGGAGGACAAGCAAGAATATGATATGCGACACACCTTCTACTAGTAGTTAACAATCGTGCAAAATTGCATTCCTCTACTATAGAATAGAGAAATGACTGGTTATAAAGTCATGAAGCGGACACGAATGTTTTTCGGACGGTCGGACAGAGCGATCACTAATTTGTAACATTAATGTACCCTTTGAAAGTGATTACTTCGTTTTGATATCCCAACATAATTCATCTGTGTTTTCTTTTCGAGGACTTAAGAATTAGAAATGTATATACCTGAATTCATTCATCGGAAACCCAAAACTAGGTCTTACGCACTCACGCTGTGCAGCACTTACAGTTAAGTGTGGAATTGGAATGACTGCTATAGGAGCGGCAAAATGTGTTGCACATATATTATATACAGTACTTTGTAGTATGTGTTAATAATTATGTCTCTTTCGTGTACTTTGGATTAAACTCTGGGCACGAAAATGGTAGATTGAGATGAAAATTGAGCTTAATTTTTCATCTCAATCTACCATTTTCATGTCCAGGGTTTAATCCAAAGTACACGAAAGAGATATAATTATTAACACATACTACAAAGTACTGTATATAATATATGCTAAGCAAAATATCCTAATGCTAGGTTGCAATCTCTGTCGCTAGCAAAGTAAGTTTCGACTGAAAATCGCCAATTTCTTTTACAATAACACATGTATAGTAGTCCGTATAGTAACCCCACGATGCATTATGAGGTCATTGAATGGATTGGTCAGGTTTATCATTGTTGACACTTTTGGGTCATGAAACGGAGTCACGTGTATCAGGTAATGTACTCGATAATTTAAACATTTCCCTAAGATCCTTTAATTATGGACATATCACTGAAAAGTGGAATTCATCTTCTACGTCTAACCTGCATGTGGAACATGTTTTATTGTACCGACATTGTTCTTCAGTTATTCTGCTGTTATTTATCCTCAATTTTGAAAATTAATTTAAGGGAAACCACGGTTAGAGAGATATTCAAAACTCAAAAGTCAAGGGACAAACTAGAGGCCAAGAAACGGAGACAGAAACAACAAAGAACAAATAAAAATCGAAAGAAAACACACAGAAAACTTAAAGTGAATGAGCAACCGTACTCCACCACACAATGGGAGCATGAACCAGGTGCACCGGTAGAGCTCTAGATAAAGATAAGTGTTTCCATAAAATAAATAATAAACTCTAAATTTGATAAGTTTCCATGGCAACGGGAAGATCGAGATTGTCATATGTTTTCAAGATATTACCATCTTTTTTCAATTAAGATCGAAGATCGGAATTGACATAGAAATCGTCAGTCGATACTTACTATCATCTTTGTTATTATTATAAAAAAATGAAAAAAAAATTCACTGTTTGGTTGAGTTGTCTTCTCTTTGACACAGTTCCCGTTATCATTCTCTATGCTATATAAATAATTAGTTTCTTTTCATTTTTTTCAAATAAAATGTTTATACATAAAAAAATTAAATTATAACTTATTTATAATAAATGAGATATATATTTTTGGGAAAAACTACTATATAGCCATTTTTCCGGAGGAAAAATCTACTATATAGCCATTTTCCCGCCTATCCAGGTAAGGAGTGGGGAATGGCTTGGGAGGGGGGGGGGGGTGGCTCTATAACACCGGCCCTAAGTCTGAGTTTGTTTAATGTGAAAGACACAGACTAATTCTGTCGCGAAGCCAGTGAGACGAAGGGTAAATGTGTGATTTTCTTACTGTCTTCAAAATATAAGTTAAATGTATAATATAATATTGGTGTTTCTGTTCCTTCTCGCAGCCACTGAGGATCATATACAATTTAGAAGCCCTTAGCTGTATATCTGGAAATTGTCTAGTCATATACAATTACTGCATTACAACAGAGAGTAAATGAGTACAATGTCAATCAACTTTTGCATAGCTCTTTTAAGCTTCTTTAACTAAACAGAGGTGTATAACATGGTATGAGAGATTAGGTTTGTAACCCGTGGCTTGTGACAATGCATCTTGTCTGACACACGTGGCTATATATAACAAGTTGTTTTGCAGTGGCCATTGTTACATACACGATTAAAAGTATAACAGATATAAAACACATATTATAAAAACCGTTACATAGAAATCATATATCGTTTACAGGGTTGAATCTAGAATCCGAGGCTGTCGTGATCGTGATCGTATGGTAGATGGATATACAACTACATATGCAATCAGTTCCTATAACCACTAGTGTTGTGAGTTCGAATCCCGCTCATGGCGAGGTGTATTCAATACAACTTTGCGTGATCAAGTTTGTCAGTGTTTTGACTCAGGTCGGTGGTTTTCTCCGGGTACTCCGGTTTCCTCCACCAATAAAACTGACCGCCACGACATAACGGAAATATTGTTGAAAGTGGCGTTAAACAAAATAACCCTAACCCCAATCCTAATACATCTAAAATTTCATCGTCAACGCCATATAACTGAGAATCAGAATCATTTGATTCTCTTGACATACCTAGCTATAGTACGGAGTATGGAGTCTAAAGCGTCCAAAAACCTATGGAACTAGTATTCTAATTTGAACAGTCGAAAGGTCTAAATTATAACCCGAATACTATCTTAGACCAATACAATGAAGGTGAGAGAAAACAAATGAATATGTACATGAATGTCGTATAATTTTCCGGATCGCCTTTTTAGCAGAAGGGGATACAACTCCTCGTGATGTTAAATACGTCACAAAGAGGAAACGACGATCAGTTTGTACTAGTCCAAAGGGAGCTTATCAAGGCGAATATCAAGATACATAGAGAGAAAGCAATGTCAAAAATGATAACGAAATTGAAAAAATAGTCAAACCAACACCTTATGACGATAAACATTTCTGCGAAGATTATAAATCGCCTCGTGATGCATACTGCTAAACAATACAGACTAACCTTGAGACATCACGGGAGAATGACGACATATACATTTCTCGTCTTTGATTTTCATTCCTTGTAATGTCTTAAAAACAAAATAAACACAACAGTTAAAATACAACTCTGGTTTTGAAAGCACAACAGCAATAAAACACCGACAGACCTTGTAGTAAAATGTAGATTATTCAGATGAAAGTTGACGGAACAAGTGGAACAACTCTTAATGGATATCTGTAGTACTGTAGTATTTGTTTTTAACAAGACAGATTTATTTAGAAATGTAGAAGCTGAAACAAATCAAAGTAAAATGGGAGAAAACATGTAAGATATATTCACAGATCAACGATATTGTTTTTTTATGAATATTCTATGGGTAAAACTTATTACATATTTGTAAATGCATAATTATATCGTGACAAGAGAATTTAAACAATTCCAACAATATTAGCAAAACGAACAATCAACCCTCGCATCAACTCCTTCAACATGGAAAACGACTACGACATATGACGTTGGATATCCAGGTCCTGGCTTGGTACAGGTACACATGTGTGGCTGTGTTAAACCGGTCAATGAGATCCGAACCAAGTGTTTATTCAAATATATGTTTCAAATGAGTTTATCACCACGCATAGATGTATACATATGATATGGGAAAAAGAATATTGGCCTGAAAATTTCGTCATAAAAATGAGCACAAAACAAAGAAAAAAAAAGATCATATTTAATACTGACCAATAAAATATACAACTGGCTGGTCTAATATAACTTAGGTAAAATTTGTCATAAGAAATGGAAGGAATCTTAATATACATATAGCGACGAATATCAATTTAGCATTTAACACCAACTTTTTTTCCAGATCCTAATGGATATCTTAAGAGTTGACAAGTTTTGTATGATACATTTAAAAAGCTATTAGCTATAATAGAATGGTTAGAAGGGTAATAGACACATACGGTGTTACGAATCAATGGCAGTATGGGGCATTGTTCAACGTTATCGAGTTTTTAAGTACGATTTTCCATTTTTCTGTTAAGTCTATAATGGAAGTCAATGGATTTTGATAACGGTAATTAATTCTAAACATTTCCATCCATTACAAGTAAAGTCAATTGGTGTTTTAACAGTTTGAAGTATAAATCCGGATCCAAAATGAATTAATTGAACTAAAGTGATCATATTTGAGGGTATAGAAAGGGGAGTTGACAATACTTTTGTTTGTTTGATTTTTTTGGGTGTTATTTGTGTAATGTTTTTCTTTCTCTTCATTTAACACTGAAGCAAGTACATAGTGTTAATAAAAGACAGTTTGAAAAGTGATGATCAACAATTCAACCAATATTAGCAATACAAACAATCACCTCTAATCAATGACGGTCAGCAATTTCACCAATATCAACAAAACAAACAACCACCTCTAAAGAATGATGGTCAACAATTCCACCAATATCAACAAAACAAATAACCACCTCTAAACAATGAAGGTCAACAATTCTACCAATATCAACAAAACAAACAACCACCTCTAATCAATGATGGTCAACAATTCCACCAATATCAACAAAACAAACAACCACCTCTAAAGAATGATGGTCAACAATTCCACCAATATCAACAAAACAAATAACCACCTCTAAACAATGATGGTCAACAATTCTACCAATATCAACAAAACAAACAACCACCTCTAAACAATGATGGTCAACAATTCCACCAATATCAACAAAACAAACAACCACCTCTAAGCAATGATGGTCAACAATTCCACCAATATCAACAAGGCAAACAACCACCTCTAAACAATGATGGTCAACAATTCTACCAATATCAACAAAACAAACAACCACCTCTAAACAATGATGGTCAACAATTCTACCAATATCAACAAAGCAAACAACCACCTCTAAACAATGATGGTCAACAATTCTACCAATATCAACAAAACAAACAACCACCTCTAAACAATGATGGTAAACAATTCTACCAATATCAACAAAACAAACAACCACCTATAAACAGTGATGGTCAAAAATTCCACCAATATCAACAAAACGAACAACCACCTCTAAACAATGATGGTCAACAATTCTACCAATATCAACAAAACAAACAACCACCTCTAAACAATGATGGTCAAAAATTCCACCAATATCAACAAAACAAACAACCACCTCTAAAGAATGATGGTCAACAATTCCACCAATATCAACAAAACAGACAACCACCTCTAAACAATGATGGTCAACAATTCCACCAATATCAACAAAACAAATAACCACCTCTAAACAATGATGGTCAACAATTCTACCAATATCAACAAAACAAACAACCACCTCTAAACAATGATGGTCAACAATTCCACCAATATCAACAAAACAAACAACCACCTCTAAACAATGATGATCAACAATTCAACCAATTAGCAATACAAACAATCACCTCTAATCAATGACGGTCAACAATTCCACCAATTTCAACAAAACAAACAACCACCTCTAAAGAATGATGGTCAACAATTCCACCAATATCAACAAAACAGACAACCACCTCTAAACAATGATGGTCAACAATTCCACCAATATCAACAAAACAAATAACCACCTCTAACAATGATGGTCAACAATTCTACCAATATCAACAAAACAAACAACCACCTCTAAACAATGATGGTCAACAATTCCACCAATATCAACAAAACAAACAACCACCTCTAAGCAATGATGGTCAACAATTCCACCAATATCAACAAGGCAAACAACCACCTCTAAACAATGATGGTCAACAATTCTACCAATATCAACAAAACAAACAACCACCTCTAAACAATGATGGTCAACAATTCTACCAATATCAACAAAGCAAACAACCACCTCTAAACAATGATGGTCAACAATTCTACCAATATCAACAAAACAAACAACCACCTCTAAACAATGATGGTAAACAATTCTACCAATATCAACAAAACAAACAACCACCTATAAACAGTGATGGTCAAAAATTCCACCAATATCAACAAAACGAACAACCACCTCTAAACAATGATGGTCAACAATTCTACCAATATCAACAAAACAAACAACCACCTCTAAACAATGATGGTCAAAAATTCCACCAATATCAACAAAACAAACAACCACCTCTAAGCAATGATAGTCAACAATTCCACCAATATCAACAAAACAAACAACCCCCTCTAAACAATGATGGTCAACAATTCTACCAATATCAACAAAACAAACAACCACCTCTAAGCAATGATGGTCAACAATTCCACCAATATCAACAAAGCAAACAACCACCTCTAAGCAATGATGGTCAACAATTCCACCAATATCAACAAAACAAACAACCCCCTCTAAACAATGATGGTCAACAATTCTACCAATATCAACAAAACAAACAACCACCTCTAAGCAATGATGGTCAACAATTCCACCAATATCAACAAAACAAACAACCACCTCTAAGCAATGATGGTCAACAATTCCACCAATATCAACAAAACAAACAACCACCTCTAAACAATGATGGTCAACAATTCTATCAATATCAACAAAACAAACAACCACCTCTAAGCAATGATGGTCAACAATTCTACCAATATCAACAAAACAAACAACCACCTCTAAGCAATGATGGTCAACAATTCCACCAATATCAACAAAGCAAACAACCACCTCTAAGCAATGATGGTCAACAATTCTACCAATATCAACAAAACAAACAACCACCTCTAAGCAATGATGGTCAACAATTCTACCAATATCAACAAAACAAACAACCACCTCTAAGCAATGATGGTCAACAATTCCACCAATATCAACAAAACAAACAACCACCTCTAAACAATGATGGTCAACAATTCTACTAATATCAACAAAGCAAACAACCACCTCTAAACAATGATGGTCAACAATTCTACCAATATCAACAAAACAAACAACCACCTCTAAACAATGATGGTCAACAATTCCACCAATATCAACAAAACAAACAACCACCTCTAAGCAATGATGGTCAACAATTCCACCAATATCAACAAAGCAAACAACCACCTCTAAGCAATGATGGTCAACAATTCCACCAATATCAACAAAACAAACAACCACCTCTAAACAGTGATGGTCAACAATTCTACCAATATCAACAAAGCAAACAACCACCTCTAAACAATGATGGTCAACAATTCTACCAATATCAACAAAACAAACAACCACCTCTAAACAATGATGGTCAACAATTCCATCAATATCAACGAAACAAACAACCACCTCTAAGCAATGATGGTCAACAATTCCACCAATATCAACAAAGCAAACAACCACCTCTAAGCAATGATGGTCAACAATTCCACCAATATCAACAAAACAAACAACCACCTCTAAGCAATGATGATCAACAATTCCACCAATATCAACAAAACAAACAACCACCTCTAAACAATGATGGTCAACAATTCTACCAATATCAACAAAGCAAACAACCACCTCTAAACAATGATGGTCAACAATTCCACCAATATCAACAAAACAAACAACCACCTCTAAACAGTGATGGTCAACAATTCTACCAATATCAACAAAGCAAACAACCACCTCTAAACAATGATGGTCAACAATTCTACCAATATCAACAAAACAAACAACCACCTCTAAACAATGATGGTCAACAATTCCACCAATATCAACAAAACAAACAACCACCTCTAAGCAATGATGGTCAACAATTCCACCAATATCAACAAAGCAAACAACCACCTCTAAGCAATGATGGTCAACAATTCCACCAATATCAACAAAACAAACAACCACCTCTAAGCAATGATGATCAACAATTCCACCAATATCAACAAAACAAACAACCACCTCTAAGCAATGATGGTCAACAATTCCACCAATATCAACAAAACAAACAACCACCTCTAAACAGTGATGGTCAACAATTCTACCAATATCAACAAAGCAAACAACCACCTCTAAACAATGATGGTCAACAATTCTACCAATATCAACAAAACAAACAACCACCTCTAAGCAATGATGGTCAACAATTCCACCAATATCAACAAAACAAACAACCACCTCTAAGCAATGATGGTCAACAATTCCACCAATATCAACAAAGCAAACAACCACCTCTAAGCAATGATGGTCAACAATTCCACCAATATCAACAAAACAAACAACCACCTCTAAGCAATGATGATCAACAATTCCACCAATATCAACAAAACAAACAACCACCTCTAAACAATGATGGTCAACAATTCTACCAATATCAACAAAGCAAACAACCACCTCTAAACAATGATGGTCAACAATTCTACCAATATCAACAAAACAAACAACCACCTCTAAACAGTGATGGTCAACAATTCTACCAATATCAACAAAGCAAACAACCACCTCTAAACAATGATGGTCAACAATTCTACCAATATCAACAAAACAAACAACCACCTCTAAACAATGATGGTCAACAATTCCACCAATATCAACAAAACAAACAACCACCTCTAAGCAATGATGATCAACAATTCCACCAATATCAACAAAACAAACAACCACCTCTAAGCAATGATGGTCAACAATTCCACCAATATCAACAAAGCAAACAACCACCTCTAAGCAATGATGGTCAACAATTCCACCAATATCAACAAAACAAACAACCACCTCTAAGCAATGATGATCAACAATTCCACCAATATCAACAAAACAAACAACCACCTCTAAGCAATGATGGTCAACAATTCCACCAATATCAACAAAACAAACAACCACCTCTAAGCAATGATGGTCAACAATTCCACCAATATCAACAAAACAAACAACCACCTCTAAACAATGATGGTCAACAATTCTACCAATATCAACAAAACAAACAACCACCTCTAAGCAATGATAGTCAACAATTCCACCAATATCAACAAAACAAACAACCACCTCTAAGCAATGATAATCAACAATTCTACCAATATCAACAAAACAAACAACCACCTCTAAGCAATGATAGTCAACAATTCCACCAATATCAACAAAACAAACAACCACCTCTAAGCAATGATAGTCAACAATTCCACCAATATCAACAAAACAAACAACCACCTCTAAGCAATGATGGTCAACAATTCCACCAATATCAACAAAACAAACAACCACCTCTAAGCAATGATGATCAACAATTCCACCAATATCAACAAAACAAACAACCACCTCTAAACAATGATGGTCAACAATTCCACCAATATCAACAAAGCAAACAACCACCTCTAAGCAATGATGGTCAACAATTCCACCAATATCAACAAAACAAACAACCACCTCTAAACAATGATGGTCAACAATTCTACCAATATCAACAAAACAAACAACCACCTCTAAGCAATGATAGTCAACAATTCTACCAATATCAACAAAACAAACAACCACCTCTAAACAATGATGGTCAACAATTCTACCAATATCAACAAAACAAACAACCACCTCTAAGCAATGATAGTCAACAATTCTACCAATATCAACAAAACAAACAACCACCTCTAAGCAATGATAGTCAACAATTCCACCAATATCAACAAAACAAACAACCACCTCTAAGCAATGATGATCAACAATTCCACCAATATCAACAAAACAAACAACCACCTCTAAGCAATGATGGTCAACAATTCCACCAATATCAACAAAACAAACAACCACCTCTAAGCAATGATGATCAACAATTCCACCAATATCAACAAAACAAACAACCACCTCTAAACAATGATGGTCAACAATTCCACCAATATCAACAAAACAAACAACCACCTCTAAGCAATGATGGTCAACATTCCACCAATATCAACAAAACAAACAACCACCTCTAAACAATGATGGTCAACAATTCTACCAATATCAACAAAACAAACAACCACCTCTAAGCAATGATGGTCAACAATTCTACCAATATCAACAAAACAAACAACCACCTCTAAGCAATGATAGTCAACAATTCTACCAATATCAACAAAACAAACAACCACCTCTAAACAATGATGGTCAACAATTCTACCAATATCAACAAAACAAACAACCACCTCTAAGCAATGATAGTCAACAATTCCACCAATATCAACAAAACAAACAACCACCTCTAAGCAATGATGATCAACAATTCCACCAATATCAACAAAACAAACAACCACCTCTAAGCAATGATGGTCAACAATTCCACCAATATCAACAAAACAAACAACCACCTCTAAGCAATGATGATCAACAATTCCACCAATATCAACAAAACAAACAACCACCTCTAAACAATGATGGTCAACAATTCCACCAATATCAACAAAACAAACAACCACCTCTAAGCAATGATGGTCAACATTCCACCAATATCAACAAAACAAACAACCACCTCTAAACAATGATGGTCAACAATTCTACCAATATCAACAAAACAAACAACCACCTCTAAGCAATGATGGTCAACAATTCTACCAATATCAACAAAACAAACAACCACCTCTAAGCAATGATAGTCAACAATTCTACCAATATCAACAAAACAAACAACCACCTCTAAACAATGATGGTCAACAATTCTACCAATATCAACAAAACAAACAACCACCTCTAAGCAATGATAGTCAACAATTCTACCAATATCAACAAAACAAACAACCACCTCTAAGCAATGATAGTCAACAATTCCACCAATATCAACAAAACAAACAACCACCTCTAAGCAATGATGATCAACAATTCCACCAATATCAACAAAACAAACAACCACCTCTAAACAATGATGGTCAACAATTCCACCAATATCAACAAAACGAACAACCACCTCTAAGCAATGATGGTCAACAATTCCACCAATATCAACAAAACAAACTACCATTTCCCACCTAAAACCGTAGAAAAAGACCCAATAGTCATATATCGTTGGAAATCCAGGTCATGGATTTGGACAGACACAACTATGTGGCGTGGTTAAACCGGTATAAGGATCCCAACCCTCCCTTCTTTGATAATTTGGTCTCCAACGGCAAATCAGACATAAACAAACGATAAAGAACCTGTAGGGAGTCTACCATTTTACTTGTTAGATTACAAAGCACTATGAAAAATGATTTAAATCGTCTTGCAATCATAATAAAGCTAGAAGAACATGTGTCCTATTGTCAAGACAATATTAGACGGTAAATATAATTTCTCGTTAAGATTTTAATTAACCTAGGTTACTTGTACTTGAATTTAACCTTTTCAATTTTCTTTTCTGATATTATTCCACACCTGTTTATCAAAATGGTTAAGAAATGAACAGTAATTTTTAATAAGGTAATAAGTAATTATTTCACACCTTAATTATATGATCTATATTCCAATAGATCACGGAACACCTCAAAGGTATGACGGTTAGTGAGTTCGTCTTTCGTAGTACTGCAAATTATTGATTCGATTCACAGTAGGGTAATGCCCGTTTCCGCTACGCAAGTAGCATTAGCTAGTAAGATAAAATACTGGTAATGAAGATAAAAAGTTCTCGTGAAGCAACACAATGACTATTGTTTCAGTCATCAGGCAACACATACTTCGAACCAAGTGTGTTCGCTGAGTACAAAGAAGGTTTCAAAATTCTCTCATGTATTAATGACTTACTCTTGTCACGATGTATCTTTAAAAAATATACTCCAATAGCGCCAAAAAATATAACGATTAGTCCGCGAGGGTATCCTCCACATAGTAGTCAGTGTTTAGGGCACTGACATGGTTTATTTTATATATATATATATATATATACGTCTGAAAATTAAACCAAACAGTGTTAGAATTAGATTTTAGAGCTGTCAAATGTTTGTTTTTCCCTCGACGGGATTTGAACTCACACCATTGATACACTGCAGCACCATTCGCTTAGCCTTACGTCCAGCGCCCTAGACCACTCGACCACATCCACTCCCTATATATATATATATTACTAAACTTTACAGCTTCAAGTAATTATTAATAAAGCTAAGGTCCCCTCCCCCCTCGGGAATAGGTGACTATAACCGACTTTGCCAAATATGTATAGGCACTGTCGTTTAGAAATGACTTTAAATGACTGTACCCAGTCAGGGTCATTACAGTTTTCACAGTTTTCCGGTTGTTGACTGATTTTGTCTGTTTATATACTTATGAGTTTTGACTTTCCCTTTGTAAGATTGTCCGGAGTTCGGTAATTTTGTCATTACCCTTATTTACTTCCTCCAAAAGACTGTAATACAATTGGGTTTCCAATCTTTTGATTCTTAGAGCACTTGATGATGGTTATTCTAGAAACGTTATACCTAAGTTTTATGACAGACAGTTTCATAATACGCCCATAAATTAATAACTCATTTCTTGTCATGATATATCTAAAGAAAAATAGTCATTTGTTGTTAAGAAATAACGGTCACTCTCTCATAAATTTAAGATTAAGAAACGTAAAGCCCCCATCGATAGCCTCACGTTTTCCTTACTTCGTAAATACTAAACGTTAATGGGTTCCATAAGATATTAAGACAACGCCGGAGTAAATTAATATGACATTTTAGGGTAATCCTGTTGTTCACAGAAAAAAGTGTTATAAAAACCGGGCTTTTAGTGGAGTTCCTAATGTGATTGTGAACCCATTATGTCCAGAAATAAATGTAACCCAAAACAAGCTTTTCATGTAATAATTACATGTCATGTCTGTATAATATGCTTTATCAAAGGCTTCTAATGGAGTAAAGTGACAAATTGCACTCTAATATGAAAACAAATATTGGACGTCATTAGGGGGCAATAATGGAATAAATATACGATTATTGGATATTCCTTTAGGGGCGGATACAATAATGGTAAGATTTGAATGCTTCAAATATGTCGGATGGATACGAAGATGACATGACGGTCACAAATACTTGTGAAAAGGACTAACAACTATCTACAAAACACCACACAGAAAACTAAAGATCGAGCAACACGAAACTCACTAAAAACAGGGGATGAACTCAGGCGCTTCGGAAGGGAGAGCAGTCCTTAACAATTTAATACATCAATATATAAAACGCATACAGAAATGAGAGAGGAAAGAGACACACGAGACAACAACCTTTGATATCCAATGGAAAAGTATGAATAGATGGGTATAAGCGACGATGAAATGCAGCGTTTTGTTGGGGCTATGTACAGTGCGCCTATTCATTTCCAAAGTACACAACATTGGTCTTGTAAGTGCAGACAGTGTGATACTCTCCAAATATGGAAACACGTCCTTTACGGCCACTGATGAGGCTTTCTGTATCATAAACACCACCATTGCATCGAGTAAGTATCCTCAGATCCGCCATCTTGCGAGAACACATGTGATCCATTATCCATACCGAGGATTGGATAGAACGTTTAGAGGCTATTATCAAACCCATTATCTACAACACCCTACTTAATAAATGATTAATTGTTTTTGTCTGTTATTGCATGTCGGGAACAAATTACGTTTTGATGAGATGATGGTGATGATGATGATGCATGATTTGTACTAGACCTACATGGTTAGATTTCTATAGATGAGCACGATGACTATTATACCACGGTGCTGGTTAACACCAGATATAAGAGTAGATATTACTATCTGAATATGGAATGGCATGACATGAAACAAAGAAACACAAATAATCAAACCGTAGGTATCTAATTTAGTGCACCCGATACATTTCTGGAATAACTTGTATCAGATACTCTCATTAAGATAACAAAATTCGGGCTAAGGTCACCTATACCTTAGGGAGGAGAACTTTAGATGTAATAAGAGTAGTTTGAAGATACCAAATGGATAATCAGAATCCGTAAATCAAAGGACAAACAACACAATGCCCAAAATAATAAGAACAAAAGGACAAACAACGATCTACAGAACACTACATCAATAAATGATATAACTAGAACAGAAAACACCACACTGTCACAACAATTTCAAAATCAAATTGAAAAATCGTAGAAAAAGAGGCAACAATTGATACGTCTTAAACACATTTACATAACATTGATAAGTCTTACACACATTTACATAACATTGATAAGTCTTACACACATTTACATAACATTGATAAGTCTTACACACATTTACATAACATTGATACGTCTTACACACATTTACATAACATTGATACGTCTTACACACATTTACATAACATTGATAAGTCTTACACACATTTACATAACATTGATAAGTCTTACACACATTTACATAACATTGATACGTCTTACATACATTTACATAACATTGATAAGTCTCACACACATTTACATAACATTGATACGTCTCACACACATTTACATAACATTGATACGTCTTACACACATTTACATAGCATTGATACGTCTTACACACATTTACATAACATTGATACGTCTTACACACATTTACATAACATTGATACGTCTTACACATATTTACATAACATTGATACGTCTTACACACATTTACATAACATTGATACGTCTTACACACATTTACATAACATTGATACGTCTTACACACATTTACATAACATTGATACGTCTTACACACATTTACATAACATTGATAAGTCTTACACACATTTACATAACATTGATACGTCTTACACACATTTACATAACATTGATAAGTCTTACACACATTTACAGGACATTGATACGTCTTACACACATTTACATAACATTGATACGTCTTACACACATTTACATAACATTGATAAGTCTCACACACATTTACATAACATTGATACGTCTTACACACATTTACATAACATTGATACGTCTTACACACATTTACATAACATTGATACGTCTTACACACATTTACATAACATTGATACATCTTACACACATTTACATAACATTGATACATCTTACACACATTTACATAACATTGATACGTCTTAGACAGATTTACATAACATTGATACGTCTTACACACATTTACATAACATTGATACGTCTTACACACATTTACATAACATTGATAAGTCTCACACACATTTACATAACATTGATAAGTCTTACACACATTTACATGACATTGATACGTCTTACACACATTTACATAACATTGATACGTCTTACACACATTTACATAACATTGATAAGTCTCACACACATTTACATAACATTGATACGTCTTACACACATTTACATAACATTGATACGTCTTACACACATTTACATAACATTGATACGTCTTACACACATTTACATAACATTGATACGTCTTACACACATTTACATAACATTGATACATCTTACACACATTTACATAACATTGATACATCTTACACACATTTACATAACATTGATACGTCTTACACACATTTACATAACATTGATACGTCTTACACACATTTACATAACATTGATACGTCTTACACACATTTACATAACATTGATAAGTCTTACACACATTTGCATAACATTGCTAAGTCTTGTACACATTTACATATCATTGATACGTCTTACACACATTTATATAACATTGATACGTCTTACACACATTTACATAACATTGATGCGTCTTACACACATTTACATAACATTGGTACCTCTTACACACATTTACATAACATTGGTATCTCTTACACACATTTACATAACATTGATACGTCTTACACACATTTACATAACATTGATACGTCTTACACACATTTACATAACATTGATGCGTCTTATACACATTTACATAACATTGATACGTCTTGCACACATTTACATAACATTGATACATCTTACACACATTTACATAACATTGATACGTCTTACACACATTTACATAACATTGATAAGTCTTACACATTTACATAACATTGTTACGTTTTACACACATTTATATAACATTGATACGTCTTACACACATTTACATAGCATTGATACGTCTTACACACATTTACATAACATTGATACGTCTTACACACATTTACATAACATTGATACGTCTTTCACACATTTACATGACATTGATACGTCTTACACACATTTACATAACATTGTTACGTCTTAGACACACTTACATAACATTGATACGTCTTACACACATTTACATAACATTGATACGTCTTACACACATTTACATAACATTGATACGTCTTGCACACATTTACATAACATTGATACGTCTTACACACATTTACATAGCATTGATACGTCTTACACACATTTACATAACATTGATACGTCTTACACACATTTACATAACATTGATACATCTTGCACACATTTACATAACATTGATACGTCTTACAAACATTTACATAATCGCCCACTTCTCTATGTTGTCAGTTTGGATTGTTCATTTTTGATTGTCCCTTCGATGTTCTCTAACGTTTATATGTACAATTACATCTATGCAGGAAAGATCATTCTACGGATTTTACCCATCAATGATTATGTAGCCGCAATTTTGTCATATTATTTTGCTGGAAATTGTACTATAACAATAAGAAATTATAAACCGAAGGTAAGAGTTATATTTCTTAGGTTTTGTGTGGATATATCGTATGCTTTGTCTTCAAACGGGATTGTACGCCATGTCTAAATCTGATCATACCATGCGAACACAGAAGAACAAAAATAATAAAGTACACTTCTAACTACCAGTATCCATCGTCAATGGATATACAGCCATCCATAAGCAGAAGAAAAGAATAAAATCGAAATAAATTCCAAATCTACGGAAATTATCAAACAAAAGGAGGAGAAATATTCAATAAAACTGTCCGTAAGTCATTATCTGAGATTTAACAATCGCGTGCCGAGAAAAAAATATTATACAATGACACAAACTGCAAGCTTTCTACAAGAGATATTGATATGGGATACTTATGGCTGGTATTGTGTATTGACTTGATATGTTATCTAATTGATAAATTTCAATATTGCGTGGATACACAAGAAGCGAAGCTCTCGTCACAGCACATTAAGAAATAACATCAAAGATGACAAAGACTGCTGCGTGTTTACCGGTTCCACCACGATAGACTCCTGTACGATGAATACAAAGGCTATGTCAAACATAATAATTCCATTGTCAGCTCTACATGACGATGTTACAAGACCATTGTCAATAGGCCTGAAGGGTTGGATCAAGTCTATATTTAGAGAAGAGTCAGGTATTTGTATAATAATGAATAATAAGCACCTGGTGATTAGAAAACTATAATAATTGATCATAATTGATCCGTTGTTAACATGGCTAACGCCACTGTTAAATATTGTGGTTTTGAAGGTAAAGAAAAAACAGTACAGTTGAAGTGAATGTTGACTATTTCCTTTATTTATTCTAACGGCTTTCAAGTGTCTGATACGAGAGGTAACAGTTTGTTCAATTCGCAAGCTGTCTACGTCTATGTTGTTCAATGTTTAGTGCTTCGGTGGGTTTTATGTTGATTTGTCTTGTGATCTGTGACCCCTTTCATGGTCTGAATGTGTTAGTTAATCGCCAAATACAAAAGTAAAAAACAACACAAATACAAAAACAAAAACAAAATAAACAAATAAACAAAGAACGATACAACTAACCTCTAATATGGATTTGTTTTGAAAATGGATTGGATTTTTTCTCGAAATAAGAACATGCGACACAGATACGTCGTAACGGTTAAACAAGTCATGCTGGCGATCGTAATAAAATGGTGTAGATACGAATGGGGTTTTCAGAGGACAGCCATACAATGTTCAAAAGAAAAAAAGACGGAAAAACTATTGTCAAAAAAAAAAACACTAGATAGAAAACTATAAAGGATTGAGGAATATGAACCCAACTAAAACCAAGGGTGAACTCCACTACTCCGGAATGATAAGTAGTTCATGCAACACTAATGACACCTGTAGTGGTACTTTTAAACGACAGAAGCATAATCCGGAATGGAAATCATATTGGATGTCAGTATACATAATAAATAAACAAATAAAGCATGAACCACTTACAAAATAAATTGAAGAAAAGAGGAATCGAAAATTCTTTTCCCGCAAAAATTGTAGCGGATATCATAACACGTGCACAGAACTAAAACATGAGGACGTGTAATTGAGCAAATTACTGAGTGCAGAAAGGAGAAAAACTAGGTCATCTTTTCCATTCCACAATTTCACCTTAGATTAACGTCTATAGGTAGGATTAGGATAATGAAGGATTAATAGAAAAACATAATTAAGGGTAGCAATTAGCATGAGCTAATAATTAGATATGAATTATAGGATACATGATAGAAATTGTATCTAAATAATCCCTTACTGTATCATGTTTATCTAGGTGATAATCTTATTGTTAGGGTGTAAATGTTACGGGAAAACCTATTTAAAAGTAGCCGGTTCCTTACTGTCATTAGTTTTTATTGTAATATCATTGTTATAAATTAATATTTATCAAACTTCGTTCTGTGAGTTTACTTCGATCTATCTAACTACATTTCGTGAGTTTACTTCGATTTATCCTACTATGTTTCGTGAGTTTGCTTCGATTTAATTCACTACGTTTCGTGAGTTTACTTCCATTTATCTAACTACGTTCCGTGATTTTACTTCGGTTTATCTAACTACATTTCGTGATTTTACTTCGTTTTATCTAGCTACGTTTCGTGAATGTAATTCGGTTGATTTAGCGTTTACTTCGATTTATCTAACTACGTGTCGTGAGTTTACTTCGATTTATCAAACTACTTTTCGTGAGTTTACTTCGCTTTTTTTTAGCTATGTTTCCTGAGTTTACTTCGATTTATCTGAGTTCCATGAGCTTACTTAGGCGGTTTGCCATATACTTTGAGTAGGACAAGATGGCATTTTCTGAGAATGTCGTTTCATGTTCGGTTTGTGTTGAGGTACTTGTCACCGATATTTTTGCTTGTTTGTTTGGTTTTACTTTTATTATTTGTATTTTTGATCGTAACTAATGATATCTATTCTACATTTGTCTAAGGGTTATGAATCTGTCAAGGAAGTAGTATCTTGTGACATATCGTTCCTGGGTCTGTACCAGAATACCTCTACTGAAGTCTATCTTGGGGTGCTCTACATTCGTATTAGGGTAAGTGTTGTATTGTGACATATCGTGTCTGGTTCTGTTAGCAATCTCCCAAATCAATTGTTACGTATCGTACATATTCCTAATTATATCTGATTCGTGTATTCTACATTCATGTTAGTGTTAGGAATCTCCGAAATAGAATGTTACTTTTTCACGTATCGTGTCCTGGTCTCAAGAATGAAAGATTGTTAAATTGTTATCTGTGACTTGATAATTATGAAAAAAAAACAAGTTTAAACAGTGATGGTCAACAATTCTACCTATGTCGACAAAAACGAGCAATTACAACTCACCTTAACTCACTTAATACACATACGGACTTGGGAAAGGCACAAAATATGACGGGGGATAAACCGTTTTATGGGATCTCTACCATCTACTCGTAGTTAACTGACTACTAGCTAGGAAGGCAGAATATGTTGGTTAAAGACCATTACTCTTTAGACTGTACAACAGTAGGATCAATGAATACTCGTAGTTAACTGACTACTAGCTAGGAAGGCAGAATATGTTGGTTAAAGACCATTACTCTTTAGACTGTACAACAGTAGGATCAATGAATACTCGTAGTTAACTGACTACTAGCTAGGAAGGCAGAATATGCTGGTCAAAGACCATTACACTTTAGACTGTACAATAGTAGGATCAATGAATACTCGTAGTTAACTGACTACTAGCTAGGAAGGCAGAATATGTTGGTTAAAGACCATTACTCTTTAGACTGTACAACAGTAGGATCAATGAATACTCGTAGTTAACTGACTACTAGCTAGGAAGGCAGAATATGTTGGTTAAAGACCATTACTCTTTAGACTGTACAACAGTAGGATCAATGAATACTCGTAGTTAACTGACTACTAGCTAGGAAGGCAGAATATGCTGGTCAAAGACCATTACACTTTAGACTGTACAATAGTAGGATCAATGAATACTCGTAGTTAACTGACTACTAGCTAGGAAGGCAGAATATGTTGGTTAAAGACCATTACTCTTTAGACTGTACAACAGTAGGATCAATGAATACTCGTAGTTAACTGACTACTAGCTAGGAAGGCAGAATATGTTGGTTAAAGACCATTACTCTTTAGACTGTACAACAGTAGGATCAATGAATACTCGTAGTTAACTGACTACTAGCTAGGAAGGCAGAATATGCTGGTCAAAGACCATTACACTTTAGACTGTACAATAGTAGGATCAATGAATACTCGTAGTTAACTGACTACTAGCTAGGAAGGCAGAATATGTTGGTTAAAGACCATTACTCTTTAGACTGTACAACAGTAGGATCAATGAATACTCGTAGTTAACTGACTACTAGCTAGGAAGGCAGAATATGTTGGTTAAAGACCATTACTCTTTAGACTGTACAACAGTAGGATCAATGAATACTCGTAGTTAACTGACTACTAGCTAGGAAGGCAGAATATGCTGGTCAAAGACCATTACACTTTAGACTGTACAATAGTAGGATCAATGAATACTCGTAGTTAACTGACTACTAGCTAGGAAGGCAGAATATGTTGGTTAAAGACCATTACTCTTTAGACTGTACAACAGTAGGATCAATGAATACTCGTAGTTAACTGACTACTAGCTAGGAAGGCAGAATATGTTGGTTAAAGACCATTACTCTTTAGACTGTACAACAGTAGGATCAATGAATACTCGTAGTTAACTGACTACTAGCTAGGAAGGCAGAATATGCTGGTCAAAGACCATTACACTTTAGACTGTACAATAGTAGGATCAATGAATACTCGTAGTTAACTGACTACTAGCTAGGAAGGCAGAATATGTTGGACAAAGACCATTACACTTTAGACTGTACAATAGCAGGATCAATGTATACTCGTAGTTAACTGACTACTAGCTAGGAAGGCAGAATATGTTGGTCAAAGACCATTACACTTTAGACTGTACAATAGTAGGATCAATGTATGCTCGTAGTTAACTGACTACTAGCTAGGAAGGCAGAATATGTTGGTTAAAGACCATTACTCTTTAGACTGTACAATAGTAGGATCAATGAATACTCGTAGTTAACTGACTACTAGCTAGGAAGACAGAATATGTTGGTTAAAGACCATTACTCTTTAGACTGTACAATAGTAGGATCAATGAATACTCGTAGTTAACTGACTACTAGCTAGGAAGGCAGAATATGTTGGTTAAAGACCATTACTCTTTAGACTGTACAATAGTAGGATGAATGAATACTCGTAGTTAACTGACTACTAGCTAGGAAGGCAGAATATGTTGGTCAAAGACCATTACACTTTAAACTGTACAATAGTAGGATCAATGTATGCTCGTAGTTAACTGACTACTAGCTAGGAAGGCAGAATATGCTAGTTAAAGACCATTACTCTTTAGACCGTACAATAGCAGGATCAATGAATGGTCGTAGCTAACTGACTACTAGCTAGGAAGGCAGAATATGTTGGTTAAAGACCATTACTCTTTAGACCGTACAATTGTAGGATCAATGAATACTCGTAGTTAGCTGACTACTAGCTAGGAAGGCAGAATATGCTAGTTAAAGGCCATTACTCTTTAGACCGTGCAATAGCAGGATCAATGAATACTCGTAGTTAACTGACTACTAGCTAGGAAGGCAGAATATGTTGGTCAAAGACCATTACTCTTTAGACCGTACAATAGCAGGATCAATGAATACTCGTAGTTAACTGACTACTAGCTAGGAAGGCAGAATATGCTAGCTAAAGGCCATTACTCTTTAGACCGTGCAATAGCAGGATCAATGAATGGTCGTAGTTAACTGACTACTAGCTAGGAAGGCAGAATATGCTAGTTAAAGACCATTACTCTTTAGACCGTACAATAGCAGGATCAAAGAATGGTCGTAGTTAACTGACTACTAGCTAGGAAGGCAGAATATGCTAGTTAAAGGCCATTACTCTTTAGACAATACAATAACAGGATCAGTGAATGCTCGTAGTTAGTTAACTGATTACTAGCTAGGAAGGCAGAATATGGTAGTTAAAGACCATTACTCTTTAGACCGTACCATGGCAGGATCAATGAACACTCGTAGTTAACTGACTACTAGCTAGGAAGGCAGAATATGTTGGTCAAAGACCATTATACTTTAGACTGTACAATAGCAGGATCAATGAATACTCGTAGTTAACTGACTACTAGCTAGGAAGGCAGAATATGCTAGTTAAAGGCCATTACTCTTTAGACCGTACAATAGCAGGATCAATGAATGCTCGTAGTTAACTGACTACTAGCTAGGAAGGCAGAATATGCTAGTTAAAGGTCATTACTCTTTAGACAATACAATAGCACGATCAATGAATGCTCGTAGTTAACTGACTACTAGCTAGGAAGGCAGAATATGCTAGTTAAAGATCATTACTCTTTAGACCGTACCATGGCAGGATCAATGAATACTCGTAGTTAATTGACTACTAGCTAGGAAGGCAAAATATGTTGGTCAAAGACCATTACACTTTAGACTGTACAATAGCAGGATCAATGAATGCTCGTAGTTAACTGACTACTAGATAGGAAGGCAGAATATGCTAGTTAAAGGCCATTACTCTTTAGACTGTACAATAGTAGGACCAATGAATTCTCGTATCTAACTGACTACTAGCTAGGAAGGTAGAATATGTTGGATAAAGGCCATTTCACTTTAGACAGTACAATGGCAGGGTCAATGAATGCTCGGAGTTAACTGACTACTAGCTAGGAAGGCATAATACGTTGGTTAAAGAGCACCGCTCTGTGGACAAAGAAAATCATATCTGTCATTTCTAACATTTAACGTCAATTAGTGTGAACATTTAAAATACATTAATGGTCTTCATGTGAGACTAGATTAAAAAGCTCATCAATTTGATGCAGTCAAATATAGTAACATAATATGGAATGAAATATAAAGGTACTAATTTAATTGCCCTTTGGAACTACTAGTCTTGAAAATTCAGCAAAGTCTGTATATGTATGATGTTGCGATGAAGCATTGTCGTTGACCCACAGCTGACCAGGCTCTGATTACTCTCCACTCATCACCCATGGGTTTACTGGTAGAGAAATCCACGTTTACGTGACAACTGGCTATTGATAGTTACCAATCAACATTATCGTTGATTATGGTAATATCCTGATCTTATGTGAAAAAGATATACAAAAAATGTGCCAAACAGTACAAATACGGTAGTACATGTTGGAGAAATATGGTAATTTATGCTAAAAGACGAGGGCAAGGTCGCACACAATTCATGTGACGCTGTTAGTTGTTCAGTGTTTCTCACTGTCAATTTCAGCAACTAGTTTTGACCCTGCTATTGTACTGTTCATGTTTATGTTGTCATTCGTTTGTGTGATAGTATCTGGTCGTTTTGAATGGACGCGAATAAATGCAGGTTCTTATATATGCATTGCCATTAGTGATCCAGTTATCAAGAGGGGAGGGTTGACATCTCATTAGTCGGTTTAACCTGGTCACATTTTTGGGTCTGTCGTGGTCTTTTTGTGTTCAGTGAGTTCAGTTAAGGTGAGAAATGATAGTTCGTGTTATTGATATTGGTGGAATTCATGTCCATCACTGTTTAAGCTTTCATTTCATAAATGAAAAGAAAAATAAATTTAAAAAAAACAGGCAATATGATTGTCGTATCAGATTTTACAATATGTGTACAAAACAAGAAATGAAGAATCCTTCTTTCTGATTGATCTAAAAAAAACGACATTGCACGCTACAACCCTAAATGTTCTTAAGTTAGTGACATTTTCCAATTTGATGGCATTTCGATTTTAGCAACTTTAATAGGTGAACAGCTGGAATAAAATTTACAAAAGTCAGTAACCAGATGTCTGTGTCGACAGCCTTCCTTGAAAACTACGTCATTGGGATACGACAAAATACTAAATTAGATTTGATAGAATGTTGTCCTTTGTATTTCTCCTCCCCAAAAATAATATGTAAAGAAACCAAGCACAATTTTTAATGTTTGCATGCATCACGGACCTGCATGAAATCACCTAGGCATATTTTGTTCTGAAAAACGTATGTGCGAAGCAAAGTATACGAGATTTTGTATTACGATGTTTATAGCAATGAAGGACGTCATATTATAATTAATTATATATATTTTACCGCTTTTACCACATCGGCAGTGTAATGGTTAGCGTGCTAGCCTCGAGTGCGGTAGATCGTGGGATCGAGCTCAATCTGGGTCACACCAAAGACGATACAATTGATATTTGTTGCTTCTCCGCTAAGCACGCGACATTAAGGAGAAACGGCAAAGAATGGTTGGCTCGGAATCAAGATAATGTGTCTAAGTGGGGCGACAAGTTTATCCGCGGACTGTTGTTTTTGTTAATTAGCACTATAACAATCAAACTAAGTGTGTTGGTCTAGTACAAAGCGGATCCTCATCTTCATCTCATTGAAAATTAACTTGAGCCTGCCTTGATATAGCTGAAAATTTCTCAATTGGGGTTAAGCGACAATCACTCCCTCATTCTACCGGTTTTATTCAGAAATTGCAAAACTATTTAACTCTGCTATGTGAAATGAATTTAAATACCCCAACACATACGTATCTGAATGTCTTGTTGCTTTAATATCGGGTTATATTGGAGCTTTTATAATGGTGTGAATGAAGGAGGAATGGTAAATGACTTTTAGCATTCGGAACAATAAACGAAGAGGCAATAATAAATGGACAATCCAGAGACACTGGCAACATTGGGCACACAAGGCACAGGACGAAGATCAACTAAACAATAAAACACAACACAGGAAACTAGAAAGACGAGCAGCATGGATCCCACCAAAGCACCGGGAGTAAACCCAAAATGCTTGCAAAGAGAAAGCAGTTCATGTTATTTATAAGACGCCCGCCAAGTTTTACATGTAGTCAAATCACTACATAACTATTTGCCAACTCCTGTTTATAAAAGTTTATTGAATATTAATATTAAATGACACATTCCCTTCAATGATTTACTATACCCTCGCACGTGTATTAGAGCGTATAGCAAGTATATAAGTCAGATAATTTTTTTAATTTTATTTCCTTTGAAATAAAACTGCACTTAATATATGGGAATTATATGTGATATTCTTTATATATATGACATTCTAGCACTAGTTCTCAATTAATTTAACTGTTATGATTCACATCTACACAATTCCTGCCATTTCGTGAGAGTAGAGATTTGGCACATAAAAACGTCAGAATTACATTTTCTCTACATCTAATTATAGTTTATCCTGCCATGTAAATAGTTTTATACAACATTATCAACAGATAACTAGTAGACTAAAACTCATGACCTATTTTCTTACCATCCTAAAGTACAGTTGCCCATTTACCAAGCAATTCTAATGCGAGCGGAAAGCCATAACAATTTAAAAGAAAAAAACAAACACGAATTTTAATGGATGGTTCCGGGTATCTGCTTAAAACATGCAATACCGAAAATAATGGTGATCAAAATCACCGAAAAGCTTTATGTAATAAATATTGTTTTATTTATTCTAAACGATAGAATGACTTTGATCAGTGATTTGTTGAACATGACTTAGGTAATTTTACCGCCATTAAAGTGAGACATTCACGTCTTAATCGTCAACATTAAATGATACGGAATTATCTGATGGGTTTGGAAAACAGCATTAGTAGGATTAAAAACAAACTTTGAATTTTATCTCTTTTATAGACAAATACTCTTCCTTTCGTTGACAACTGTGACAAAAACCTCTTATTTCACTATAAAACCTCCATTATATCTAGAAGTTAAGTATTAATCATTTGATCTGTTGTATATGAATTCCATTAAATGTGTTAATATGCTTTTTCAATAATCTAAAATAAGATTTTATGATTAAATGAGATGTTTGGCTTCTAAGCTTCAATCAGCGTTTTATGAAACTTGTGAAAGCATTTCATAAATCGACAGAATAAACCTAAAAGCTGTCATGAGATTTTAATGCAAATCATATTATATGGTCTTTGATTGCGTCTAAGTGGTAAATTTCTTACAGAAAGAGGAACATTCTTACGAAGCGTCAACCCCGCAACATATGACATCTTAACAGTATATATTGTAGAGAATATCATGTGCTATGAATCTTTTGTTCAGTATCTATAGAAAGACAATAAAATCAGTACTTTGCTATGCCTACTCTATGTGGAGCAGACAACAAACAAAGTGGCATAGTCCTTGCATGAAGTGATGTTGCATTACCCTATTGGAAATTAATTTTGTTCATTCATAGAAAGAACAGCTCAGGAATAATACATAATATATCTGACGTCATTTCAAAATTGTAACAACACGTGAAACGTTGAAATGACGTTGGTTCCTATCAGGATATCCTTGATAGTGGTATATGTTCCACTTGTCGTATACACTTCCCGGTCCTCTCCTCATTCGTGACTTATCACCAGGTCTGTAACCAGATTAACACGACGGTGTATCTAGTGGAACAGGAACTGTGTACTCTTTCGGAGCACATGAGTTCAACCCATGTTTCAGCTGGAGTAGTGTTGCGCAATCTTTATTTTTTGTTGTAGTGTAGTTCATCGTTTGTCTTTTTGTACCTTTCCGTGTGGCCATTGTGTTTTCTGTACTTCTTATATTTACGGATTCTGATTACCATTTTGGTATCTTCAAACTCTTCTTGAGTAGCTGCTGATCTGGGGTCTGTTGTTGAACTTGTGATTAAGCTAATCATATGATAAGCCCTAATTACATGATTCATTCCTAATCACATAATTAGCTAATTCAATTATAAATATGATTAGTTAATACATTGATTAAAAAAGAGTTCAGCAACAAAATCTAATAATTGCCTTAGCGAAGTATGGGATTAGGAATTAAATATATAATTAGGGCTAATCATATGATTAGCTTAATCACAAGTTCAACAACGGACCCCTGTAATATTTATTCTGTTTTCGCTTGTCTTGACTTTGTCTACGTGCAATGTTGACAGTTTATGAGAGAAGAGGTTAAAGATGCATGAACGGTAAGCAGATGTTGTAACTTGAAGAAAAGAAAATATCATGGAGAAAGGTGGAACAGATGTAATCGGTCATTAACACTGTTGTCATTAAGTGATGAATGCGTGTAGGGATATTGCTTACATAAAACAAGAAACGATGAAAAGTGATTAAATACAACGACACACATTTAGTTACAATCCACATGCCACGATACAAACTGGAACATAATCCCAAAACTACAAGACAATAGTCACATATTAGTTAAACGTAAAGTTTATGGGTACATGTATTTTTAACAGTATTTCAGTTATACAGTTGTGGTCAATTTTATTAGTGGCAGGCACTGGAGCATTCGGAGAAAATCATCGACCTGTGTAAGTCATTGATAAATTTTATCACAACAAGTTGTATCGAGTAAATCTCACCAAGTGTGGGAAGGGACCGGGTGGTGCAAAGAGTTAGGTAGTTGGATTACCTAACAACTCATACAAGCTTATCACCAAATTACAAAAATGGTGCACTCGACTCGCAGCCGCAAGTGATAAAGTTTACCAGTTGCTTGCCCATGGTCGGTGGTTCTCTCCGGGTACTCCGGCTTCTTCCACCACTAAAACTGGTCGCCATTGCATAGCTGAAATATTAACTGAAAGTGGCGTTAAACACAATAAATCAAATCATAAATCAACCAAGTGTGGGAATGATCCACACTACTGGATACGAGAATTAGGAAATGTAACATCCTATGGTTATAAGGACAAAATTGATGGCATAGGCATCCTTATCTATTCCTACCCTACCTGTAAATCGGTGAATGTGATTGATATTTTCAACTCCGCTCCTCTGCGTAAGCGAAGCCATGGACATCGTCATTTATACATCTCCTATACTTCATGATGTTTTACTTAATGACCTTCTACCATTTATGCAGAAACCGTTGGGTATGCATCACTTTCACTCGAAACTATGTTCACTACCTCTTTCAAAGCCACATGCCTTGTACAACTCATGTTTGGTAAACCATGTTACACATCCGAATTCAAATGAATACAAACTAACAGCAATCGTCTTGGATATTGCCGGTAAAAGACTTTTCAAACCTGTTGGCATTAAGAAAGGTGAAAGAAGCAAACGTTCCTTACTGAAACTGTCGTTTTCCCACAAAGGTCTTGATGGCATTAACTTAGGCAATATCATTCATCACAAATCAGTCAAATCTAAAATTCCACCATATTTTAAGGATCAATCTGTACCTATAATCTCGTATGCATATACCATACCTATAGCAACAAAAATATGTAATTACAAACACGTGTTGCATATTGATGATTTCAAATCTAAGCCTCCTGATTGCACATGTGCAAGTTGCCCATAATCTGGCTAGCCACGTTATAACTGGTGACCTTAAAATTATCAATAACACCTCTATGCGAGATGTGTTCGTCATAGGTAGTAAATATCGTGAGCCTAAAGCCATAAACTGGAACATAACTTTAAAAATCTAATGGATTCGGTCGAGGATTATGCCAGACAATGAGCAAAACGTGAAAAGGAGGACTTGGATAATCTTTCTGAATGGGTGAAGAGTGTGAGGTCGCTTATACAAATTAGAATTATAAACCTCAGTGGGTCTATGAGCACTCGCTCTACATCAATCTTCAAAGACCCCAATGTTGCAAAACACCGGTCTCTTCTCCAGGACATATATGTTATTGTCTGCACCGACAAGGCCCCCAACAATATTGCTTTTGTGTGTAAATCACATTATGTAGACTGCTTGATAAAGGAATTAGGTATTGACAATTCACTTGGCAACCTTACGAATACCCCGACGACACTTACGAAAGAGGAAATCCTGGACAATCATAGGTCTGTTTTATGTTCCGTTGGAATTTCAACCAAAGATGAAAAATTGGATCTATACATTACTCTACTGGATTCCTAAATTACACAAGTGTCATTTAAAACAGCGTTATATTGCGGGTCTACCAAATGCTCCACGAAACCTCTTTCCAAATTATCACCGTGTATTATATCGGCGGTCAAAACCGGGCTTCAGAGTTACTGTGACACTAGCTACTCGAGGGATGGTGTGAATCAGATGTGGATGCTGAAGAACTCTAAAGATCTGTTAGTGTACATACAATCTAGGTCCCTCTTCTTCTGCAATAGCATCAAAACATTTGACTTCTCTCTACCCTCTACACAACTATTCCTCACTCTAAGGTGAATGACAGATTAAGGGAGTTGGTCCAGTTGTGTTTCACGAAAAAGAATGGCCAACGTAGATACAAATACCTTGTGCTAGGAAGAGACATATCTTATTTTGTAAAAAAACCTCTCTGATTCTACCAAAAAGTTCTCTGAAACTGATATCATTAACATGCTCGAGTTTTTGATTGACAACATATTTGCTATGTTTGGTGTTTTTCAACAGACAGTCGGCATAGGTATGTGTACAAACTGTGCTTCTCTTCTCGCCGACTTTCGTATGAGACAGACTTCATACATGGGCTTCTCACGAAAAAGGAAAAAAAAGCTAGTCCGATCCTTTAATTTCACGTAACGCTATTTAGATGATGTCCTATCACTAAATAATTCTAAGATTGGTGATTTCTTTGATCGCATCTATCCCATTGAGCTTGAAATAAAGTATCCCACAGATACCGATAGGTCTGCTTCATACCTTGACCTACACCTCTAAATTGACAGTGAGGGGCGGTTAAGAACTAAGCTGTACGACAATAGAGATTATTAAATTTTTCCCATTGTGAACTTTCCATTTATATGTAGCAACATTCCAGCAGCAACTTCATATGGAGTATATATCTCTCAATTGATACGATATTCCAGAGCTTGTGGTACCTATCAGGATTTCCTTGATAGAGGGTTGCTGCTAACAAGGAGGCTACTGAGCCAAGGGTTCCGTTTGGTTAAGTTGAAGTTATTACTTCGAAAGGTTGCCGTTAGCCACCATTGCTTGATAGACCGCTATGGAATATCTGTGTCACAAATGTCCACGGATATGTTCTACTTGTCGTAAGCATTTCCCAGTCCTTTCCTCATTCATGGCTTATGACCGATTTTGTAACTAGATTAACACTACGGGTGCCACTAGTGGAGCAGGAACTGCTGACCCTTCCAGAGCACCTGAGTTCACCCCCGGTTTTAAGTGAGGTTCGTGTTGCTCAACCTTTAGATTTCTGTATATGTTTTGTTGATCGTTGTTTGTTCTTTTGTCCTTTTTCTTTTGGCCATTGTGTTGTCTATTCTTCTTCGATATACGGATTCTGATTACCCCTTTGGTATCTTCAAACTCTTCGTCGATTGGTTGATTTCAAAATATATATACCCTTCCATATTGTGTGCCGTAGCTGCGATGCAACAATATATATATATTTTTTTTTTATAAAAGGACGGGTTAATATAAACAACTAATGGTGATTAATGAATGACTAAATATCAAAGGGTGGATAATTTCAACGATGTTTTGCAGTGAAATTTTGCATCGGAATTGGTATGAAGTTATTTGTTATGGTTATACATCAGTTAAAATCAATGGCAGAAAAGTTTGAAAATACCATATGGATAATCAGAGGAGAATTCGAAGAAAATAGGAGGAGACAATGGGCACAAGAAAACTGACAGAAGGACAAACAATGATCCATAAAACACTACATAGTAAACCAACGACTGAGCATCACGGACCCCACTAAAAACTGGGGTGGACTTGTGTGCTCCGGAAGGGTAAGTAGCGCCTGCTCTTGTCTTGGCACTCGCTATTTTATTCTTGCTAAATATACATTGACAAGTCATGCAAGTCATAAATGAGGAAATGATGGGATCGATTTTATGACAAACTTAACATATCCGTGGTTACTTCTGGTATAGATATTTAACAACGGTTAACATATCCGTGGTTACTTCTGGTATAGATATTTAACAACGGTTAACATATCCGTGGTTACTTCTGGTATAGATATTTAACAACGGTTAACCAAGTGATGGTGGAGATCGTAACACTCTTGAAGTGATGACTTCATCTTAACTACTAGAAACCGTTGTTTAAGTAGCGTTATTCTTACATGCTACAAAAATCCTCTAACTAGGTAATAATGAATGGAGCTACAAGCTCTAGCATATCGTATCAACTGAGAAATATATATTTCAAATGCAGGTTCTGCAGAATGTTACTACATAAAATACTTTTCAAAAAAGTACCAGTGGTAAATACAATAAACTAAAAACTGGTTTCCATTGACACAGTTCGAATCCCACTCAGGCAAGGTCTACTCGATACAACATTATTTGATCAAGTTTGTCAATGACCTACGGCGAGCGGGTCGATAGTTATCTCCTATTACCTCCACGAATAAAACTGACCGCTATCATATGACTGAAATATTGTTGAAAGTGGCGCTGAACACCATAAACCAAAGCTAAACCAAACCTCCATTGACACACTAGTTATAAATTGATGACTAAAAATGATATTAATGTACATATCATATTTAATTAGATAAGGTTAATTGCTCTAATTACAAGCTTTGAGATTTTGTTCATCAAATTAAAATATATAGACAATGGATATAGTATATACAATCTATCCCGAGACAGTGCACTTCTCTGTGATACTATCACGAGATGATCAGTAAAAAATAATGATAACACCATAAATGTTTTCATGGCATCATAGAGTCACATATCCTCTTGTAAATTATATTCAATGGTTACTATCATACAAGGATAGGGGTTCACTTCTTAGAGACGTGTCGCTGAAATGGGTAGACTTTTTTCATTTCTCAGATGTATGATTGAGTCATACATTTTTCACTTCAATATATCACCGGAAGGGGATTATCAAGCTATGATGTATCAGTGGGTCGTATAGTTATAAGCCAATGAGACTTCTTTATTGCCAAGACAAATTATTCAAAAGTATGCTATAGTTTAAAATGATATTGCACAAAATTGATCTGTGTGTGTTTATTTTAGATTTTAGTTTGATATATATGAATGGGTAAAGCTTCCATACTAAGAATATATTTATGTCATACTACAGCGTTCCACCGTTCCCAATTTTACATTAAAGTACTCCCATGACACATATTGGCGATTACCAAGAAAAAAAAAAGCTCTTCATAAATGTTAAAATTTTACACATTTAAGCCCAACCCGTTGTACGATAAACTAATATTCCTTTTAAAGTTAATGAAGAACTAACACATATTAAGAAAAGTATATTGTGGTTATCTCCCCTTTATCAAGAATTTAAGTTTTTCGCAGAAAAATGCCACATTAATAATGAAATCGTACAGACTTCCAATGGTCTTTCGGAACAGGAATGTAGGTCTATTTTTCTGGGATAATTAATCCACAATGAATGGCATGAATCCACATATCAATGGGGATTATATGAATGTAATTGTTATCCTTATAAGGAGGGGCAATTACATTTCTTAAAACACTATTATGGTATGCTAAATTTATTGCAGAATAAACAAAGACACTTTGTGTCTAGATGGTAATCTTTCAATGGCATGAATCTATATGCTATATAATTATATGAATGGTATTTGGGACGATTCCATTTCTAAGTACGCTATTTATTATGGAATGCTGAATACAGGAAAAGACAATTTGTGTCTAGATAGTAATCTTTCAAATTCAGTAACTAAATCACTATCCAACATTATACTTTGACACAAATTAAAGCAAATGAACAGTGCTAACAGTGCTTTTATCGCAGTTTTATATTTCACAGTCACAGTAGGGTCTTCAACAATGAGCAGACCTCATATCCTAAAATGAACCAGTAGCATGAAGTGGCAGACAGTAGCAGTATATAACACATAATAAATAAGGTGAAATAAATGTAGGTTCTGATTTCGTAAGCAAATACGAATAAATGCCATATGAATTATGAGTGCTTAATGTCACTTTCAACAAAATGAAGCTATATTGTTGGTGGTCAATTTTATTGGTGGTCGAAACCGGATTTTTCAGAAAAAAAGTACCTTCGCCTTGTGCCCAGACACATTTTATCACATAAAGTTGTATCGAATGCACCTCATTATGGGCGGGAATTCAACTAACGAATTTAATTAGTGCATAGATAAAGAAATGTGTATCCAATATCCATACGATCACTGCCACGGCCTCATCCAAGCACACACGGTAGATATTTGCAATCGGATAGGCAGGTATTTTCCATAATGCATACTGGGGGTATACAAAAACTAATATTTGTACATAAATATATAAAAATAAATTGTTTGCATGTCTTTCTTTTAACTGCTATCTTGGTGAAGTCTTCTTACGTCGCCCTGAAAAAGACGTATATATGAGGAAAATAATATCCACAAATCGGAGAATAATGACGTTTTATTAATAGAATGTCGTTATTGAATAATAAATAATAAAGAGGTGCAATCAAACGTGCTTTAAAAAATAGTGACCACATCTATTAAGCAATAACGTGTAGCATTTGACCTTGATTTTAATTTCCCTTCACAGTGCATTTCATGTTAATTAAACCTGTATTAAGTGACCACCTGTCTTATGTGACCATATTTCACTGTTTCTTTGCAAGGTCAAATAAGACAGGTTTTACTGCAATATGATCACATTAACAAGGATAGAGTTAGGGTCATGGTGTTTAACGCCACTTTCAACAACTTTTCTGTTATCTCATGGCCCTTAGTTTTATTGGTGGACAAACTTTATCACGTAACGTTGTATCGAGTACACCTCGCCATGAGCGGGATTCGATCTCACAACTTTAGTGGTGATAGGCACTGATTGTATACAAGTAGGTAGTTGTTAAGGGACCGACCATTTAACTTGAAGGGGGGTTATGTTTCGTTCCGAAATTTTTTTTCGGACAACACGAGAGTTAGAATATTTTTTTTTGTCGCGCTAAGCGCGAAATTTTTGTCCAGAATATAACATTAGATTATATGACAAAAACTCTGAATCAGATTATTTTTTTTTCCTCCACCCAAATCAGAATATTTTTTCCAGCAACATTGGGAATCAGAATAATTTTGTTTAGAAAAAAACCCATAACCCCCCCCCCCCCCCCCCCTTCAAGCTAAATGGTCGTTCCCTAATCCGACAACCATATTATCACGACCACGACGGCTGAATCACATTAACACACACTTTATCCTTTCCACTACGTTTGGTTTTTTTTAGTAAAGTAGGTTTTACAGATTGTTCAAATTTTCGGGATTGTCGAACATAAATATTGTATCTACTGTGTGACTTTGTTGCTCCAAAAGATATTTATTTGGCTTTTCAATCTGTTAGCTACGAGATTACACAATAAACGAGTAGAGCGCACTACCTGTGTTTACTACTCTGGTGTTGTAGGAAAAAGTATGCGACTCAATTTCGTTTGTATGTTCATTATTACCTCCTAACTTTTGTTCGAGGTTAGTTAATATCAGCTCATCATTTTGTAAACATGGCGGATTTTATCCATAAAGGCGATTTAACTCGTCAACCATTTTATGAAGTATCAAGCCAGGCAAACAACAGCTTGCATGCTACTATGGGAATTCAAGTATTTTTAATCGAATTGACATTTCGCCTGGTAGCTATAGGTTCTCCCATTTTGTTGGAACGCTAATTGTGCCTGAACTTGTATGGTTCTAAATATATGTCATTTGATTTTATAAGAACTGAAATTATAGTTGAAGGTTATTTTCAACAGTATATCGCTACCACCATTTGTTATGTGTACAAAATCGGAAAACACGGAAACAAAACTACGGACCTTCCGTGAGTCACTAACACAACTTTATCCAATAAGGTCGTACATGTATAGAGTAAACATCTGCACCGAGAATATGTCTGAGAATACCAGGTTTGGCATCACTTTCTCATAAACTTTATATTGGAAAATAAGAAATTCGTAAACAAAGAAAGACAACTCTTGAGGACTACGTTCATTCATAATCTAAATCGTAACAACTAGTATGTGAAATATTTGGAATATGGTTAAACAGATTAATTTCAGGAACATTGTTTTACAAGAATGAATATCAACGTCTTTTCATAATGGCCAAATGAAATTGCTATCATTGAAATTAGTAATGCGAGCAATTGTGATGCTTAAAGCATAATAATATACAAATAGAAAGTTTAAACAGCATGCTCAAGAAGAGTTTGAAGATACGAAAGCGGTAATCAGAATCTGTAAATCGAAGATGGACAGACAATGGCCACATTAAAAAGGACAAGGGCACAAAGCAGGGACGGATCCAGCGGGGGGCGCACCCGGCGTGCGCCCCCCTAAAATTGGAATAAATATGATTTTTTGGCGTAAAATCGTGATTTTTCACACGAAATACCCCAACAATTTTCGCGCCTCCCTCCGCTCGGCGCAATCTTTTAAGTGCGCCCCCCTAACTTGATATCCTGGATCCGCCCCTGCAAAGAACAACCTACACGAACATTACAAATAAATGCAAAGATCGAGTAACACGAACCCCACTTAAAACTGGGAGTGAACCCGAGTGCTTTTATCGTAGAGTTTCGTTCTTAACCGGCCCGCACTATCAACTTCGAGATGTAGGTAAAGGTATGAAGTAGAGCTATCTGTATCTGTGGTATCCTTTAATTCAAGTTCAATGGGATAGATGCGATCAACAAAATCACCAATTATTCAGTGAAAAAAGGACATCATCTATATAGCGGAAGTGACGTTAATTGATTGGGCTACCGATTCTACCACCATTAATTAAGGGAACCATAACCTCTCACTTTAAGACATGGAAAACATACTTTTTGCTTGTGAAATAACGATATATAAAAGGTATACTAGAGATTAACAATATGACAAAGTTATTTGGATATTCCTTGACAAATGAGTGCATGTGATAAGAGTTTGAAGATACGACAGGGGTAATCAGAATCCGTATATCGAAGAAGAACAGACAACACAATGGCCAAAAGAAAAAGTCCAAAAGAACAAACAACGATCTACAAAACATACTGTACACATAAAACTAAAGATCGAGTAACACGAACCCCACTAAAAACCGGGGGGGGGGGGGGGGGGGGTGATAATACGTTGAACATTCTACTCACTTCTAGTACCATTACGTGTCTGTCGAGATGTACTGCTACTGTATTGCTTTGGTATATCTTCAAATTCGTCAGGTTGTGGGAAGTCTTTCACATCGTGAAAATAAAATCGTTTCTCGAAATCTATATAAAATAAATGACAACAAAATAATAAATATGTTTGTTTCTTTCTTTCTTATTGTATTTTTTGTATTTTTTTCTTGTTTGTTTATTTTTTTTTCCGTTTCGTTCTGATTTTTGGCTTTGTTTGTTTTTGCATTTTGTTACATTTTTTTATAAAAAAAACCGATATGGTATTATGAACCAGGTCATAGTAATTAAATAAAATGTTTAAGAATGGTGGGTTCGTAGTTGTAGTCCTAGTCTTAGGTTTCGATACCTTTGAATGATTTGAATTATTACTGTAGAGAATAATTTCATGCTTTTTGTTTTGTATTTTGTTTTTGTTTTTTTTGTTGTGTCTCCTTTTTTTCATTTTTTCAAAGAACTTATTTATAATGTTGTATATTGTATTTTACTATTGCTGACGCATGTACTATTGTAATTATTTATTAAGTAGAGAGGACCCTTGTAAATTGTTATAATTTGTGTCCAATCCAATTGTTATAATATTTAGCAATAAACTATGTTTAATCTAATCTAGAGAATGATTTTAATAATTCAGAGGTTTTCACCGGGTGCTCGCTCCCTTTTCCTCACAAATAAAATTGACAGCCATGATATAGCTGAAATATTGTTGAAAGTGGCGTTAAATACCAGATCCACCCCCTTCTATAGTGTGAGCAAAAAATATTTCAAAGTTCTGTGTATGTGTAATAAAAATGTCCATTAAAATACCTAGGGATACGTCTAATTAGGGTCAAAGTTTACGTCTGTATCTATAACAGACACTAATATTCAATAAATACAAGATAAATATTTGTATTGTTATATTTCAGGGGATGTCGTAGTCGTGATCGCATAATAGTTAGATTTACAACTACCTGTGCAATCAATATCTATATCACCACTAAAGTTGTGAGTTCGAACCCCGTTCATTCCGAGATGTACTCGATATAACATTATGTAATGAAGTTTGTCAGCGAACAGGTTGGTGGTTTTCTCCGGCTATTCAGGTTTACTCCATCAATAAAACTGACCGCCACGACATAACTGAAATACTATTGAAAGTGGCGTTAAACACAATAAGCCAACCAAGTCAACCATTGTAATATTCCAACGTGTCATGTTTATTATGTCTTAAAAAAACATACCATTTTTTTCACTGGATAAGTTTGTAATACTTGACTTCCTTTCTGGTATTCTGGGAGGTTCAACTTTACTTTTTGTAGGACGAGTACTTGCTGGAATAGAGGCAGGCATGTCTTCCTTAGGAGGTGGTGGTAGTGGTCGTTTTATACTATTTGAATGTCTGATCGCTGGTGCATTATCCGCCGGAGTTGGTGGTAATCCACGACGTAAAGTAGCTCTGCCGTTTGGGATACTATGTGATATTGGACTATTTACGTGTTCCTCCACTGGTGGTGGGGGTAAAGGTCTTTTTGTATTTGTATATTGTCCTGATGTATCTAATGTTGGTGAAGCCTTACGTTGAAAAGATTGTTGTTTCGGACTGATTTCACTCGTTGGTGGCGGTGGCAGCTTGCGTTCTTTTAGCAGCGGTGGGTTTGATACATGTTGTGTTGGTTCCTTTGGTTTTGAAGGGAGTGGTCTCCCCTTTTGTGATGATATACTGGCCCGCGATGGTAACGGAGGACCTGACATACTATCTAGTACCATACTGAGGCTACATCATTCTATAATCGTGAACTGAAAAGATTAATATAAATATCTAGTAGCATATTGAAGCTACATCATTCTATAATCGTCAACTGAAAAGATTAATATTAATATCTAGTATCGCATAGAAGCTATATCATTCTATAATCGTGAACTGAAAAGATTAATATACATATCTAGTACCTTACAGAAGCTACATCATTCTATAATCGTGAACTGAAAAGATTAATATACATATCTAGTACCTTACAGAAGCTACATCATTTTATAATCGTCAACAGAAAAGATTAATATAAATATCTAGCATCATACTGAAGCTAAATCATTCTATACAGTCCGACAAAAGTTAAGCACCACCTGACTTGTTTCAATAATATCTTTTCTGATAATGAACTTATTTCAAATCGGTTTGCTGTTTTCATTACCTGTACACACATACTTACTTACCTGTGAAACAGGTTATTGATCGATTTTTATTTATGTATATATGACAGGGTGTGTAAAGTGCCATGTGTACTTTTCAACATTTGTGTTTGCGAACGAAAGCTGTTTTTTGTGTAGAGTTTTAAGTTTCATTTTCTATTGGTTTGGTATGGTGCGGCAAAAATTAACCATACCAGAAAGGTGGCAAGCTGTTTTAGCCATAGAAGGGTGGCAGACCACTTCAGGGTAACCATTCCATCACTGTACGACTGATGCAGCGTTTTCGCCAAACGGGGAATGCTACTGACCGTTCACGTGCAGGTAGACCTCGCAAAACGACGCCGAGAGAGGACCGGCTCATATTCATACGGGCGCGGCAACGGCCGTTCAGTACAGCTGGTGCACTTCGTGGTAATTTAGCGTTTGGAGGCCACATTAGCACACGCACTGTAATCAGACGCCTCCACTATCGGAATGCGACCGCGACAACCCATAAAACGTCCACAGTTGACATTACGTCATCGCGATGCTCGATTTGACTGGTCACATGATCATTTGGGGTGGACTATTCGCACATGGAGACGGGTCCACTGGTCTGATGAAAGTCGTTTTTTGTTACGCCCTACCGACGGTCGTGCAAGGGTTTGGCGCCAACGAAACACTTCATTTCAGGACAACCACATTTTGGGCACAACTGCTTTTGTGGGTGGGGGTGTAACTGTCTGGGGTTGCTTTTCCTTTGACTGTAAGTTGGACTTGTACGTTCTTGATGGTAATCTGACAGGCTAAAAATACCGTGACAATGTGCTCGCTCCACGCGTAGTCCCCCATTTCGACAATCATGCGTTGGCTGACAGGCCAATGTTCATGGACGACAACGCTAGGCCACATAGAGCCCAAATTGTGCAACATTTTTTACAGCAAGAGGCTGTTCAGACTATTCCATGGCCTGCGATGTCGCCAGACATGAACCCTATAGAGCATGTATGGGACTTTATTGGCCGAAAAATTAACCAACGCAATCCAAAATGTCAAAATATTGACAAATTAAGAAGAACTGCTATCTTACAGGAGTGGCAACAGTTCCCCCAAGAACGGCTTAGGCGTCTTGTGCGAAGCATGACGAGGCGTGTTACAGAACTTCACAATAAACGCGGTGAATATACTCGTTATTGATTTTTATGCCTTACACATACGCACAATAGATGCATTTAAAAGTTCTTAAAATCTGAAGACTCTGCATTTTAATGCAATGTTAACAACTTCCATAAAATGGTGGCTCTTGAAGGGGCACATGGGTTATAATTAAGACCAGTACCACAGTTAAAGGTACATGCAATATCTACTAAGATATTGCATGGTACCGGAATAATATACAATTATTGCCATCATATGAGGTGAACATCGAAAGGTGTCAAGCCCTCAGGAGAACAACCTCTCGAAGATTGACTACTTGATGTTCACCTCATATGAAGGAAATAATTGTTTTACTCTAAGACGTTTTTTTTTTTGCAGTGGCTACATTGAGCCTCCTGTTTTCAGAATTTGCAATATGGTGTAACACACAAGGAACATGACACTCAAAACACGACATCCGCAATGTTGAGGCCACGGTTTGGTCTCTATTAGCTGCACACTGTGTAAATGGGTATAGTTTTCATACCGTGGATATATGAATGGTATGATCATGATGGAATACATAAATGCGAGTGTTATTCAAAGTCCATCTGTATTTTGAACCCAGTTTTCATATTAGTGACCCTTCTTAGGTATATTTCGATGTATATTTTTTGTTTTGTTTTGGCAAGTCTAAAGTTCAATGTAAATTTATCTGTACAGACTAAATTAAATATGCTAGGTCATTACGGTTTTCACAGTTTTCCGGTTGTTGATTGATTTTGTCTGTCTATATACTTATGAGTTTTAACTTTCCCTTTGTAAGATTGTTAGGAGTTCGGTAATTTTGTTATTACCCTTATGCTATGTAATGTTATTTAACGGGCAGATTCCTAAACGTGGTCGAAGCGATGAACTTCCCCTGTTTTATAGTGCACGACACCCCCTTGTGTATTTACTTTAAGATAATTTAGTCGACAAGATAGACCATTGAACTTGAAAAAAACTACATAGGTAGAAGAATTTAACAATCCAAAAAAGGTATTATGTCTACTAAGATAAAGTAAAAGATCGAAATGGAAAGAAAAAAAATTTGAGTTGTGTAAATCAAGGATTTGTATAGTAGAACTATACACAAGGGGGTGTCGTACACAAATCCTTGTGTAAATCAAATAATTTGCTTTTCTTAAATGGTAGATATTAAATGATAAATAAGCATGTAATCATGATAGTATTTTACTGTTGGCAAATTAATAGGCTTTTCCATAAGATGTTATAAAAAATAATTTCCGGTTTTAGAAAATACAACTGCGGAACCGGACTGGAAGAAATGAATTTTCAACACACTTCCGGTTGTCAGTGGTTGTAGACCGGGTGATAACATGTTGTAGACCGAGTTAGCAACCTATTGTCTCCCAATACATTATATATGTTTCGTTTGTTCATCGGGTTTTTCCTCGTGAACAAATTTTCTGCAAGCCACCTAAATTGTTTTATTACTTTTATATAGTAAAATATTACTACAGGTATAATAATAAATGTTGTATTTCAGTGGGCCAAACTCATCAACTTCTAATAAACGTTTTTCATTGGATTTGCTGCATGTTGATAGTTGCGTGCAAGGTACACGGTATTCACGACAGATTCGTTTACCTCTCGTATTAACACGTCTGGTAAACGAGATGGTCTCAACATATTGTTGAGCAAGCAAGCAGGTATCTCCAACTTCCGGTTGAGACCATCTGTCGAGGAAAATTTACAAACGTGTGCACGGTGAGTTGTTTTATCTCATATTTCTAGATATTTCGAGACATGTTTTAAAAATCAGAGAATGCTATTCCCTTCCGACATGAAAATGTAAACTTTTCCTGCTTTCCGTTGTGAAAAACAGTTAAAATTAAAGGAGAAATCACTTTTCTCCTGTGCAGCAACGAGTTCACTTTGTGTATTTCGTCGTGCAGTTTCAGCTATTTTCTTGCATAACAAAAAGGTTCCGTGACAATGACGTGGTCGGGTGATAGAATTGTATTGACAGGTTCGATCTTACTACAAGAATGGAAACGATAGAGGCTAATAACACAACACTGCCCGTAATTATGATAAGTTGAGGCCTTCTGGTACATGTGGAGGCCTTCAGTCAAAACTTCCAAAGTGAAGTACACCATAGATGTATACATCTATGAGCACACTTATAAAGCACCCGAATTTGACTCCTTTTACGAACTGTTTAAAATGTTTCACTCCCCTTACCTTTGTTGTCCCTTTCGTCGTTCATCAACGAATCAACTGATCAAGTGGCATGATATTGCCAATTGGTAAACTCGTCTAATTGTTATGTATTGCTGAAATGAGTTATGTACACTGGGTAGCATTTTTCTATTCTCGTACACATTAATTTGATCCAGATTTTGACCCTAAATCGGCACATCCGGCACCAAAAAAATCAAGGTAGTTAACCCAGGAAAGCAGATCCACATGTATACAGTAAGCAACTGACAAACTTTAACACGAACACATACTTGTTTTGCAATTGCAACTACCCAAACTCAAGCTGGAGCCACCACCTTCATGTGCAAGTGATAGGTTAGCAGTTTGTGCATGTTGTGAAACGACTCACTACGACTGCCTCGGTAGAATGTAGGACGGCAAGTCACATGACAAAAAGTAACAGGGTTAGGGTATATGCAACTCGATTACATCGCTTTGGAAGTTTTGACTGAAGGCCTCAACATGTACCAGAAGGCCTCAACCTATGACAGGTCTCAACTTATCATAATTACGGGCAGTGTTGTGTTATTAGCCTCTATCGTTTCCATTCTTATAGTAAGATCGAACCTGTCAATAAAATTCTATCACCCGACCACGTCATTGTCACGGAACCTTTTTGTTATGCAAGGAAATAGCTGAAATTGCACGACGAAATACACAAAATGAACCCGTTGCTGCACAGGTGAAAAGTGATTTCTCCTTCAATTTTAACTGTTTTGTTACAACGGAAAGCAGAACAAGTTTACATTTTCATATCGCAAGGGAATAGCATTCTCTGATTTTTAAAACATGTCTCGAAATATCTAGAAATATGAGATAAAACAATTTACCGTGCACACGTTTGTAAATTTTCCTCGACAGATGGTCTCAATCAGAAGTTGCAGATACTTTTTTGCTAGCTCAACATTATGTTGAGACCATCTCGTTTACCAGGCGTGCTTAAAGGAGAGGCGAATATTTGATTCGTTCCAGTTGTTGTATCCAGCAGCGGAGTGACTATTTTTATACCGAGAGATTCCCACGGGGATTCCATTTCCGATTGCACAATACATATTCATCTTAATAGTCTAGATTACATGAAAGGAACACAGAAACGTGTAATAGCTTATTTCCGTAGTACGATGAAGTGTTCCTTTCCGATATCAAATACAACGCGAATATAGATAAATTAAACAATGACATTGTTTCTGTATTGTCTGTATTTTATTTTGAACACTGCACTAAGAGTGGTGTCAAGTGAGATTTTCGAGAAAAGAGAAACTTCGGATATAAAAATATCAATAGCATAAACACAAGGATAAATAAAAGAAATTAAAGAGGTGAACGTAGAACAACACAAACTCTATCAACACCAGGCAGCGAGACAACTTGATCTGAAAGTATTCTGTTTTGATCATGAAAGATGTGCAATCGTAACTACTCGGCCATTTTTGCTACCCTGCAAATAACCTCGTATGCCGCATTAGGCATTAGGCGTATAAATCGCACTACTTTTCACATGTCAGTTACATGAAAGTTTGATAAAGTTATATTTTAAACAATTTTCTATATTTCAATTAAAGTTTTAATTAGCTTTGCATGATTAGATTTTACTTAGTATGTCTTCCATATTGGATTTTTGTGGACTATATTTTTGTGCGGCTTAACTTAACTTAACTTCCGGCAAACAATTTAAGAAGAATTTCTACTATGTACGTACGAGGTTATTTGCAGGGTAGCGAGAATGGCCGAGTAGTTACGATTGGAAAGATGTGGTTTCATTTCGGATAACACCACCTTGTTCTTGATCAATCTCTACCCAGAGTTGTCGGTCCTTGCACTCATTCCAATCTCTGTCAACGCCTATATGCCAAGAATCTTGGCAAAATCCGTTTATTAAAGGATAACTTGATATAAACCGGTTATAATGACCACATATATTGTAAAATATGTAAAGAATACCATATAACTAATATTTGAGAAGCTTCTTTGTTTATTTTCAAACGAAGATAAGGGATTATTTTTGCTGAACATTACACTGGTAGTATTTTATAAACATGATAAAGAATGCGGAAAAAGAAACCCACTTATATGCAATACGGGCAACTCCTTTTGTTTGAATAGTAATTTATCTAACTTGTACAATAATGATGTTATGATCTGTAAAATAAAACAAATAAAAATAGTCGTGAGAATAGTTTTCTTTTGTGAACGAATTACATAATTTTCCTATTACAACATTGTTCAAATTCTTAAGCTCGTTCATAGAAAGAACTACAAAAATACCGACATTTAGCTAATATTAGAGGCCGCATTTACAATAGTAGTGCAAGGGGATACTAGTATACAAACATATATATATATATATAAACAATATTGAATAAGATGCAATTTTCTTGGAAGTGCTCATAGCAATATTTATGAACAAATTATATGATATTACTAGTTAGTCATATCAATTACCATTATATTGATCAGTATATATATATAATATGAAACGACACTACAAACAGTGATGGTCATCTATTTTGCTCTAATAAACGAAACGAACAATCACCTATAACCTTAACTCATTAAGCACCCAAAAAAAATGGACCACGGCATAATAAGACGTTGAAAATTCAGGTTCTGACTTGGGAAAGACACAAAAATGTCAAAACGAATATTCAAACAAACAAAACAATATCTAGAGGAAGCAATCTAAAATGAGTGCTCTCGATAAAATAATGGACTACACATAACATAGCAAGATATAAATCGAAGCACAGCCACAGACAACACAATGACCAGGGGCGGATCCATGGTTTGAGGTTAAGAGGGGCGTGAGTATGCGAGGGGTCTGGGGATCATAGTGGGTCCCGGACAGAACCCTTATAGGGAACGGAAGCTCTGGGGGTTTGAGGAATTACAGACATTTATTTGAACGACAATTCTGAACCAACCACACCATTTTTATCAGACCAAAAAAAAAAAACTTGACTTTGAGTCTTAATTTTGTCGGATAATTGTTAACAACTACGTGTATGTTTTTGTCAGATTATAAGAACCTAAAGTAAAACTTTTTTTTGAACAACCGTGATGCGAATCGTTCAACTCATGACTGATCGATCACGATATTTTAACCCTTCAAAGAACTATTGGTTTTGTTTTAGCGCATTCCTCACAGACATCCTCAAATACATGCTATTGGTAGATATAAATAATATAAACGTACCCGGGCAAAGGATTTTTTCACACTTTCTTGTGCAGATACCCTGGGCAGATGCAGAGATTGTTACAAATAAATTGCCACTACATTTTTTTATTAACATGTTACTTTTGTATTTTAATGTACAATATACCAACGCGTATTTTTACTGATCTTTACTTGAAAAGTAAAAGGCAACATTTTCGGGTATTTGTATACAAATCAAACTTTTTTTTTCATAAGAAATTGCAGAATTTCGAATTCAAGAACTATTTGAACCATTATTTAAAGAGAAGTGACCATTTTCTTGGGACTCTCAAGTTTCTCCACACTGTCTCAGTTTCATCATCTGATTCTCTCGTTATAGGTTTTCGTTGTATGTTCAGTTATAAATGAGATCAATTGTAAAATTAATTATTCGAAGTATTGATTGAATTTATCTTTTTAGTTTATCTTTGACTTTTCTCGTCTCGTCGAGGAATAAGAAATGTATCTAATCTTGTTTGTTTTCTTGGCCTAGAATTTTCGTCCATTTTATAATTTCTAAATAGCACGTGTATTTTGGAATTCCCCGGACACACTTACACTTGTCAATTGTAAATGTGTCCGGGGAATTCCAAAATACAAGTGCTATTTTTTTTATAGGTCAGATAATATCATAAAGATGTCTTCCGAGTGTAACTCATCAATTTGTATCTGGTTATGAATGATACTGAGTGTTGAAAGAACATCAGTATCAGGATTTAAGCTTACTATAAATGCTTTGATCTGTAAAGATTTGTTTTTCTTATAGTTTGTAAAATTGACTGAAGAAATAATGTTTAATTAGCGTGAGAAAATAGTTGATGTCTGGTACCTCGCAACCAATCAGAATGGAATAATCTTTGAACTACTGACGGCGAATCCATATATGAATCAGCGTGTATTTACAATTTGTAGGAATATTTTACTACAGGTCACGAGTTAACCATCCATGAAAAGTAGTTTGTTGAACTGCTTAAATAGCGTTGTATAACATATATGCTTTGCGAATTTTAGGGGGGGGGGGGGTGTTAAACGGTGCATCAATCAATAAAGTATATCTGGAATCTTCTGATTTTTCCTAATACCATTAAAATGATAAATAGTAACAGCAACATTTCTCTTGCAGTTTCCTAACACCAACAACACGTAATAATCCGGGTTACTTTGGATCTGTAACAATCATAAACACTAGAGAACACCGAAGGGGTAACCAAAAATGAACAATCCAGAGAAACCGGCAACAACACAGGGCAAACACAAATGTTGACCAAACATCAAAACTTTGAAGATACCAAAGGGATAATCAGTAGATTTAAATCGAAGAAACACGTACACTATAATGGCCGAAAGAAAGGAGACAAAAGGAAAATAATTATCTACAAAATACTACACAGAAAACTAAGGACTGAGCAGCACATCCCAGTAAATATATGTTCTAAACCATGTAATTATTATTAAATCTAAAGTATTCCTCCCTCACGCATATATGTGACCTTACCAGAATTTGGCTTTTCTGTTTAGGCACTTAGTTTTCTTGTTCCCAAAGATTTTAAAATTATTTAGCTGTCAAATATTAGGTCTTGCGCGGACATAATGAAGGTTATTCCAGAAACACGTCATGTGCACTGAATTTGATATCTACGTTTTTATTTATATTTATTCAAGTATATAAATGATAATTTACTTACTTCCTGTGTATATTATATCCCATGTAATAAATACCTATCATACATACTATCTTACATATTGATATGCTTGACTGCACAGAAAACCTGATAATGCACTATTACTTACATGTTAAAACAATACAGGTTGATTATATCCTTACATACCAACATATCTGTTTTATATGTAACACTATTTAATATATAGATAAATGTACAATTTAAATATCAGTTCATATGTCTATAAAAGTCAAGTGTTTACCGTGACACATATCCTGATTCGTGAAACATGATAACACTTTATAAATACACTGTACCATGAATTACTTCACACAATACGTTTTTAAAAAGACGTACCGTACTTTTGACAAACTTTATCACATAATGTTGTATCGAGTACACCTCGCCTTGAACGGGGTTCGAACTCACAACTTTAGTGATGATAGGCACTGATTGTACAGGTAGTTGTAAATCCAACTACCATACGATCACGGCCACGACAGCCCTTATTTGGTTTTCTGAAAGTTGAGAAACGACAGAATTACAGATACTACAAAGACACTTCAATATCTTGTACTATAAATTACTTCACAAAATACATTTTTAAAGAGACGTACCATATTCATTGAAGTATATTACGCACTTTTTTCTGAAAGCTGAGACATCGACCGAATGACTGAAAATATAAAGAAATGTGGAATTGTAAAACTTATTAACGCGAATATACACAGTGTACCAGAAATAGTTCACTCAATTCTTTTCTAAAGAGGCGTACCTTATTTTTGATGGATACTACGCACTTTTTTCTGAAACTTGAGACATCTACCGAATTACGGATACTGCAAAGAAGCGAATTGAAATAACGTGATAACACTAATCCATTGTGCCACAAATTACTTCTCACAATATGTTTTAAAGAGATGTACCATATTTTTGAAGGATATTACGCACTTTTTTCTGAAAATTTAGATATCGACCGCATAATTACTGCTACTACAAAGATGTGGAATTGAAATAACTTGATAACACTGTACTATGAATTACTTCACAAAATACGTTTTTAAGGAGAATTAACATCATTTTGAAGGACATTATTCACTTTTTTCTGAATGTTGGAACATCGACCGAATTACTGATACCATAAAGAAATGTGGAATTGAAATAACGTGAAAACACTTTAATATTCATTGCATAGTGAAACCTATCTAACCCGAACCTTCTTAGGACCGACCTCTGGAGAGGGACCGACCTTTGGAAAGGGGAGATATTTGCATGTTGTTCAGGATATTTATAGTTTTCATGCATGTTATTAGTAACAGATGAAAACGTTTTTTATTCACGTAGAAGGGTGGGTTGTGTGTCAAATTCTGCTTGTAGGGGCGGGGATAATACATTTCGTTGATGACATCATCCCAATTCAAAATCTATTTAAAAAAAAACCAAACATACGAATCGAGTTTAATTTCCCTGATAAAGAAATAAAACCTTATCATGAATTATATTTCAAGGTACAATTTGGAGGAAGTATAGGAGAATGTCCAAGTAACTCTCCATTCCCATTGTTTTTAAGGAATGGAGAGATACGAGGACATTCTCCAACTTAAAATTCACCCATTGTACTTTATTAATTTTATTAATTATTAATCTTGTAATAAAAAAAAGTCTGTGTATAGTATCTAAAGTACAAAGAGAACAAATAACTCTCCATTCCTTAAAAAATAATGGAGTGTTGGCAATAGATTTACATCACAGGTGGATTTTAATTTATAGAAATATCCTATCAAGCATTCTCTTCTGACATAAATAGTTTTAAAAACCAACTTGACTCATTGTTTGTTTCGATATTCGATACGTCAATAATTGGGTCGTACGATAATATTGTATACTACATTGTATTCAACCTAGAAAATCATATAAAACTTTAAAAAATTACATTTCTGTAATTAAAAAAATAGACATCAAAATTAGTGCGCGTGACGCGTTTTTGGGTTAACCTTCGTCAAAGTCGAACGGTTGGAAAACCACATTATACATTTAGCTTAACAAATTTTGGGAGCAAGTAAACCAAAGCGTCTAAACAGGATCGCCAAAATCGTCTAATGTCACCTATGGTTGGGGGAGGAGTACCTTAGTTTTAATAATTATTACATTATTTAGGAATTGTAAATCTCAATAATAAATATATCAAGTTAAATTTGATAAAAAAAAAACATCATAACAAATATACAAATTTAGTCATCAACAATGAAGTCAATTTCACCTAGGCACATATGACCCTAGACAATTTTGATAATACTGCTTATACCCTTCGATTAATTTACTCCGAAAGACTTAAAATATTTGGCTGGCCAATATTTTACCTATGATCGTACCTGATAAAGGTTATTGCAGAAACGCGCCGTGCAGACGAAGTTGGATGTCTGCTGTTTTATTATATTGATAAAGTATCATTGTTATGGCTGAAATCGTAACGGACATCACATCATATTAGTAAGCGATCAGAAATCATAACGGACTTCACTTTACATTAGTAAGTGATCAACATTGAGATGCAGACATTCAACTGGATACGATAACGTAACCCTCAGTCCGCTTGTAACCCTCACTGGAGCACAAGCGGACTGAGGGTTACGTCATCGTATCTAACAATCAACAACATCAATTATTATATCTTACATTATATATTATATATAAAATAAAAGTGATGTTTTTACAAAATTGGTACCCCAGGCAAACATTACTGTTGTTCACCGGTCGACAAATGTTATGTTCCATGTCTGTCCGGAAATGTATCCGTTTTTGCATTCCGGAATTACAGTCTTGACCGGAAGTTAAAAACACAAATATGAAGTTTATGAAAACACAAGATAAAAACACACCTATGAGTGTTTATTGCATCCAACATTATTGTAAATAGAGTTTCTGTATAATAAAACAATTATTGCCTGCACTTGCGGTGAACATCATAATTGTTCACCTTAAGTGCAGGCAATAATTGCATATTATTATACGACTATAAATATCATAGATTCTGATTGGACAAAGCACTACTTCACTCTCCATTTCAAAATGTGATTATCACCGTTCAAAAGTGCACGAGAGGTTAACATTACGTTTGAACACTGTAGCGTGTACCCAAAAATAGTAACAGTGAAAGTGCAGGTTGCTTAATTTGAAAATTTATTCTCTGTTTGGTCGATATTTAAAGAAGCGGTTTTGCTATCCAATCAGCGTTTTCCTAACAACAATTTGTAATACATCTTCTTGTTTTATGTCTACCCCAAGTTGTTTTCCTTTTCGCGACATTTTGTTTGTTTTGAATTTTATTCAAATTCCGGTGAAAGTCACAGGTGGATAAGAGGCTCGCTCAAGTATTACCTTGGGAAATCGCATATTTTTTTATTTTTTTTTGTGATGACTATTACAGTGGGAAATAAATATCACTAACTTCGGATTTACTCATATAATAAAACAATTGATGACCTTGGATTTCAGTTAATACCACGATTTATCAACCCCAGAGGTATGATTATCACCTTGGCCGATGGCCTCGGTGATAATCAGATCTTAGGGGTTGATAAATCGTGGTATTAACCTCATCCAAAGTCATTAATTGTATAATGTCATTAAACGAAAGACAATGAGAACGACAATGACTGTTAAACATCTACGACACATTCAAGAGCCGATCTGATTCAACAAAGTCTTGTGGAATTTGAAATGTCACCCCAAACACGGTCAGTTGGCAGTAGATCTGGAGATAATGCTGGTTAGGGAAACATATATTCGAATACGATTTTAACCCACCAACTTAAATGAGAACTGCTTTTTAAGGGGGTAGGATAATAGTTATGGTGTTAAAGCCACGTTCAACAATATTCCAGTTATATGGTGGCGATCAATTGTTTTGGTGGAGTAAACCGGAGTACCAGGAGAAAACCACCGACCTGTCGCAAGTCACTGTACAAACTGTATCACATAATGTTGTATCGAGTACACCTCGCCATTAGCGAGATTCGAACTCGCAAGGTGAGTGGTGATAGGCACTGATTGCACAGATAGTTGTAAATCCAACTACCATGCGATCACGACCACGACGGCCCCTATGTTTCTGGAGATTGAGGTGAGTGTCGCATTCGAACTCACGTCAGCTGTCCCAGTAAGAAGTCGACGGCCTTGAAAACTCAACCATATCGTCTCTCTCTCTCTCTCTCTCCCTCTCCCTTTTTTATATATAAGATGTATTTTGATATTGTATACTGTGTCTCATAACATTACGGGCAACTAAATGAAATACATGCATTAAAAATAAAATATTATGACACATATCATAGAGGATGCGATTCACTTTTTTTTCTAGAGTGTTGTTTATATGTTGAAGCTCGCGATCGTGAACAGTTGACAAATAATCTGCAATTTCTTTACAGTTTACTTATTGAAATTTTACTATTTGGCGATGATAGCTTATCTGAGGAACAAAATGCACAAATATTCAAATCAGTGCAGTTGTACATCAAACAAACGAAAGATTTTATCCCACAGTGATCACATTTCATATATTGAATTTAACTATTTTCTTTGTGAACATTTTCTCCATTGTTGATTTACCCCCACGAATATAACAATTCTGTACTGTTATAACTCAATATATTATATAATTTCAAAAATCTTTTTTTTCTTTTTTTCTCTCGATGTTGTTATAAAATGTAATTGTTATTTATACATTATTACTTGCTGGTGCATGGGATATACAATTGTATGTAAATATGTGGAGAGGACCTTTGTAAGTTGGAATAACTTGTGTCCGATCCAAATGTTATATAGTTAACAATAAACAATTATTGCCTTCAATGGATGTAAACATCCAGAATTGTTAACCTGATGGGGGTTGTTTTCCCGAGGGCTTTAGCCCGAGGGAAACAACCCCTTGAAGGTGAACAATTCTGATGTTTACAATCCATTGAAGACAATAACTGTTTTATTATACCGAACAACAGACCAAGGATTGGGCATTTGAATACATATATGTAAGCAAAATGAGTATTTAATAACTCTTGACAAATTTTTAACAAATGTTAAACTATTTCATGTTTATATTAAAGTTCACAACACAGCCAGTGATATAGGGCACACATCGGCCATCAGTAATATTTTCAACAGATTTAAAATGTGTGTTTAATAACTTCAAAAATTGCCTCGGGCCAATACAATTAACCTCCCTTAACTAACCTTGGACATATAACCGGTCCATTATGAAAACACCCATTTCTTAATACTTTTATTAACCAGTCAATTTCAATTTTAGGTAATCTTCATTCTTTTTGAAGAAGGCAGTAGTATTGACCGAAATGGTAGGCTATAATTGTTTTTATCATTTTTCAATATTATTTTTTAAATATTAAGATTTTGAAATTTTATGAAAACTGAAATTTTTGCAGCTTTTTGAAATTTTTGAAATATTGAAATTTTTTGAAAATGTTGAACTTTAATTTTTTTTTTATTTCTATTGATTTTAGAATTTTGAAATTTTATGAAATTTTTGAAATTTTATGAAATTTTTGAAAGAGTTGATTCCCTTTTGAGGCACGCAATGGGTTGTTTACCGGGAAACAATAGGGTTGTTACCCGGTAAACAACTAGTTGTTTCCCGTTTGGGTTAATTTTCACAAAACATTAAAATTGTTTTAGGTCATGTGATTTAATTTAAGCCAATGAGAAGTTAGTGAGGTATAATAATAAAATACGTTTAATCTAATCTACATATCATTAAAGATGTCTGAACATACAAGGGAGCGATACGACTAGATACTATTCAGACTCGGTTTCAACTTTCACTAAGATTATTTGTTTAGCTGGCCATGGGAAGGTTAGAGAATTACTGCCGTGTTTGTCCTGTTTTGGAAAACAAACGTTTATGAATTTCAAATATTGTGAAGGGGGAAATGAATATTATTTACTCGCCGTGTTGGTATAAACATATTTTATTGGTATAACTGACATATATAAACAAAACAATAGCAATTCTACAATAGGATTCAGAAACAAGCAAATGCTTTTTTTAAATCTGTTTCCTATGAAAAACATACAAGTGTCACAAACAAATATATATGCATGCCGATTTAAATTTTAAAACTTGTGAGAATTTTTTATACATTGAGGGAGAAAAAATGTATGTAGCATGTAGTTGAAAGCTACGCAATTTACTTGAAAATAATAATACAAAGAGATTGAATAAGATTGAAAAGGTGAAAAATATTATGTAAGCATATCAGGGTGTAAATCTTTTACTTTTTATGATAAAGGTTTGGACTGATTTAAATACTGCCTTGTTTTCTTCGTCATTTAGATTAACTGAGCCAAAAATAAGTAGTTTCAGTGAAATTTTTTCAGGAATGTTCAAAAGTGAGTAGAAAAGTTGTTGTCTTAGAGTCGTGTGACGCGGACAATCTAATAAGAAATGAGATACAGTTTCAGTTATTCCACAGATGCAATTTGGCGATTCAACAAGGTTTCTAATAAAGAGGTGTGCATTTAAGGCACTACAATTCATACGTAGTCTCGCATGTAATATTTGACCTAACCTACATCCAACATAATAATGGGCTGGAACTTTAGTGTTTTTAGTGTTGATAAGAGATTTAAATGAATTTAGCGATTCCAAATTACGGGTGGGAAGTGGTAAATCATTCCATGCTTTTACAGTTGAGGGCAGGAAATATTCAGAATAGAGACTAGTTCGACAGTTTATATTAACAATATTGTTTATTTGTCTAGTATTATGGGTGTGTCGGGTACCTACAGTTTTTGGAATTAATTCAACTAAATATTGGGGTGTTTTGTTGTAATTCATTTTATGAAAGAGAACAAGCTTGTGATTATTTCTTCTATCTTTTAGTTTCTCCCATTTTGTTTCTTCATACAGGCTGTCATGTGATGTTAATCTGGTCCCCCCAGTTACTATTCTTGCTGCATCTAATTGAATATTCTCTAATTTATTTATTAAATTTTGTTTTTGATTATCCCATATAACATCAGCGTACTCCATTAAAGGTCTTATAAAAGAAATATAAATTTTTTCTAAAGAGTATCTATCAAGGAATGTTCTAGATTTTCTCATTATATTTAATCTGTTATAAGTTTTTTTAACAATGTAATCAATGTGATCATTCCATTGGCCATTATCTGAAATTATTACACCTAAGTGTACTCGCCGTGTTAAAAGTTTTCCTCGAGGAAATTCAATCTTCCTTAAAAATAAAGTTAGTAGCAATAATGTTTTAGCGATAATTCTGACCTATGTTCTATATGGACATGTTATAACCTTCTACCATGTAATAACCGATGTTACCATGTAATAACCGATGTTACCATGTAATAACCGATGTTACCATGTAATAACCGATGTTACCATGTAATAACCGATGTTACCATGTAATAACCGATGTTACCATGTAATTACCGATGTTACCATGTAATTATCGATGTTACCATGCAATTCGGATTTATGTGGCAATACATTGAAATACAAAAAATACAACACTCCCGGAACATTTTCAAAATCCAATACAAAAATCATAGAAAGAGGCAAAATTGAGTTTTGATTGGGTGTTGATCGAATGGACTGAGGGGCACGTTTGATCGAATGGACTGAGGGGCAAGTTTGCCATAGGTAGAGCTGTGACCACGTTTTACTTGGGTGTTGATCGAATGGACTGAGGGGCACGTTTGATCGAATGGACTGAGGGGCACCTTTGATCGAATGGACTGAGGGGCACGTTTGATCTAATGGACTGAGGGACACGTTTGATCGAATGGACTGAGGGGTACGTTTGCCATAGGTAGAGCCGTGACCACGGTTTACTTGGGTGTTGATCGAATGGACTGAGGGGTACGTTTTTCATAGGTAGGGCCGTGACCACGTTTTACTTGGGTGTTGATCGAATGAACTGAGGGGCACGTTTGCCATAGGTAGGGCCGTGACCACGTTTTACTTGGGTGTTGATCGAATGGACTGAGGGGCACGTTTGATCGAATGGACTGAGGGGCACGTTTGCCATAGGTAGGGCCGTGACCACGTTTTACTTGGGTGTTGATCGAATGGACTGAGGGGCACGTTTGCCATAGGTAGGGCCGTGACCACGTTTTACTTGGGTGTTGATCGAATGGACTGAGGGACACGTTTGTCATAGGTAGAGCCGTGATCACTTTTTACGTGGGTGTTGATCGAATGGACTGAGGGGCACGTTTGCCATAGGTAGGGCCGTGACCACGTTCTACTTGGGTGTTGATCGAATGGACTGAGGGGCACGTTTGCCATAGGTAGAGCCGTGACCACGTTTTACTAATAAATTGAATTAAATCAAAGAAACGTAAACGAGATCCTTTTACTATTTGATTAGAGACTCAATGTGAAAATTGAGTTTTTACACTCCCCCGTCATCTTATTCTTTGGACCTCATCGGTGGTGTAATGGTTAGCGTACTCGCCTCGAGTGCGGTAGATCGTGGGTTCGGGTCGGGTCAAACCAAAGACTATAACATTGGTATTTGTTACTTCTCCGCTAAGCACGCAGTATTAAGGAGAAAGAGCAAAGACTAGTTCGGAATCAGGATAATGTGTCCGAGTGGAGCGACATGTCTACTCGCGGACTATTGGTTCATTGAGTTATAAAAATCCAACTAAGCTTGTTGGTCTAGTACAAAGCGTACCTCATCATCATTTCATTGATAATTTGCTGAACTGGCGTTAAACAACAATCACCAGGGGCGAATCCAGGATTTTGTGTTAGGGGGGGACGAAAGTCGGCGAGTGGTATGGGGACCGCTTAAGGTCTCCAGCGGGTTCAGGTACCAGGGGGTCCCAGGGGGCCCCCGGAAGCTCCTGGGATTTGAGTATTTAGGAAGCTTTTCCGTCAATAATTTTGAAGCATTTTGTGAATGTGATGAAATGTATTAAAACGCTTGAATCTTCTCCAAAAAGTTTCAAATAGTTTCTAAGCAGTGAGTGTAAATTAAAGGGAGATTCCACGTGAAATTATCTATCTGGAGCTGTGACTCCCCTGATTTCCTTATCACGCCGGGTATTCGTATACTCGGAACAGGTGCGGACACTTTGAACTCGGTGCAAGCTAGTTATTTTGAACGTTTTCATTGGCCAATTTTGAATTTTTGGACACTACAGACCGTGGAGCATGACAGCAACGGAACACGGAACAACATGCTCCGCGGTCTGTAGTGTTCAAAAATTCAAAATTGACCAATGAAAACGTTCAAAATAACTAGCTTGCACCGAGTTTCCGAATACCCGGCGTGCTATATTAGCCAATTTTCTCATGTTTCTCTGTTGAAAATGGGGTAATTTGTATTGAAGTGTTTGTAGAATGGATGAATTTTGATAAAATTAATGTCTAAGGGATTATAATATCACTTTGTTTTCTGATTAATCGTCGACTGCTTCAAAAGTTAAAAAGTAATTAGATAAACTAAAGTGCAACGGGTAAAAATATATAATGATTTATTACATTAAACAGGCGAATGAATGAATGCTGATATGCTTAATAGAGGGACGGAAGACTCCCCCCCCCCCCCCTTCTCTCTCTCTCTCTCTTTTTATCTTTTTTTTAGGGGGGGGGGGCGAACGTCCCCTCCGCCCCCTCTGGATCCGCCACTGATCACTCACTCACTCTTATTCATTGGCAATATGCGAGAGTCAAAAAAAGGTCTTGACTTTCAGCTTACCCTATTGTAATTTTCTTTTAATTTCCCAAATCGTTTCACTTTTTATGAAAACAAACATATTGTTATTTAATTTCAAAAGGTTTTTTTTTTTATATTTGTTGTTATTTGTTTAGCTACGTTTTCTTTGATATATTTTTTTTAATTTCTCCTAAGTACTATTTTTGTGGTAAAACTATTTCTTTGCTGATAATAACCTTCTTAACTGCCAAGAACAATGATTGCCCCACTAATTATTATAATAACATATATTTAACGACTGCTACGTGAAGTTGTTTATATGTATTCATCAATACGAATTCTTTCTGGGTTCCAGCCTAACTTCACATTTGTACGGTGATCTCTTGTCACGTTTCCATCGCAACTAAATCTGATCAAATCTTGTTTACCCGATATACATGTACTAGCAAAATGCCGAATATGCCGTGTAACAACATTTATATCATTTTGATATGATTGGTCGTCGAAGTGATCGCACGGTATATAGTCAAACCTTTATAAAAAAAAATGAGGGGGGGCTGACGGGAACTTGAAAATGTGCCCTTTATGTACATTTGCCATTTATAGACATTTTCACATTATATGTATTTGGAGAGATTAACATGCACTTTATAGACAGTCGGTGATGTTTTTATATATAGGTACCCTTTGAGACAGGATTGAATGTACATAGATAATCAGTTCCTATCGCCAATAATTTGCGATGTCGATTTGAGCATATGACGAGAAACACAGTTTCTATTACTAGGGATTTAAGGACATGTTCTACTCTCTGAGTAGTCAGTCCTTAAGTTCAGTTTCAAACAAATGTTTTCTACGAACTCCATCTCACAATGAATACAACGACAAAACGAGAACAAGATTAACAAATGGATTTAGATCAAATAAATAAAGATTCGATTTCCGAAAATATACTGAATTATTTTTGTATTTACGTAAATATATGATTATTGCATTTTTGCCTCTATATGACGCCATACAATGATTGACACAAAGTAAGCTATGCACACACTATAAGTAATACAATCTGATTAAAAACACTTCCATTGCCGCATCATACCATTAAGAGAGGAAACTTGGGCCCCATAAAATTAGTTTAACCCCGCCACTCCTTTTTTGAAGTTTCTGTACAAAGCCAGAAAATTGATTTTATAGGTATCGATTTTGTCTCTTTCTGTGAATATATGGGATTTTGGAACTGTTTCAACAATGTGACATCTTTTGTTTTAAATTTTGTTACTCTCACTTCTATACTGATATGTGTCGCCTCCCACGTCTCCCACGCCGCGACAGTTCAATAAAGGCGAGCAAGTGAGAGATGTAATTTAAATCAGATTGGAAGTAATACATATAAAATCAATTAAGTAGGTTACGGTTTGTTAAGCACGTTTTGCTACCTATATTCTACTTTTATATACAATACAACTTAATGTTTGGTTTTGTCCACACTTTTGATTCACTTTACAAAATATGAATGTAAGCGAACACAAAACTCAAGACTACCGTTGAAAAATACATTTAAATAAGAACACTGCAAATGCGTTGCTCTTCTACATATTAAAATCATACACCAAGAGGTGGGGAGAAGTAAAGGCTCTCGGTGGTATTTAGAATTACAGTAAATGACATGTGTAGATAAAGGTTCCAACTATTTCAGAAGGTACGACACCTTGGCTTATTTATATGATTCAAACTGTGAAGAACAATAGGTTAGATATCCCATTCCTATACCAAAATAGTATAATTTCAATAAGTCCTCCATTACACACATGCCATGGTTTGCTTTGGTTTGGTTTATGGTGTTTAACGCCACTTTCAACAATATTTCAGTTATAGTGTTGCGGTCAGTTTTATTGGTGAAGGAAACAGGAGTACCCGGAGAAAACTACCTGTCTGTCGCACGCGATCATGTAATTGCTAGTTGGACTTACTAGTCAAACCTACCTCAGAGTCAAATACAGTAAAAAGTACAGCTGCGAAATCATCACGCCTTTACCAATAAAGGAAAGTAAGCAGTCATGCGTGTACATGTGTGTTAAGGGTATCGAATTGAACTCTGATTGTACGAATTTACGGCAAGATTTTAAGACTGTGCTGTGTAGGTGTGGTAGTTTTTGATTTTCGTTCTATAATAAGAAGGGCTAAATATTTGACAAACACAAATAATGATAATGATAAACCGATCAAACCTCCAATTTACTGTCTGTAATCTAAGTCAATATACAATATACTTGAGATTGTTCGTACAAGGATGTAAATTTTCCTACATTTTTGTGAGAACGGAAAGTTGCCACAATATTAAATATCTTCTTGTGGATCGACATTTTTGATAGAGATGAAACACAATATTTAACCCAGCAACAGTATCAACATGTCAATTGTTGGGTTCCAATCATTAGGTTTGATGATTGTCGCAACCCAATACTACATCATAATCTAAATTGTCAATCACAGTTATTATACACTTATTGACTGGGTATGAGGGTAATATCACTTTTATTGTCCCCAAGGTACCAACTACAAAGGTATTTTCCGAGGTAACGTTGGTACATAGGGGTCAATTAAAGTGCTATTACCCGAATATCAAGTCTTTAAGTGTTTTATTATACTGAACAACTGTGCAATTGAAAATTCTAAATTAGGTCCTTTTCTGATGGATTTCCAGTCTACTTTATTAATGCTTTTTAAAACTAATACATTTCCATGTGTGAATTTGAAGAAGAAATTAATTTAAGAAAAAAACCAAAAAAAAAACACCATGTGATTAAAGTGCTATTCACCAACCGGTGAATAGTACTTTTCAGACAAATTGAATGAAACTATGGAAATAGTATTTTTATTGGAATAAAATTTATATAGAAAAAAGTATGAGAAGTATAATTAAAAAAGGATATTTAGCATTTTGAGTTGAGGTGAATTATGTACAGGGTTATATTCACCATGTGTTATTAGATACATGTCGGCTTTGACAGTTGAGAACTAGATATCAAGAGATGGGAAATTTTGGATTCCACCTACCAGTTTATCCCGCCACATGTTGTGCCTGGTCCAGCCACAATCTACATTTTCATCGGCATTAGGCTGTCGTTGTACTCTTTATGCATCTACGAAGTTTGACCATGTGAAAATGGTGTGGTCGGTTATATTGTTTAAAGTCTTATTTTCAATAGATAGATCTAAAACCCATTTTGGATACCCTAATTTCATCCATTTCTAAATGATATTCCCCCAAATGATCAAGTATAAGACATTACAGGGGCCTATCATTAGAAGTCTCAATCAATACTATGCATGAGTGTCGTGGACAAAAAAAAATACATAATTGTCAAACATGTTTTTATGTGACCCTCCAATGGAACATTGGAATAGGATCACTCAATACCAGGACCGTCTTAACAACATCATAGGCCCCCGGGCAAAGCAGTGCGCTAATACCCATATCTACACAATCATTCAGGAATAAAAATGTAAATGCCTATCAAATTAAGCATATGTATTTTTTATTGGTACTTCCAACAACATTAGTGTTTAAACCACATCTTACATAAATGGCACGTCACAATAACACTACATCTCTTAAAAGGCTATTAAATGCTACATTAATTTGTGTCTTGTTGTTACCGTTATATCATGCATACGAACATGATCGATTTGTATGTTAAGATCGAGACAGATCTATTTGTCTAATAATTAGGAGGGGGGGAAGGGGGAGGGTTGGAGGGGTTGTAAGCGAGTGTAAACACGATTTTCTATGAAAGCACTTAATGGCCTTTTGCCTTTCCCCTAAATCACAATATTTATGAATAATTATAAAAAAGCACATCATGTCAACTGTAATTATAAAATAATAAAAAGTTGTTTAAGTTAAAAAATATAATTTAGTCACTTACCTGATATATATTACAGGTGTATTGTAACCTTTTAGTTTATTTCAATTTTGTCTAAATGTTTTTAACGGGTGAAGGTAAGCTACAAGGAAGTATGATTCTAAATGGGGTTATCAAAGGAAACTTAATCTTATTTAAATACAACCATGTATGGGGTGAAATGGGGAAATCATTGCAATTCATGAATGACGATAAGTGGTTACATACATGTATTTATTACCGCTTTATAGCAGGAAATTTTAACACTGAAGTAAATGTAGATTGTGTGTGTGTGGGGGGGGGGGGGGGGTATATCTGATACCGGTATATCTGACCTTTCATCATATTTCATGTTACACGTTAACACGTACGATTATACTTCATTCAACCGGACTATTACGAATAAACAGATCTGATCAGCTTTCACAGGTGAAATATTGTAAAAACCGGTTTTCAAGGAATTGTAGATTATCTCAGAATATTTGTAAAATATAGATTTGGGTGATTTTATTTTTGTGTTTATCATCGACTAATTTACCTTTTTAAATTTAAATTTAATAAAAAAAAATTTATTTCATGCCCAGTTGACAGAAAACTGTTTATTGAAATTCTTATATTTCACGTTTTCTGTTGAATTTTACTTCTAAAATATAGCTACTTCTTGTAACTTTTAAAATGAAATCAGTTATATAAATTTCGCTCATGGCGAGTACTCTATACAACATTATGTGATAAAGTTTGTCAGTGACTTGCGCCCGCTATGTGGTTTTCTCCGGGTACTCCAGTTTCATCCACCAATAAAACTGACCGCCACGATATAACTGAAATATTGTTGAAAGTGGGGTTAAACACCATAACCCTAACCCTAACCTACTTATTGTAACTTTTAAAATGAAATCAGTTACATAAATTTTGTTCATGGAGAGGTGTACTCGATACAACATGTGATAAAGTTTGTCAGTGACTTGCGGCAGGTTGGTGGTTTTCTCTAGGTACTCCAGTTTCCTCCACCAATAAAACTGACCGCCAGATATAACTGAAATATTGTTGAAAGTGGCGTTAAAACAAAATAACCCCAACCTATACAATTTAAATGTAGAAAGAATGAACAAACAAACAAACAACTACAGTCAAACTTGTCTATAGCGACCATTGAAGGGAGTTCTGAAAAAGGGTCGCATAAGACAGGGGGTCGTTGAATAGAGGTTGTGATATTTGCTCACAACCATAACTACATGTAGAGGTTCACAACAATAACTACATGTAGAGGTTCACAACCATAACTACATGTAGAGGCTCACAACCATAACTACATGTAGAGGATCACAACCATAACTACATGTAGAGGTTCACAACAATAACTACATATAGAGGCTCACAACAATAACTACATGTAGAGGCTCACAACCATAACTACATGTAGAGGCTCACAACCATAACTACATGTAGAGGTTCACAGCCATAACTACATGTAGAGGTTCAAAACCATAACTACATGTAGAGGCTCACAACAATAACTACATGTAGAGGCTCACAACCATAGCTACATGTAGAGGCTCACAACCATAACTACATGTAGAGGCTCACAGCCATAACTACATGTAGAGGCTCACAACCATAACTACATGTAGAGGTTCACAACAATAACTACATGTAGAGGCTCACAGCCATAACTACATGTAGAGGCTCACAACCATAACTACATGTAGAGGCTCACAACCATAACTACATGTAGAGGCTCACAACAATAACTACATGTAGAGGTTCACAACCATAACTACATGTAGAGGCTCACAACCATAACTACATGTAGAGGTTCACAACCATAACTACATGTAGAGGCTCACAACAATAACTACATGTAGAGGTTCACAACAATAACTACATGTAGAGGTTCACAACCATAACTACATGTAGAGGCTCACAACAATAACTACATGTAGAGGCTCACAACCATAACTACATGTAGAGGCTCACAGCCATAACTACATGTAGAGGCTCACAACCATAACTACATGTAGAGGCTGACAACCATAACTACATGTAGAGGCTCACAACTATAACTACATGTAGAGGCTCACAACCATAACTACATGTAGAGGCTCACAACCATAACTACATGTAGAGGCTGACAACCATAACTACATGTAGAGGTTCACAACAATAACTACATGTAGAGGCTCACAACAATAACTACATGTAGAGGCTCACAACCATAACTACATGTAGAGGCTCAAAACCATAACTACATGTAGAGGCTAACAACAATACCTACATGTAGAGGCTTACAACCATAACTACATGTAGAGGCTCACAACAATAACTACATGTAGAGGCTCACAACCATAACTACATGTAGAGGCTCACAACTATAACTACATGTAGAGGTTCACAACAATAACTACATGTAGAGGCTCACAACCATAACTACATGTAGAGGCTCACAACCATAACTACATGTAGAGGCTCACAACCATAACTACATGTAGAGGCTCACAACTATAACTACATGTAGAGGCTCACAACAATAACTACATGTAGAGGCTCACAACCATAACTACATGTAGAGGCTCACAACCATAACTACATGTAGAGGCTCACAACCATAACTACATGTAGAGGTTCACAACCATAACTACATGTAGAGGCTCACAACAATAACTACATGTAGAGGCTCACAACAATAACTACATGTAGAGGCTCACAACCATAACTACATGTAGAGGCTCACAACAATACCTACATGTAGAGGCTTACAACCATAACTACATGTAGAGGCTCACAACCATAACTACATGTAGAGGCTCACAACAATAACTACATGTAGAGGCTCACAACCATAACTACATGTAGAGGCTCACAACCATAACTACATGTAGAGGCTCACAACCATAACTACATGTAGAGGCTCAAAACCATAACTACATGTAGAGGCTCACAACAATACCTACATGTAGAGGCTTACAACCATAACTACATGTAGAGGCTCACAACCATAACTACATGTAGAGGCTCACAACCATAACTACATGTAGAGGCTCAAAACCATAACTACATGTAGAGGCTCACAACAATACCTACATGTAGAGGCTTACAACCATAACTACATGTAGAGGCTCACAACCATAACTACATGTAGAGGCTCACAACAATAACTACATGTAGAGGCTCACAACCATAACTACATGTAGAGGCTCACAACTATAACTACATGTAGAGGTTCACAACAATAACTACATGTAGAGGCTCACAACCATAACTACATGTAGAGGCTCACAACCATAACTACATGTAGAGGCTCACAACCATAACTACATGTAGAGGCTCACAACTATAACTACATGTAGAGGCTCACAACAATAACTACATGTAGAGGCTCACAACCATAACTACATGTAGAGGCTCACAACCATAACTACATGTAGAGGCTCACAACCATAACTACATGTAGAGGTTCACAACCATAACTACATGTAGAGGCTCACAACAATAACTACATGTAGAGGCTCACAACAATAACTACATGTAGAGGCTCACAACCATAACTACATGTAGAGGCTCACAACAATACCTACATGTAGAGGCTCACAACCATAACTACATGTAGAGGCTCACAACCATAACTACATGTAGAGGCTCAAAACCATAACTACATGTAGAGGCTCACAACAATACCTACATGTAGAGGCTTACAACCATAACTACATGTAGAGGCTCACAACCATAACTACATGTAGAGGCTCACAACCATAACTACATGTAGAGGCTCAAAACCATAACTACATGTAGAGGCTCACAACAATACCTACATGTAGAGGCTTACAACCATAACTACATGTAGAGGCTCACAACCATAACTACATGTAGAGGCTCACCACCATAACTACATGTAGAGGCTCACAACAATAACTACATGTAGAGGCTCACAACCATAACTACATGTAGAGGTTCACAACTATAACTACATGTAGAGGCTCAAAACCATAACTACATGTAGAGGTTCACACCCATAACTACATGTAGAGGATCACAACCATAACTACATGTAGAGGCTCACAACCATAACTACATGTAGAGGCTCAAAACCATAACTACATGTAGAGGCTCACAAACATAACTACATGTAGAGGCTCAAAACCATAACTACATGTAGAGGCTCACAACCATAACTACATGTAGAGGCTCAAAACCATAACTACATGTAGAGGCTCACAACAATAACTACATGTAGAGGCTCAAAACCATAACTACATGTAGAGGCTCACAACCATAACTACATGTAGAGGCTCAAAACCATAACTACATGTAGAGGCTCAAAACCATAACTACATGTAGAGGCTCACAACCATAACTACATGTAGAGGCTCAAAACCATAACTACATGTAGAGGCTCACAACCATAACTACATGTAGAGGCTCACAACCATAACTACATGTAGAGGCTCACAACCATAACTACATGTAGAGGCTCACAACTATAACTACATGTAGAGGCTTACAACCATAACTACATGTAGAGGCTCACAACCATAACTACATGTAGAGGTTCACAACCATGACTACATGTAGAGGCTCACAACCATAACTACATGTAGAGGTTCACAACCATAACTACATGTAGAGGCTCACAACCATAACTACATGTAGAGGTTCACACCCATAACTACATGTAGAGGTTCACAACCATAACTACATGTAGAGGTTCACAACCATAACTACATGTAGAGGCTCACAACCATAACTACATGTAGAGGCTCACACCCATAACTACATGTAGAGGCTCACAACAATAACTACATGTAGAGGCTCACAACCATAACTACATGTAGAGGCTCACAACCATAACTACATGTAGAGGCTCACAACAATAACTACATGTAGAGGTTCACAGCCATAACTACATGTAGAGGTTCACAACAATAACTACATGTAGATGCTCAAAACCATAACTACATGTAGAGGCTCACAACCATAACTACATGTAGAGGCTCACAACCATAACTACATGTAGAGGATCACAACCATAACTACATGTAGAGGATCACAACCATAACTACATGTAGAGGATCACAACCATAACTACATGTAGAGGCTCACAACAATACCTACATGTAGAGGCTTACAACCATAACTACATGTAGATGCTCACAACCATAACTACATGTAGAGGCTCAAAACCATAACTACATGTAGAGGCTTACAACCATAACTACATGTAGAGGTTCACAACCATAACTACATGTAGAGGTTCACAACTATAACTACATGTAGAGGCTCACAACAATAACTACATGTAGAGGATCACAACCATAACTACATGTAGAGGTTCACAACCATAACTACATGTAGAGGATCACAACCATAACTACATGTAGAGGTTCAGAACCATAACTACATGTAGAGGTTCACAACCATAACTACATGTAGAGGCTCAAAACCATAACTACATGTAGAGACTCACAACCATAACTACATGTAGAGGTTCACAACTATAACTACATGTAGAGGCTCACAACCATAACTACATGTAGAGGCTCACAACCATAACTACATGTAGAGGCTCACAACCATAACTACATGCAAAGGCTCACAACTATAACTACATGTAGAGGTTCACAACCATAGCTACATGTAGAGGTTCACAACATAACTACATGTAGAGGCTTACAACCATAACTACATGTAGAGGTTCACAACCATAACTACATGTAGAGACTCACAACCATAACTACATGTAGAGGCTCACAACAATAACTACATGTAGAGGCTCACAACAATAACTACATGTAGAGGCTCACAACTATAACTACATGTAGATGCTCACAACCATAACTACATGTAGAGACTCACAACCATAACTACATGTAGAGGCTCACAACAATAACTACATGTAGAGGTTCACAGCAATAACTAAATGTAGAGGTTCACAACCATAACTACATGTAGAGGCTCACAACCATAACTACATGTAGAGGATCACAACCATAACTACATGTAGAGGCTCACAACCATAACTACATGTAGAGGCTCACAACAATAACTACATGTAGAGGTTCACAACAATAACTACATGTAGAGGCTCACAACCATAACTACATGTAGAGGCTCACAACGATAACTACATGTAGAGGCTCACAACAATAACTACATGTAGAGGCTCACAACCATAACTACATGTAGAGGCTCACACCCATAACTACATGTAGAGGATCACAACCATAACTACATGTAGAGGCTCACAACCATAACTACATGTAGAGGCTCACAACCATAACTACATGTAGAGGATCACAACCATAACTACATGTAGAGGCTCACAACGATAACTACATGTAGAGGCTCACACCCATAACTACATGTAGAGGTTCACAACCATAACTACATGTAGAGGCTCACAACCATAACTACATGTAGATGCTCACAACCATAACTACATGTAGAGGCTCACAACCATAACTACATGTAGAGGCTTACAACAATAACTACATGTAGAGGTTCACAACAATAACTACATGTAGAGGCTCACAACAATAACTACATGTAGATGCTCACAACCATAGCTACATGTAGAGGTTCACAACCATAACGACATGTAGAGGATCACAACCATAACTACATGTAGAGGCTCACAACAATAACTACATGTAGATGCTCAAAACCATAACTACATGTAGAGGTTCACAACAATACTTACATGTAGAGGCTCACAACCATAACTACATGTAGATGCTCAAAACCATAACTACATGTAGAGGCTCACAACCATAACTACATGTAGAGGCTTACAACAATAACTACATGTAGAGGTTCACAACAATAACTACATGTAGAGGCTCACAACAATAACTACATGTAGATGCTCACAACAATAACTACATGTAGAGGTTCCCAACCATAACTACATGTAGAGGATCACAACCATAACTACATGTAGAGGCTCACAACCATAACTACATGTAGATGCTCACAACCATAACTACATGTAGAGGCTCACAACCATAACTACATGTAGAGGTTCACAACAATAACTACATGTAGAGGCTTACAACCATAACTACATGTAGAGGTTCACAACAATAACTACATGTAGAGGCTCACAACAATAACTACATGTAGATGCTCACAACCATAACTACATGTAGAGGTTCACAACCATAACTACATGTAGAGGCTCACAACAATAACTACATGTAGAGGTTCACAACCATAACTACATGTAGATGCTCACAACTATAACTACATGTAGAGGATCACAACCATAACTACATGTAGAGGCTCACAACAATAACTACATGTAGAGTTTCACAACCATAACTACATGTAGATGCTCACAACTATAACTACATGTAGAGGATCACAACCATAACTACATGTAGAGGCTCACAACAATAACTACATGTAGATGCTCAAAACCATAACTACATGTAGAGGCTCACAACAATACCTACATGTAGAGGCTCACAACAATACCTACATGTAGAGGCTCACAACCATAACTACATGTAGAGGCTCACAACAATAACTACATGTAGATGCTCAAAACCATAACTACATGTAGAGGCTCACAACAATACCTACATGTAGAGGCTCACAACAATAACTACATGTAGAGGCTCACAACCATAACTACATGTAGAGGCTCACAACAATAACTACATGTAGATGCTCAAAACCATAACTACATGTAGAGGCTCACAACCATAACTACATGTAGAGGCTCACAACTATAACTACATGTAGAGGCTCACAACCATAACTACATGTAGAGGCTCACAACAATAACTACATGTAGAGGCTCACAACAATAACTACATGTAGAGGCTCACAACTATAACTACATGTAGAGGCTCACAACAATAACTACATGTAGATGCTTACAACCATAACTACATGTAGAGGCTCACAACCATAACTACATGTAGAGGCTCACAACTATAACTACATGTAGAGGCTCACAACCATAACTACATGTAGAGGCTCACAACAATAACTACATGTAGAGGTTCACAACTATAACTACATGTAGAGGTTCACAACTATAACTACATGTAGAGGCTCACAACCATAACTACATGTAGAGGCTCACAACTATAACTACATGTAGAGGCTCACAACCATAACTACATGTAGAGGCTCACAACAATAACTACATGTAGATGCTCAAAACCATAACTACATGTAGAGGCTCACAACCATAACTACATGTAGAGGATCACAACCATAACTACATGTAGAGGCTCACAACAATAACTACATGTAGAGGCTCACAACAATAACTACATGTAGAGGTTCACAACCATAGCTACATGTAGAGGCTCACAACTATAACTACATGTAGAGGCTTACAACCATAACTACATGTAGAGGCTTACAACCATAACTACATGTAGAGGCTTACAACCATAACTACATGTAGAGGCTCACAACTATAACTACATGTAGAGGCTCACAACAATAACTACATGTAGAGGCTCACAACAATAACTACATGTAGAGGTTCACAACCATAGCTACATGTAGAGGCTCACAACTATAACTACATGTAGAGGCTTACAACCATAACTACATGTAGAGGCTTACAACCATAACTACATGTAGAGGCTTACAACCATAACTACATGTAGAGGCTCACAACTATAACTACATGTAGAGGCTTACAACCATAACTACATGTAGAGGCTCACAACCATAACTACATGTAGAGGTTCAAAACCATAACTACATGTAGAGGCTCACAACCATAACTACATGTAGAGGCTCACAACTATAACTACATGTAGAGGTTCACAACCATAACTACATGTAGAGGCTCACAACCATAACTACATGTAGAGGCTCACAACCATAACTACATGTAGAGGCTCACAACCATAACTACATGTAGAGGCTCACAACCATAACTACATGTAGAGGCTCACAACCATAACTACATGTAGAGGCTAACAACTATAACTACATGTAGAGGCTCACAACTATAACTACATGTAGAGGCTCACAACCATAACTACATGTAGAGGCTCACAACCATAACTACATGTAGAGGCTCACAACTATAACTACATGTAGAGGCTCACAACTATAACTACATGTAGAGGCTCACAACCATAACTACATGTAGAGGCTCACAACCATAACTACATGTAGAGGCTCACAACAATAACTACATGTAGAGGCTCACAACCATAACTACATGTAGAGGCTCACAACTATAACTACATGTAGAGGCTCACAACCATAACTACACGTAGAGGCTCACAACCATAACTACATGTAGAGGTTCACAACCATAACTACATGTAGAGGTTCACAACAATAACTACATGTAGAGGCTAACAACCATAACTACATGTAGAGGCTCACAACTATAACTACATGTAGAGGCTCACAACCATAACTACATGTAGAGGTTCAAAACCATAACTACATGTAGAGGCTCACAACCATAACTACATGTAGAGGCTCACAACTATAACTACATGTAGAGGTTCACAACCATAACTACATGTAGAGGCTCACAACCATAACTACATGTAGAGGCTCACAACCATAACTACATGTAGAGGCTCACAACCATAACTACATGTAGAGGCTCACAACCATAACTACATGTAGAGGCTCACAACCATAACTACATGTAGAGGCTAACAACTATAACTACATGTAGAGGCTCACAACTATAACTACATGTAGAGGCTCACAACCATAACTACATGTAGAGGCTCACAACCATAACTACATGTAGAGGCTCACAACTATAACTACATGTAGAGGCTCACAACTATAACTACATGTAGAGGCTCACAACCATAACTACATGTAGAGGCTCACAACCATAACTACATGTAGAGGCTCACAACAATAACTACATGTAGAGGCTCACAACCATAACTACATGTAGAGGCTCACAACTATAACTACATGTAGAGGCTCACAACCATAACTACACGTAGAGGCTCACAACCATAACTACATGTAGAGGTTCACAACCATAACTACATGTAGAGGTTCACAACAATAACTACATGTAGAGGCTAACAACCATAACTACATGTAGAGGCTCACAACTATAACTACATGTAGAGGCTCACAACCATAACTACATGTAGAGGCTCACAACCATAACTACATGTAGAGGCTCACAACAATAACTACATGTAGAGGCTCACAACAATAACTACACGTAGAGGCTCACAACCATAACTACACGTAGAGGCTCACAACCATAACTACATGTAGAGGTTCACAACTATAACTACATATAGAGGATCACAACCATAACTACATGTAGAGGCTCACAACTATAACTACATGTAGAGGCTCACAACCATAACTACACGTAGAGGTTCACAACTATAACTACATGTAGAGGCTCACAACCATAACTACATGTAGAGGCTCACAACCATAACTACATGTAGAGGCTCACAACTATAACTACATGTAGAGGCTCACAACCATAACTACATGTAGAGGCTCACAACCATAACTACATGTAGAGGCTCACAACAATAACTACATGTAGAGGCTCACAACAATAACTACACGTAGAGGCTCACAACCATAACTACACGTAGAGGCTCACAACCATAACTACATGTAGAGGTTCACAACTATAACTACATATAGAGGATCACAACCATAACTACATGTAGAGGCTCACAACTATAACTACATGTAGAGGCTCACAACCATAACTACACGTAGAGGTTCACAACTATAACTACATGTAGAGGCTCACAACCATAACTACATGTAGAGGCTCACAACCATAACTACATGTAGAGGCTCACAACCACAACTACATATAGAGGATCACAACCATAACTACATGTAGAGGCTCACAACTATAACTACATGTAGAGGCTCACAACCATAACTACATATAGAGGATCAAAACCATAACTACATGTAGAGGCTCACAACAATAACTACATGTAGAGGATCACAACCATAACTACATGTAGAGGTTCACAACGATAACTACATGTAGAGGCTCACAACAATAACTACATGTAGAGGCTCACAACAATAACTACACGTAGAGGCTCACAACCATAACTACATGTAGAGGCTCACAACAATAACTACACGTAGAGGCTCACAACCATAACTACACGTAGAGGCTCACAACCATAACTACATGTAGAGGTTCACAACTATAACTACATATAGAGGATCACAACCATAACTACATGTAGAGGCTCACAACTATAACTACATGTAGAGGCTCACAACCATAACTACACGTAGAGGTTCACAACTATAACTACATGTAGAGGCTCACAACCATAACTACATGTAGAGGCTCACAACCATAACTACATGTAGAGGCTCACAAATATAACTACATGTAGAGGCTCACAACCATAACTACATGTAGAGGCTCACAACCATAACTACATGTAGAGGCTCACAACAATAACTACATGTAGAGGCTCACAACAATAACTACACGTAGAGGCTCACAACCATAACTACACGTAGAGGCTCACAACCATAACTACATGTAGAGGTTCACAACTATAACTACATATAGAGGATCACAACCATAACTACATGTAGAGGCTCACAACTATAACTACATGTAGAGGCTCACAACCATAACTACACGTAGAGGTTCACAACTATAACTACATGTAGAGGCTCACAACCATAACTACATGTAGAGGCTCACAACCATAACTACATGTAGAGGCTCACAACCACAACTACATATAGAGGATCACAACCATAACTACATGTAGAGGCTCACAACTATAACTACATGTAGAGGCTCACAACCATAACTACATATAGAGGATCAAAACCATAACTACATGTAGAGGCTCACAACAATAACTACATGTAGAGGATCACAACCATAACTACATGTAGAGGTTCACAACGATAACTACATGTAGAGGCTCACAACAATAACTACATGTAGAGGCTCACAACAATAACTACACGTAGAGGCTCACAACCATAACTACATGTAGAGGCTCACAACAATAACTACATGTAGAGGCTCACAACCATAACTACATGTAGAGGCTCACAACAATAACTACATGTAGAGGCTCACAACCATAACTACATGTAGAGGCTCACAACGATAACTACATGTAGAGGCTCACAACAATAACTACATGTAGAGGCTCACAACCATAACTACATGTAGAGGCTCACACCCATAACTACATGTAGAGGATCACAACCATAACTACATGTAGAGGCTCACAACCATAACTACATGTAGAGGCTCACAACCATAACTACATGTAGAGGATCACAACCATAACTACATGTAGAGGCTCACAACGATAACTACATGTAGAGGCTCACACCCATAACTACATGTAGAGGTTCACAACCATAACTACATGTAGAGGCTCACAACCATAACTACATGTAGATGCTCACAACCATAACTACATGTAGAGGCTCACAACCATAACTACATGTAGAGGCTTACAACAATAACTACATGTAGAGGTTCACAACAATAACTACATGTAGAGGCTCACAACAATAACTACATGTAGATGCTCACAACCATAACTACATGTAGAGGTTCACAACCATAACGACATGTAGAGGATCACAACTATAACTACATGTAGAGGCTCACAACAATAACTACATGTAGATGCTCAAAACCATAACTACATGTAGAGGTTCACAACAATACCTACATGTAGAGGCTCACAACCATAACTACATGTAGATGCTCAAAACCATAACTACATGTAGAGGCTCACAACCATAACTACATGTAGAGGCTTACAACAATAACTACATGTAGAGGTTCACAACAATAACTACATGTAGAGGCTCACAACAATAACTACATGTAGATGCTCACAACCATAACTACATGTAGAGGTTCCCAACCATAACTACATGTAGAGGATCACAACCATAACTACATGTAGAGGCTCACAACCATAACTACATGTAGATGCTCACAACCATAACTACATGTAGAGGCTCACAACCATAACTACATGTAGAGGTTCACAACAATAACTACATGTAGAGGCTTACAACCATAACTACAAGTAGAGGTTCACAACAATAACTACATGTAGAGGCTCACAACAATAACTACATGTAGATGCTCACAACCATAACTACATGTAGAGGTTCACAACCATAACTACATGTAGAGGCTCACAACAATAACTACATGTAGAGGTTCACAACCATAACTACATGTAGATGCTCACAACTATAACTACATGTAGAGGATCACAACCATAACTACATGTAGAGGCTCACAACAATAACTACATGTAGAGGTTCACAACCATAACTACATGTAGATGCTCACAACTATAACTACATGTAGAGGATCACAACCATAACTACATGTAGAGGCTCACAACAATAACTACATGTAGATGCTCAAAACCATAACTACATGTAGAGGCTCACAACAATACCTACATGTAGAGGCTCACAACAATACCTACATGTAGAGGCTCACAACCATAACTACATGTAGAGGCTCACAACAATAACTACATGTAGATGCTCAAAACCATAACTACATGTAGAGGCTCACAACAATACCTACATGTAGAGGCTCACAACAATAACTACATGTAGAGGCTCACAACCATAACTACATGTAGAGGCTCACAACAATAACTACATGTAGATGCTCAAAACCATAACTACATGTAGAGGCTCACAACCATAACTACATGTAGAGGCTCACAACTATAACTACATGTAGAGGCTCACAACCATAACTACATGTAGAGGCTCACAACAATAACTACATGTAGAGGCTCACAACAATAACTACATGTAGAGGCTCACAACTATAACTACATGTAGAGGCTCACAACAATAACTACATGTAGATGCTTACAACCATAACTACATGTAGAGGCTCACAACCATAACTACATGTAGAGGCTCACAACTATAACTACATGTAGAGGCTCACAACCATAACTACATGTAGAGGCTCACAACAATAACTACATGTAGAGGTTCACAACTATAACTACATGTAGAGGTTCACAACTATAACTACATGTAGAGGCTCACAACCATAACTACATGTAGAGGCTCACAACTATAACTACATGTAGAGGCTCACAACCATAACTACATGTAGAGGCTCACAACAATAACTACATGTAGATGCTCAAAACCATAACTACATGTAGAGGCTCACAACCATAACTACATGTAGAGGATCACAACCATAACTACATGTAGAGGCTCACAACAATAACTACATGTAGATGCTCACAACCATAACTACATGTAGAGGCTCACAACGATAACTACATGTAGAGGCTCACAACAATAACTACATGTAGAGGCTCACAACCATAACTACATGTAGAGGCTCACACCCATAACTACATGTAGAGGATCACAACCATAACTACATGTAGAGGCTCACAACCATAACTACATGTAGAGGCTCACAACCATAACTACATGTAGAGGATCACAACCATAACTACATGTAGAGGCTCACAACGATAACTACATGTAGAGGCTCACACCCATAACTACATGTAGAGGTTCACAACCATAACTACATGTAGAGGCTCACAACCATAACTACATGTAGATGCTCACAACCATAACTACATGTAGAGGCTCACAACCATAACTACATGTAGAGGCTTACAACAATAACTACATGTAGAGGTTCACAACAATAACTACATGTAGAGGCTCACAACAATAACTACATGTAGATGCTCACAACCATAACTACATGTAGAGGTTCACAACCATGTAGAGGCTCACAACAATAACTACATGTAGATGCTCAAAACCATAACTACATGTAGAGGTTCACAACAATACCTACATGTAGAGGCTCACAACCATAACTACATGTAGATGCTCAAAACCATAACTACATGTAGAGGCTCACAACCATAACTACATGTAGAGGCTTACAACAATAACTACATGTAGAGGTTCACAACAATAACTACATGTAGAGGCTCACAACAATAACTACATGTAGATGCTCACAACCATAACTACATGTAGAGGTTCCCAACCATAACTACATGTAGAGGATCACAACCATAACTACATGTAGAGGCTCACAACCATAACTACATGTAGATGCTCACAACCATAACTACATGTAGAGGCTCACAACCATAACTACATGTAGAGGTTCACAACAATAACTACATGTAGAGGCTTACAACCATAACTACAAGTAGAGGTTCACAACAATAACTACATGTAGAGGCTCACAACAATAACTACATGTAGATGCTCACAACCATAGCTACATGTAGAGGTTCACAACCATAACTACATGTAGAGGCTCACAACAATAACTACATGTAGAGGTTCACAACCATAACTACATGTAGATGCTCACAACTATAACTACATGTAGAGGATCACAACCATAACTACATGTAGAGGCTCACAACAATAACTACATGTAGAGGTTCACAACCATAACTACATGTAGATGCTCACAACTATAACTACATGTAGAGGATCACAACCATAACTACATGTAGAGGCTCACAACAATAACTACATGTAGATGCTCAAAACCATAACTACATGTAGAGGCTCACAACAATACCTACATGTAGAGGCTCACAACAATACCTACATGTAGAGGCTCACAACCATAACTACATGTAGAGGCTCACAACAATAACTACATGTAGATGCTCAAAACCATAACTACATGTAGAGGCTCACAACAATACCTACATGTAGAGGCTCACAACAATAACTACATGTAGAGGCTCACAACCATAACTACATGTAGAGACTCACAACAATAACTACATGTAGATGCTCAAAACCATAACTACATGTAGAGGCTCACAACCATAACTACATGTAGAGGCTCACAACTATAACTACATGTAGAGGCTCACAACCATAACTACATGTAGAGGCTCACAACAATAACTACATGTAGAGGCTCACAACAATAACTACATGTAGAGGCTCACAACTATAACTACATGTAGAGGCTCACAACAATAACTACATGTAGATGCTTACAACCATAACTACATGTAGAGGCTCACAACCATAACTACATGTAGAGGCTCACAACTATAACTACATGTAGAGGCTCACAACCATAACTACATGTAGAGGCTCACAACAATAACTACATGTAGAGGTTCACAACTATAACTACATGTAGAGGTTCACAACTATAACTACATGTAGAGGCTCACAACCATAACTACATGTAGAGGCTCACAACTATAACTACATGTAGAGGCTCACAACCATAACTACATGTAGAGGCTCACAACAATAACTACATGTAGATGCTCAAAACCATAACTACATGTAGAGGCTCACAACCATAACTACATGTAGAGGATCACAACCATAACTACATGTAGAGGCTCACAACAATAACTACATGTAGAGGCTCACAACAATAACTACATGTAGAGGTTCACAACCATAGCTACATGTAGAGGCTCACAACTATAACTACATGTAGAGGCTTACAACCATAACTACATGTAGAGGCTTACAACCATAACTACATGTAGAGGCTTACAACCATAACTACATGTAGAGGCTCACAACTATAACTACATGTAGAGGCTTACAACCATAACTACATGTAGAGGCTCACAACCATAACTACATGTAGAGGTTCAAAACCATAACTACATGTAGAGGCTCACAACCATAACTACATGTAGAGGCTCACAACTATAACTACATGTAGAGGCTTACAACCATAACTACATGTAGAGGCTCACAACTATAACTACATGTAGAGGTTCACAACCATAACTACATGTAGAGGCTCACAACCATAACTACATGTAGAGGCTCACAACCATAACTACATGTAGAGGCTCACAACCATAACTACATGTAGAGGCTCACAACCATAACTACATGTAGAGGCTCACAACCATAACTACATGTAGAGGCTCACAACTATAACTACATGTAGAGGCTCACAACTATAACTACATGTAGAGGCTCACAACCATAACTACATGTAGAGGCTCACAACCATAACTACATGTAGAGGCTCACAACTATAACTACATGTAGAGGCTCACAACTATAACTACATGTAGAGGCTCACAACCATAACTACATGTAGAGGCTCACAACCATAACTACATGTAGAGGCTCACAACCATAACTACATGTAGAGGCTCACAACCATAACTACACGTAGAGGCTCACAACCATAACTACATGTAGAGGTTCACAACTATAACTACATGTAGAGGCTAACAACCATAACTACATGTAGAGGCTCACAACTATAACTACATGTAGAGGCTCACAACCATAACTACATGTAGAGGCTCACAACCATAACTACATGTAGAGGCTCACAACAATAACTACATGTAGAGGCTCACAACAATAACTACACGTAGAGGCTCACAACCATAACTACACGTAGAGGCTCACAACCATAACTACATGTAGAGGTTCACAACTATAACTACATATAGAGGATCACAACCATAACTACATGTAGAGGCTCACAACTATAACTACATGTAGAGGCTCACAACCATAACTACACGTAGAGGTTCACAACTATAACTACATGTAGAGGCTCACAACTATAACTACATGTAGAGGCTCACAACCATAACTACATGTAGAGGCTCACAACCATAACTACATGTAGAGGCTCACAACCACAACTACATATAGAGGATCACAACCATAACTACATGTAGAGGCTCACAACTATAACTACATGTAGAGGCTCACAACCATAACTACATATAGAGGATCAAAACCATAACTACATGTAGAGGCTCACAACAATAACTACATGTAGAGGATCACAACCATAACTACATGTAGAGGTTCACAACGATAACTACATGTAGAGGCTCACAACAATAACTACATGTAGAGGCTCACAACAATAACTACACGTAGAGGCTCACAACCATAACTACATGTAGAGGCTCACAACAATAACTACATGTAGAGGCTCACAACCATAACTACATGTAGAGGCTCACAACAATAACTACATGTAGAGGCTCACAACCATAACTACATGTAGAGGCTCACAACCATAACTACATGTAGAGGCTCACAACCATAACTACATGTAGAGGCTCACAACCATAACTACATGTAGAGGATCACAACCATAACTACATGTAGAGGCTCACAACAATAACTACATGTAGAGGCTCACAACCATAACTACATGTAGAGGCTCACAACAATAACTACATGTAGAGGTTCACAACCATAACTACATGTAGAGGCTCACAACCATAACTACATGTAGAGACTCACAACCATAACTACATGTAGAGGCTCACAACTATAACTACATGTAGAGGCTCACAACTATAACTACATGTAGAGGCTCACAACCATAACTACATGTAGAGATTCACAACTATAACTACATGTAGAAATTCACAACTATAACTACATATAGAGGCTCACAACCATAACTACATGTAGAGGCTCACAACCATAACTACATGTAGAGGCTCACAACTATAACTACATGTAGAGGCTCACAACTATAACTACATGTAGAGGCTCACAACCATAACTACATGTAGAGACTCACAACCATAACTACATGTAGAGGCTCACAACCATAACTACATGTAGAGGCTAACAACTATAACTACATGTAGAGGCTCACAACCATAACTACATATAGAGACTCACAACCATAACTACATGTAGAGATTCACAACTATAACTACATATAGAGGCTCACAACCATAACTACATGTAGAGGCTAACAACTATAATTAGATGTATAGGCTCACAACTATAACTACATGTAGAGGCTAACAACTATAACTACATGTAGAGGCTCACAACTATAACTACATGTAGAGGCTCACAACTATAACTACATGTAGAGACTCACAACTATAACTACATGTAGAGGCTCACAACCATAACTACATGTAGAGGCTCACCAAATCTGAATTACTCAACGAAGCCTGATTTACTCATCAAATCTGAATTACTCAACTAAGCCCGATTTACTCACCAAATCTGAATTACTCAACTAAGCCTGATTTACTCACCAAATCGGAATTACTCAACTAAGACTGAATTACTCACCAGGTTACTCATTTACTCTTTGTGTTCAAAAAGTTTATAGTTTCTGATACAATAATTCCTAATTTTCTCCATGTTTTTGTCACATGTACCACATTAAATATGGAACAGTTCTTAAGGACTTTACATGCATCATTTTTACTATGTTAAAAATCATATGGAAGATAAAAAAAATTGTAGTTTGAGCCAATCAGAAACAAAAAATGACCATGATGGTCATGGTTTTTGTCATATTCAGATGAAATGAGAAGCATTTGCAGAGGACTTCACAAACATCTTTTGAAATAAGACTCAGACATGGACTTGTAGTTTATGGGAAGATTTAAATAAACATCAGCCAATCAAAAAAACAATAATTGCAATTGGTGGCCATGTTTGTTTTTGACTGATTAAGACAAAATTAAGATGGACCTCACAAACTTTACATCTATTAAATTACAATCATGTGATTTAGTAGTTCTGAGCAGCAGATTTCATAATTTCTGCAACTGCCCATGGAACCAGGATAAATAAGTTAAGTTGACCACAAAACCCTGAATATGTTAAAGAGCATCCAATTATTGGTCAGTCAATCTGGATTGTCGTTGGTGTTGTATATTTGATTGGTCTGTGGTGTTGTCCCCTCTATCTGGATTTTGATTGTTCATTTGTGTTGTCTATCTGGAGTGTGATTGGTCAATGATGTTGTCATGTGTATCTGGAATGTGATTGGTCATTGATGTTGTCATATGTATCTGGAATGTGATTGCATTGGTCACTGATGTTGTTATATGTATCTGGAATGTGATTGGTCATTGATGTTGTCATGTGTATCTGGAATGTGATTGATCACTGATGTTGTCATGTGTATCTGGAATGTGATTGATCACTGATGTTGTCATGTGTATCTGGAATGTGATTGGTCATTGATGTTGTCATATGTATCTGGAATGTGATTGCATTGGTCACTGATGTTGTTATATGTATCTGGAATGTGATTGGTCATTGATGTTGTCATGTGTATCTGGAATGTGATTGATCACTGATGTTGTCATGTGTATCTGGAATGTGATTGATCACTGATGTTGTCATGTGTATCTGGAATGTGATTGGTCATTGATGTTGTCATGTGTATCTGGAATGTGATTGGTCATTGATGTTGTCATGTGTATCTAGAATGTGATTGATCACTGATGTTGCCATGTCATGTGTATCTGGAATGTGATTGGTCTTTGGTGCTGCCCTGTCTTTCTGTCTGTTATACTTTTTTGATAGATTTTAGTATAATCTCTAACTCATAATAGAAAAGGGAAAGATATGTAAGGAGAGGGGCAGAGTTTGTTCTCGTGGGGATGCAAATGATTTCTTGAAAATATCCCTCCCAACTCGACAATCAATAACGAACTCCACCATACTGACAACTTCATTTTCTGTGTACCATCTGATGTCTTTTGTGCTTTGAGTGACAAAACAAGTTGAGTTGAGACCCAAAACTCACTATTATAAATATCTGAATGAAAATAGCATTCAGGTCCCAGACTTTTAGATTATTAAATGATAATGGCCCTCTAAACTGATATAATAGGTACTCTCCAGTCATTGAGATAAATTTGAGGTGGTATAAAATATATAAGGTGATATTCCTTACCGTAAAATAACAAAAATAATGCAACTCAAAAAATAAAACATCAATGGTTTTATTAACATCTAAAAATTAATAAATATAAAAACTAAACAAATTTGTCAATATGTAGCAAAATATGGTACATTATCTGTAAAATATTATCTACAACAGTCTTGTAAAATTAGTCTATTCCTACGATTCAGAACTGTCCCTAAAAATAAGCCTATAAAGTACTATCAACAATAGTTTCTTAAAATCAGCTTTGCTAGAAGCATCAAACAATAATCCCTTATTGATTCTTCTATTAACAAGCATCAACAATAGTCCTTAAAAACTAGTCTTTTTAGAAGCATCAACAATAGCCCCTAAAAAACTAGTCTTTTTAGAAGCATCAACAATAGCCCCTAAAAAACTAGTCTTTTTAGAAGCATCAACAATAGCCCCTAAAAAACTAGTCTTTTTAGAAGCATCAACAATAGCCCCTAAAAATCTGTTGAATAGCATCTACAACGGCCCCTTATAATGAGTCTACAGTCTAAAAGTAACAACAACAATATAATAACCCCCTTATATAAGCCTGTAAAGTAGCACCTATGATAGGAGTGGAGTGGATGGTCTCTTGTGGCAGACTGATTTAGTAGAATTTTAATACTACAGTAGAAAGTGGCATTATAAGCATCTTTGCCTTGGCTAGCGGAGATGTATTTTAAGAGGAGTTGTGGTCTCTTGTAGAGGTGATTCACTAGGACCATTACTACTTCAGTAGAAAGTTGTAATCTAAGAGGGGTGGTTTCTTGAAGGACGACAATGTACGACTACCAGTAGAAAGTGGAATTATAAAAAAATGTGGTTTCTTGCATGGATGATTCAGTAGGACCATTAATACTTCAGTAGAATGTGGCATTATAGGAGGGTAGTTTCATGTAGGGATGACACTGTAGGACTATTACCAGTAGAATGTGGCATTATAGGAGGGTAGTTTCATGTAGGGATGACACTGTAGGACTATTACCAGTAGAATGTGACATTATAGGAGGGTAGTTTCATGTAGGGATGACACTGTAGGACTATTACCAGTAGAATGTGGCATTATAGGAGGGTAGTTTCATGTAGGGATGACACTGTATGACTATTACCAGTAGAATGTGGCATTATAGGAGGGTAGTTTCATGTAGGGATGACACTGTACGACTATTACCAGTAGAATGTGGCATTATAGGAGGGTAGTTTCATGTAGGGATGACACTGTAGGACTATTACCAGTAGAATGTGGCATTATAGGAGGGTAGTTTTATGTAGGGATGACACTGTAGGACTATTACCAGTAGAATGTGGCATTATAAGAGGGTAGTTTCATGTAGGGATGACACTAGGACTATTACCAGTAGAATGTGGCATTATAGGAGGGTAGTTTCATGTAGGGATGACACTGTACGACTATTACCAGTAGAATGTGGCATTATAGGAGGGTAGTTTCATGTAGGGATGACACTGTAGGAATATTACCAGTAGAATGTGGCATTATAGGAGGGTAGTTTTATGTAGGGATGACACTGTAGGACTATTACCAGTAGAATGTGACATTATAGGAGGGTAGTTTCATGTAGGGATGACACTGTACGACTATTACCAGTAGAATGTGGCATTATAGGAGGGTAGTTTCATGTAGGGATGACACTGTAGGACTATTACCAGTAGAATGTGGCATTATAGGAGGGTAGTTTCATGTAGGGATGACACTGTAGGACTATTACCAGTAGAATGTGGCATTATAGGAGGGTAGTTTTATGTAGGGATGACACTGTACGACTATTACCAGTAGAATGTGACATTATAGGAGGGTAGTTTCATGTAGGGATGACACTGTACGACTATTACCAGTAGAATGTGGCATTATAGGAGGGTAGTTTTATGTAGGGATGACACTGTAGGACTATTACCAGTAGAATGTGGCATTATAAGAGGGTAGTTTCATGTAGGGATGACACTAGGACTATTACCAGTAGAATGTGGCATTATAGGAGGGTAGTTTCATGTAGGGATGACACTGTACGACTATTACCAGTAGAATGTGGCATTATAGGAGGGTAGTTTCATGTAGGGATGACACTGTAGGAATATTACCAGTAGAATGTGGCATTATAGGAGGGTAGTTCCATGTAGGGATGACACTGTAGGACTATTACCAGTAGAATGTGGCATTATAGGAGGGTAGTTTCATGTAGGGATGACACTGTACGACTATTACCAGTAGAATGTGGCATTATAGGAGGGTAGTTTCATGTAGGGATGACACTAGGACTATTACCAGTAGAATGTGGCATTATAGGAGGGTAGTTTCATGTAGGGATGACACTGTAGGACTATTACCAGTAGAATGTGGCATGATAGGAGGGTAGTTTCATGTAGGGATGACACTGTACGACTATTACCAGTAGAATGTGGCATTATAGGAGGGTAGTTTCATGTAGGGATGACACTGTACGACTATTACCAGTAGAATGTGGCATTATAGGAGGGTAGTTTCATGTAGGGATGACACTAGGACTATTACCAGTAGAATGTGGCATTATAAGAGAGTAGTTTCATGTAGGGATGACACTAGGACTATTACCAGTAGAATGTGGCATTATAGGAGGGTAGTTTCATGTAGGGATGACACTGTAGGACTATTACCAGTAGAATGTGGCATTATAGGAGGGTAGTTTCATGTAGGGATGACACTGTAGGACTATTACCAGTAGAATGTGGCATTATAGGAGGGTAGTTTCATGTAGGGATGACACTGTACGACTATTACCAGTAGAATGTGGCATTATAGGAGGGTAGTTTCATGTAGGGATGACACTGTAGGACTATTACCAGTAGAATGTGGCATTATAGGAGGGTAGTTTCATGTAGGGATGACACTGTAGGACTATTACCAGTAGAATGTGGCATTATAGGAGGGTAGTTTCATGTAGGGATGACACTGTAGGACTATTACCAGTAGAATGTGGCATTATAAGAGGGTAGTTTCATGTAGGGATGACACTGTAGGACTATTACCAGTAGAATGTGGCATTATAGGAGGGTAGTTTTATGTAGGGATGACACTGTAGGACTATTACCAGTAGAATGTGGCATTATAGGAGGGTAGTTTCATGTAGGGATGACACTGTACGACTATTACCAGTAGAATGTGGCATTATAGGAGGGTAGTTTCATGTAGGGATGACACTGTAGGACTATTACCAGTAGAATGTGGCATTATAGGAGGGTAGTTTCATGTAGGGATGACACTGTAGGACTATTACCAGTAGAATGTGGCATTATAGGAGGGTAGTTTTATGTAGGGATGACACTGTACGACTATTACCAGTAGAATGTGACATTATAGGAGGGTAGTTTCATGTAGGGATGACACTGTACGACTATTACCAGTAGAATGTGGCATTATAGGAGGGTAGTTTTATGTAGGGATGACACTGTAGGACTATTACCAGTAGAATGTGGCATTATAAGAGGGTAGTTTCATGTAGGGATGACACTAGGACTATTACCAGTAGAATGTGGCATTATAGGAGGGTAGTTTCATGTAGGGATGACACTGTACGACTATTACCAGTAGAATGTGGCATTATAGGAGGGTAGTTTCATGTAGGGATGACACTGTAGGAATATTACCAGTAGAATGTGGCATTATAGGAGGGTAGTTCCATGTAGGGATGACACTGTAGGACTATTACCAGTAGAATGTGGCATTATAGGAGGGTAGTTTCATGTAGGGATGACACTGTAGGACTATTACCAGTAGAATGTGGCATTATAGGAGGGTAGTTTCATGTAGGGATGACACTGTAGGACTATTACCAGTAGAATGTGGCATTATAGGAGGGTAGTTTCATGTAGGGATGACACTGTACGACTATTACCAGTAGAATGTGGCATTATAGGAGGGTAGTTTCATGTAGGGATGACACTAGGACTATTACCAGTAGAATGTGGCATTATAGGAGGGTAGTTTCATGTAGGGATGACACTGTAGGACTATTACCAGTAGAATGTGGCATGATAGGAGGGTAGTTTCATGTAGGGATGACACTGTACGACTATTACCAGTAGAATGTGGCATTATAGGAGGGTAGTTTCATGTAGGGATGACACTGTACGACTATTACCAGTAGAATGTGGCATTATAGGAGGGTAGTTTCATGTAGGGATGACACTAGGACTATTACCAGTAGAATGTGGCATTATAAGAGGGTAGTTTCATGTAGGGATGACACTAGGACTATTACCAGTAGAATGTGGCATTATAGGAGGGTAGTTTCATGTAGGGATGACACTGTAGGACTATTACCAGTAGAATGTGGCATTATAGGAGGGTAGTTTCATGTAGGGATGACACTGTAGGACTATTACCAGTAGAATGTGGCATTATAGGAGGGTAGTTTCATGTAGGGATGACACTGTACGACTATTACCAGTAGAATGTGGCATTATAGGAGGGTAGTTTCATGTAGGGATGACACTGTAGGACTATTACCAGTAGAATGTGGCATTATAGGAGGGTAGTTTCATGTAGGGATGACACTGTAGGACTATTACCAGTAGAATGTGGCATTATAGGAGGGTAGTTTCATGTAGGGATGACACTGTAGGACTATTACCAGTAGAATGTGGCATTATAAGAGGGTAGTTTCATGTAGGGATGACACTGTAGGACTATTACCAGTAGAATGTGGCATTATAGGAGGGTAGTTTTATGTAGGGATGACACTGTAGGACTATTACCAGTAGAATGTGGCATTATAGGAGGGTAGTTTCATGTAGGGATGACACTGTAGGACTATTACCAGTAGAATGTGGCATTATAGGAGGGTAGTTTCATGTAGGGATGACACTGTATGACTATTACCAGTAGAATGTGACATTATAGGAGGGTAGTTTCATGTAGGGATGACACTGTACGACTATTACCAGTAGAATGTGGCATTATAGGAGGGTAGTTTCATGTAGGGATGACACTAGGACTATTACCAGTAGAATGTGGCATTATAGGAGGGTAGTTTCATGTAGGGATGACACTGTACGACTATTACCAGTAGAATGTGGCATTATAAGAGGGTAGTTTCATGTAGGGATGACACTAGGACTATTACCAGTAGAATGTGGCATTATAGGAGGGTAGTTTCATGTAGGGATGACACTGTACGACTATTACCAGTAGAATGTGGCATTATAGGAGGGTAGTTTCATGTAGGGATGACACTGTACGACTATTACCAGTAGAATGTGGCATTATAGGAGGGTAGTTTCATGTAGGGATGACACTGTACGACTATTACCAGTAGAATGTGGTATTATAGGAGGGTAGTTTCATGTAGGGATGACACTGTAGGACTATTACCAGTAGAATGTGGCATTATAGGAGGGTAGTTTCATGTAGGGATGACACTGTATGACTATTACCAGTAGAATGTGGCATTATAGGAGGGTAGTTTTATGTAGGGATGACACTGTAGGACTATTACCAGTAGAATGTGGCATTATAGGAGGGTAGTTTCATGTAGGGATGACACTGTAGGACTATTACCAGTAGAATGTGGCATTATAGGAGGGTAGTTTCATGTAGGGATGACACTGTACGACTATTACCAGTAGAATGTGGCATTATAGGAGGGTAGTTTCATGTAGGGATGACACTGTACGACTATTACCAGTAGAATGTGGCATTATAGGAGGGTAGTTTCATGTAGGGATGACACTGTATGACTATTACCAGTAGAATATGGCATTATAGGAGGGTAGTTTCATGTAGGGATGACACTGTAGGACTATTACCAGTAGAATGTGACATTATAGGAGGGTAGTTTCATGTAGGGATGACACTGTAGGACTATAACCAGTAGAATGTGGCATTATAGGAGGGTAGTTTCATGTAGGGATGACACTGTAGGACTATTACCAGTAGAATGTGGCATTATAGGAGGGTAGTTTCATGTAGGGATGACACTGTACGACTATTACCAGTAGAATGTAGCATTATAGGAGGGTAGTTTCATGTAGGGATGACACTGTATGACTATTACCAGTAGAATGTGGCATTATAGGAGGGTAGTTTCATGTAGGGATGACACTAGGACTATTACCAGTAGAATGTGGCATTATAGGAGGGTAGTTTCATGTAGGGATGACACTGTACGACTATTACCAGTAGAATGTGGCATTATAGGAGGGTAGTTTTATGTAGGGATGACACTGTACGACTATTACCAGTAGAATGTGGCATTATAGGAGGGTAGTTTCATGTAGGGATGACACTGTAGGACTATTACCAGTAGAATGTGACATTATAGGAGGGTAGTTTCATGTAGGGATGACACTGTATGACTATTACCAGTAGAATATGGCATTATAGGAGGGTAGTTTCATGTAGGGATGACACTGTAGGACTATTACCAGTAGAATGTGACATTATAGGAGGGTAGTTTCATGTAGGGATGACACTGTAGGACTATAACCAGTAGAATGTGGCATTATAGGAGGGTAGTTTCATGTAGGGATGACACTGTAGGACTATTACCAGTAGAATGTGGCATTATAGGAGGGTAGTTTCATGTAGGGATGACACTGTACGACTATTACCAGTAGAATGTAGCATTATAGGAGGGTAGTTTCATGTAGGGATGACACTGTATGACTATTACCAGTAGAATGTGGCATTATAGGAGGGTAGTTTCATGTAGGGATGACACTAGGACTATTACCAGTAGAATGTGGCATTATAGGAGGGTAGTTTCATGTAGGGATGACACTGTACGACTATTACCAGTAGAATGTGGCATTATAGGAGGGTAGTTTTATGTAGGGATGACACTGTACGACTATTACCAGTAGAATGTGGCATTATAGGAGGGTAGTTTCATGTAGGGATGACACTGTAGGACTATTACCAGTAGAATGTGACATTATAGGAGGGTAGTTTCATGTAGGGATGACACTGTAGGACTATTACCAGTAGAATGTGGCATTATAAGAGGGTAGTTTTATGTAGGGATGACACTGTAGGACTATTACCAGTAGAATGTGGCATTATAGGAGGGTAGTTTCATGTAGGGATGACACTGTAGGACTATTACCAGTAGAATGTGGCATTATAGGAGGGTAGTTTCATGTAGGGATGATACTGTACGACTATTACCAGTAGAATGTGGCATTATAGGAGGGTAGTTTCATGTAGGGATGACACTGTAGGACTATTACCAGTAGAATGTGGCATTATAGGAGGGTAGTTTTATGTAGGGATGACACTGTAGGACTATTACCAGTAGAATGTGGCATTATAGGAGGGTAGTTTTATGTAGGGATGACACTGTAGGACTATTACCAGTAGAATGTGGCATTATAGGAGGGTAGTTTCATGTAGGGATGACACTGTACGACTATTACCAGTAGAATGTGGCATTATAGGAGGGTAGTTTCATGTAGGGATGACACTGTACGACTATTACCAGTAGAATGTGACATTATAGGAGGGTAGTTTCATGTAGGGATGACACTGTATGACTATTACCAGTAGAATGTGGCATTATAGGAGGGTAGTTTCATGTAGGGATGACACTGTAGGACTATTACCAGTAGAATGTGGCATTATAGGAGGGTAGTTTCATGTAGGGATGACACTGTAGGACTATTACCAGTAGAATGTGGCATTATAGGAGGGTAGTTTTATGTAGGGATGACACTGTAGGACTATTACCAGTAGAATGTGGCATTATAGGAGGGTAGTTTTATGTAGGGATGACACTGTAGGACTATTACCAGTAGAATGTGACATTATAGGAGGGTAGTTTTATGTAGGGATGACACTGTACGACTATTACCAGTAGAATGTGGCATTATAGGAGGGTAGTTTTATGTAGGGATGACACTGTAGGACTATTACCAGTAGAATGTGGCATTATAGGAGGGTAGTTTCATGTAGGGATGACACTGTAGGACTATTACCAGTAGAATGTGGCATTATAGGAGGGTAGTTTCATGTAGGGATGACACTGTAGGACTATTACCAGTAGAATGTGGCATTATAGGAGGGTAGTTTTATGTAGGGATGACACTGTAGGACTATTACCAGTAGAATGTGGCATTATAGGAGGGTAGTTTTATGTAGGGATGACACTGTAGGACTATTACCAGTAGAATGTGGCATTATAGGAGGGTAGTTTCATGTAGGGATGACACTGTAGGACTATTACCAGTAGAATGTGGCATTATAGGAGGGTAGTTTCATGTAGGGATGACACTGTAGGACTATTACCAGTAGAATGTGACATTATAGGAGGGTAGTTTTATGTAGGGATGACACTGTACGACTATTACCAGTAGAATGTGGCATTATAGGAGGGTAGTTTTATGTAGGGATGACACTGTAGGACTATTACCAGTAGAATGTGACATTATAAGAGGGTAGTTTTATGTAGGGATGACACTGTACGACTATTACCAGTAGAATGTGGCATTATAGGAGGGTAGTTTCATGTAGGGATGACACTGTACGACTATTACCAGTAGAATGTGGCATTATAGGAGGGTAGTTTTATGTAGGGATGACACTGTAGGACTATTACCAGTAGAATGTGGCATTATAGGAGGGTAGTTTCATGTAGGGATGACACTGTAGGACTATTACCAGTAGAATGTGGCATTATAGGAGGGTAGTTTCATGTAGGGATGACACTGTAGGACTATTACCAGTAGAATGTGGCATTATAGGAGGGTAGTTTTATGTAGGGATGACACTGTACGACTATTACCAGTAGAATGTGGCATTATAGGAGGGTAGTTTTATGTAGGGATGACACTGTACGACTATTACCAGTAGAATGTGGCATTATAGGAGGGTAGTTTTATGTAGGGATGACACTGTAGGACTATTACCAGTAGAATGTGGCATTATAGGAGGGTAGTTTCATGTAGGGATGACACTGTAGGACTATTACCAGTAGAATGTGGCATTATAGGAGGGTAGTTTCATGTAGGGATGACACTGTAGGACTATTACCAGTAAAATGTGGCATTATAGGAGGGTAGTTTTATGTAGGGATGACACTGTAGGACTATTACCAGTAGAATGTGGCATTATAGGAGGGTAGTTTTATGTAGGGATGACACTGTACGACTATTACCAGTAGAATGTGGCATTATAGGAGGGTAGTTTCATGTAGGGATGACACTGTAGGACTATTACCAGTAGAATGTGGCATTATAAGAGGGTAGTTTTATGTAGGGATGACACTGTACGACTATTACCAGTAGAATGTGACATTATAGGAGGGTAGTTTCATGTAGGGATGACACTGTAGGACTATTACCAGTAGAATGTGGCATTATAGGAGGGTAGTTTCATGTAGGGATGACACTGTAGGACTATTACCAGTAGAATGTGACATTATAGGAGGGTAGTTTCATGTAGGGATGACACTGTAGGACTATTACCAGTAGAATGTGACATTATAGGAGGGTAGTTTCATGTAGGGATGACACTGTAGGACTATTACCAGTAGAATGTGACATTATAGGAGGGTAGTTTCATGTAGGGATGACACTGTACGACTATTACCAGTAGAATGTGGTATTATAGGAGGGTAGTTTTATGTAGGGATGACACTGTAGGACTATTACCAGTAGAATGTGACATTATAGGAGGGTAGTTTTATGTAGGGATGACACTGTACGACTATTACCAGTAGAATGTGACATTATAGGAGGGTAGTTTTATGTAGGGATGACACTGTAGGACTATTACCAGTAGAATGTGACATTATAGGAGGGTAGTTTTATGTAGGGATGACACTGTAGGACTATTACCAGTAGAATGTGGCATTATAAGAGGGTAGTTTTATGTAGGGATGACACTGTAGGACTATTACCAGTAGAATGTGGCATTATAGGAGGGTAGTTTCATGTAGGGATGACACTGTACGACTATTACCAGTAGAATGTGACATTATAGGAGGGTAGTTTTATGTAGGGATGACACTGTAGGACTATTACCAGTAGAATGTGGCATTATAGGAGGGTAGTTTCATGTAGGGATGACACTGTAGGACTATTACCAGTAGAATGTGGCATTATAGGAGGGTAGTTTCATGTAGGGATGACACTGTACGACTATTACCAGTAGAATGTGGCATTATAGGAGGGTAGTTTTATGTAGGGATGACACTGTACGACTATTACCAGTAGAATGTGACATTATAGGAGGGTAGTTTTATGTAGGGATGACAATGTAGGACTATTACCAGTAGAATGTGGCATTATAGGAGGGTAGTTTCATGTAGGGATGACACTGTACGACTATTACCAGTAGAATGTGGCATTATAGGAGGGTAGTTTTATGTAGGGATGACACTGTAGGACTATTACCAGTAGAATGTGGCATTATAGGAGGGTAGTTTCATGTAGGGATGACACTGTAGGACTATTACCAGTAGAATGTGACATTATAGGAGGGTAGTTTTATGTAGGGATGACACTGTACGACTATTACCAGTAGAATGTGGCATTATAGGAGGGTAGTTTTATGTAGGGATGACACTGTAGGACTATTACCAGTAGAATGTGACATTATAGGAGGGTAGTTTTATGTAGGAATGACACTGTACGACTATTACCAGTAGAATGTGGCATTATAGGAGGGTAGTTTTATGTAGGGATGACACTGTAGGACTATTACCAGTAGAATGTGACATTATAGGAGGGTAGTTTTATGTAGGGATGACACTGTACAACTATTACCAGTAGAATGTGACATTATAGGAGGGTAGTTTTATGTAGGGATGACACTGTAGGACTATTACCAGTAGAATGTGGCATTATAGGAGGGTAGTTTTATGTAGGGATGACACTGTAGGACTATTACCAGTAGAATGTGGCATTATAGGAGGGTAGTTTTATGTAGGGATGACACTGTAGGACTATTACCAGTAGAATGTGACATTATAGGGGGGTAGTTTCATGTAGGGATGACACTGTATGACTATTACCAGTAGAATGTGGCATTATAGGGGGGTAGTTTCATGTAGGGATGACACTGTAGGACTATTACCAGTAGAATGTGGCATTATAGGAGGGTAGTTTCATGTAGGGATGACACTGTAGGACTATTACCAGTAGAATGTGGCATTATAGGAGGGTAGTTTCATGTAGGGATGACACTGTACGACTATTACCAGTAGAATGTGGCATTATAGGAGGGTAGTTTTATGTAGGGATGACACTAGGACTATTACCAGTAGAATGTGGCATTATAGGAGGGTAGTTCCATGTAGGGATGACACTAGGACTATTACCAGTAGAATGTGGCATTATAGGAGGGTAGTTTCATGTAGGGATGACACTGTACGACTATTACCAGTAGAATGTGGCATTATAGGAGGGTAGTTTCGTGTAGGGATGACACTGTAGGACTATTACCAGTAGAATGTGGCATTATAGGAGGGTAGTTTCGTGTAGGGATGACACTGTAGGACTATTACCAGTAGAATGTGGCATTATAGGAGGGTAGTTTCGTGTAGGGATAACACTGTAGGACTATTACCAGTAGAATGTGGCATTATAGGAGGGTAGTTTCATGTAGGGATGACACTGTACGACTATTACCAGTAGAATGTGGCATTATAGGAGGGTAGTTTTATGTAGGGATGACACTGTAGGACTATTACCAGTAGAATGTGGCATTATAGGAGGGTAGTTTCATGTAGGGATGACACTGTAGGACTATTACCAGTAGAATGTGGCATTATAGGAGGGTAGTTTCATGTAGGGATGACACTGTAGGACTATTACCAGTAGAATGTGGCATTATAGGAGGGTAGTTTCATGTAGGGATGACACTGTACGACTATTACCAGTAGAAAGTGGTATTATAGGAGGGTAGTTTCATGTAGGGATGACACTGTAGGACTATTACCAGTAGAATGTGGCATTATAGGAGGGTAGTTTCATGTAGGGATGACACTGTACGACTATTACCAGTAGAATGTGGCATTATAGGAGGGTAGTTTCGTGTAGGGATGACACTGTAGGACTATTACCAGTAGAATGTGGCATTATAGGAGGGTAGTTTCATGTAGGGATGACACTGTAGGACTATTACCAGTAGAATGTGACATTATAGGAGGGTAGTTTTATGTAGGGATGACACTGTACGACTATTACCAGTAGAATGTGGCATTATAGGAGGGTAGTTTCATGTAGGGATGACACTGTAGGACTATTACCAGTAGAATGTGGCATTATAGGAGGGTAGTTTCATGTAGGGATGACACTGTACGACTATTACCAGTAGAATGTGGCATTATAGGAGGGTAGTTTCATGTAGGGATGACACTGTACGACTATTACCAGTAGAATGTGGCATTATAGGAGGGTAGTTTTATGTAGGGATGACACTGTAGGACTATTACCAGTAGAATGTGGCATTATAGGAGGGTAGTTTCATGTAGGGATGACACTGTAGGACTATTACCAGTAGAATGTGGCATTATAGGGGGGTAGTTTCATGTAGGGATGACACTGTAGGACTATTACCAGTAGAATGTGGCATTATAGGGGGGTAGTTTCATGTAGGGATGACACTGTACGACTATTACCAGTAGAATGTGGCATTATAGGAGGGTAGTTTCATGTAGGGATGACACTGTAGGACTATTACCAGTAGAATGTGGCATTATAGGAGGGTAGTTTTATGTAGGGATGACACTGTACGACTATTACCAGTAGAATGTGGCATTATAGGAGGGTAGTTTTATGTAGGGATGACACTGTAGGACTATTACCAGTAGAATGTGGCATTATAGGAGGGTAGTTTTATGTAGGGATGACACTGTACGACTATTACCAGTAGAATGTGGCATTATAGGAGGGTAGTTTCATGTAGGGATGACACTGTAGGACTATTACCAGTAGAATGTGGCATTATAGGAGGGTAGTTTCATGTAGGGATGACACTGTACGACTATTACCAGTAGAATGTGGCATTATAGGAGGGTAGTTTCATGTAGGGATGACACTGTACGACTATTACCAGTAGAATGTGGCATTATAGGAGGGTAGTTTTATGTAGGGATGACACTGTAGGACTATTACCAGTAGAATGTGGCATTATAGGAGGGTAGTTTCATGTAGGGATGACACTGTAGGACTATTACCAGTAGAATGTGGCATTATAGGAGGGTAGTTTCATGTAGGGATGACACTGTACGACTATTACCAGTAGAATGTGGCATTATAGGAGGGTAGTTTCATGTAGGGATGACACTGTACGACTATTACCAGTAGAATGTGGCATTATAGGAGGGTAGTTTTATGTAGGGATGACACTGTACGACTATTACCAGTAGAATGTGGCATTATAGGAGGGTAGTTTTATGTAGGGATGACACTGTAGGACTATTACCAGTAGAATGTGACATTATAGGAGGGTAGTTTCATGTAGGGATGACACTGTAGGACTATTACCAGTAGAATGTGGCATTATAGGAGGGTAGTTTCATGTAGGGATGACACTGTAGGACTATTACCAGTAGAATGTGGCATTATAGGAGGGTAGTTTCATGTAGGGATGACACTGTACGACTATTACCAGTAGAAAGTGGTATTATAGGAAGGTAGTTTTATGTAGGGATGACACTGTACGACTATTACCAGTAGAATGTGGCATTATTGGAGGGTAGTTTTATGTAGGGATGACACTGTACGACTATTACCAGTAGAATGTGGCATTATAGGAGGGTAGTTTCATGTAGGGATGACACTGTACGACTATTACCAGTAGAATGTGGCATTATTGGAGGGTAGTTTTATGTAGGGATGACACTGTAGGACTATTACCAGTAGAATGTGGCATTATAGGAGGATAGTTTTATGTAGGGATGACACTGTACGACTATTACCAGTAGAATGTGGCATTATAGGAGGGTAGTTTCGTGTAGGGATGACACTGTAGGACTATTACCAGTAGAATGTGGCATTATAGGAGGGTAGTTTCGTGTAGGGATAACACTGTAGGACTATTACCAGTAGAATGTGACATTATAGGAGGGTAGTTTCATGTAGGGATGACACTGTAGGACTATTACCAGTAGAATGTGGCATTATAGGAGGGTAGTTTCATGTAGGGATGACACTGTACGACTATTACCAGTAGAAAGTGGTATTATAGGAGGGTAGTTTCGTGTAGGGATGACACTGTAGGACTATTACCAGTAGAATGTGGCATTATAGGAAGGTAGTTTTATGTAGGGATGACACTGTACGACTATTACCAGTAGAATGTGGCATTATAAGAGGGTAGTTTTATGTAGGGATGACACTGTAGGACTATTACCAGTAGAATGTGGCATTATAAGAGGGTAGTTTTATGTAGGGATGACACTGTACGACTATTACCAGTAGAATGTGGCATTATAGGAGGGTAGTTTCATGTAGGGATGACACTGTATGACTATTATCAGTAGAATGTGGCATTATAGGAGGGTAGTTTTATGTAGGGATGACACTGTAGGACTATTACCAGTAGAATGTGGCATTATAGGAGGGTAGTTTCATGTAGGGATGACACTGTAGGACTATTACCAGTAGAATGTGGCATTATAGGAGGGTAGTTTTATGTAGGGATGACACTGTATGACTATTACCAGTAGAATGTGACATTATAGGAGGGTAGTTTTATGTAGGGATGACACTGTAGGACTATTACCAGTAGAATGTGACATTATAGGAGGGTAGTTTCATGTAGGGATGACACTGTAGGACTATTACCAGTAGAATGTGGCATTATAGGAGGGTAGTTTTATGTAGGGATGACACTGTACGACTATTACCAGTAGAATGTGGCATTATAGGAGGGTAGTTTTATGTAGGGATGACACTGTACGACTATTACCAGTAGAAAGTGGTATTATAGGAGGGTAGTTTCATGTAGGGATGACACTGTACGACTATTACCAGTAGAATGTGGCATTATAAGAGGGTAGTTTTATGTAGGGATGACACTGTAGGACTATTACCAGTAGAATGTGACATTATAGGAGGGTAGTTTCATGTAGGGATGACACTGTACGACTATTACCAGTAGAATGTGGCATTATAGGAGGGTAGTTTTATGTAGGGATGACACTGTACGACTATTACCAGTAGAAAGTGGTATTATAGGAGGGTAGTTTCATGTAGGGATGACACTGTAGGAATATTACCAGTAGAATGTGGCATTATAGGAGGGTAGTTTCATGTAGGGATGACACTGTAGGACTATTACCAGTAGAATGTGGTATTATAGGAGGGTAGTTTCATGTAGGGATGACACTGTAGGACTATTACCAGTAGAATGTGACATTATAAGAGGGTAGTTTTATGTAGGGATGACACTGTACGACTATTATCAGTAGAATGTGGCATTATAGGAGGGTAGTTTCATGTAGGGATGACACTGTAGGACTATTACCAGTAGAATGTGGCATTATAGGAGGGTAGTTTTATGTAGGGATGACACTGTAGGACTATTACCAGTAGAATGTGGCATTATAGGAGGGTAGTTCCATGTAGGGATGACACTGTAGGACTATTACCAGTAGAATGTGGCATTATAGGAGGGTAGTTCCATGTAGGGATGACACTGTAGGACTATTACCAGTAGAATGTGGCATTATAGGAGGGTAGTTTCATGTAGGGATGACACTGTAGGACTATTACCAGTAGAATGTGGCATTATAGGAGGGTAGTTTTATGTAGGGATGACACTGTACGACTATTACCAGTAGAATGTGACATTATAGGAGGGTAGTTTCATGTAGGGATGACACTGTACGACTATTACCAGTAGAATGTGGCATTATAGGAGGGTAGTTCCATGTAGGGATGACACTGTAGGACTATTACCAGTAGAATGTGGCATTATAGGAGGGTAGTTTCATGTAGGGATGACACTGTAGGACTATTACCAGTAGAATGTGGCATTATAGGAGGGTAGTTTTATGTAGGGATGACACTGTACGACTATTACCAGTAGAATGTGGCATTATAGGAGGGTAGTTTTATGTAGGGATGACACTGTAGGACTATTACCAGTAGAATGTGGCATTATAGGAGGGTAGTTTCATGTAGGGATGACACTGTATGACTATTACCAGTAGAATGTGACATTATAGGAGGGTAGTTTCATGTAGGGATGACACTGTACGACTATTACCAGTAGAATGTGGCATTATAGGAGGGTAGTTTCATGTAGGGATGACACTGTAGGACTATTACCAGTAGAATGTGGCATTATAGGAGGGTAGTTTTATGTAGGGATGACACTGTACGACTATTACCAGTAGAATGTGGCATTATAGGAGGGTAGTTTTATGTAGGGATGACACTGTAGGACTATTACCAGTAGAATGTGGCATTATAGGAGGGTAGTTTTATGTAGGGATGACACTGTACGACTATTACCAGTAGAATGTGGCATTATAGGAGGGTAGTTTTATGTAGGGATGACACTGTACGACTATTACCAGTAGAATGTGGCATTATAGGAGGGTAGTTTCATGTAGGGATGACACTGTACGACTATTACCAGTAGAATGTGGCATTATAGGAGGGTAGTTTCATGTAGGGATGACACTGTAGGACTATTACCAGTAGAATGTGGCATTATAGGAGGGTAGTTTCATGTAGGGATGACACTGTATGACTATTACCAGTAGAATGTGACATTATAGGAGGGTAGTTTCATGTAGGGATGACACTGTACGACTATTACCAGTAGAATGTGGCATTATAGGAGGGTAGTTTCATGTAGGGATGACACTGTACGACTATTACCAGTAGAATGTGGCATTATAGGAGGGTAGTTCCATGTAGGGATGACACTGTAGGACTATTACCAGTAGAATGTGGCATTATAGGAGGGTAGTTTCATGTAGGGATGACACTGTAGGACTATTACCAGTAGAATGTGGCATTATAGGAGGGTAGTTTCATGTAGGGATGACACTAGGACTATTACCAGTAGAATGTGGCATTATAGGAGGGTAGTTCCATGTAGGGATGACACTGTACGACTATTACCAGTAGAATGTGGCATTATAGGAGGGTAGTTTCATGTAGGGATGACACTAGGACTATTACCAGTAGAATGTGGCATTATAGGAGGGTAGTTTTATGTAGGGATGACACTGTACGACTATTACCAGTAGAATGTGGCATTATAGGAGGGTAGTTTCATGTAGGGATGACACTAGGACTATTACCAGTAGAATGTGGCATTATAGGAGGGTAGTTTCATGTAGGGATGACACTGTACGACTATTACCAGTAGAATGTGGCATTATAGGAGGGTAGTTTCATGTAGGGATGACACTGTACGACTATTACCAGTAGAATGTGGCATTATAGGAGGGTAGTTTCATGTAGGGATAACACTGTAGAACTATTACCAGTAGAATGTGGCATTATAGGAGGGTAGTTTCATGTAGGGATAACACTGTAGAACTATTACCAGTAGAATGTGGCATTATAGGAGGGTAGTTTCATGTAGGGATGACACTGTAGGACTATTACCAGTAGAATGTGGCATTATAGGAGGGTAGCTTCATGTAGGGATGACACTACGACTATTACCAGTAGAATGTGGCATTATAGGAGGGTAGTTTCATGTAGGGATGACACTGTACGACTATTACCAGTAGAATGTGGCATTATAGGAGGGTAATTTCATGTAGGGATGACACTGTAGGACTATTACCAGTAGAATGTGGTATTATAGGAGGGTAGTTTTATGTAGGGATGACACTGTAGGACTATTACCAGTAGAATGTGGCATTATAGGAGGATAGTTTTATGTAGGGATGACACTGTAGGACTATTACCAGTAGAATGTGGCATTATAGGAGGGTAGTTTTATGTAGGGATGACACTGTAGGACTATTACCAGTAGAATGTGGCATTATAGGAGGGTAGTTTCATGTAGGGATGACACTGTAGGACTATTACCAGTAAAATGTGGCATTATAGGAGGATAGTTTCATGTAGGGATGACACTGTAGGACTATTACCAGTAGAATGTGGCATTATAGGAGGGTAGTTTTATGTAGGGATGACACTGTAGGACTATTACCAGTAGAATGTGGCATTATAGGAGGGTAGTTTCATGTAGGGATGACACTGTAGGACTATTACCAGTAGAATGTGGTATTATAGGAGGGTAGTTTCATGTAGGGATGACACTGTAGGACTATTACCAGTAGAATGTGACATTATAGGAGGGTAGTTTCATGTAGGGATGACACTGTAGGACTATTACCAGTAGAATGTGGTATTATAGGAGGGTAGTTTCATGTAGGGATGACACTGTAGGACTATTACCAGTAGAATGTGACATTATAGGAGGGTAGTTTCATGTAGGGATGACACTGTAGGACTATTACCAGTAGAATGTGGCATTATAGGAGGGTAGTTTCATGTAGGGATGACACTGTAGGACTATTACCAGTAGAATGTGGTATTATAGGAGGGTAGTTTCATGTAGGGATGACACTGTAGGACTATTACCAGTAGAATGTGACATTATAGGAGGGTAGTTTCATGTAGGGATGACACTGTAGGACTATTACCAGTAGAATGTGGCATTATAGGAGGGTAGTTTTATGTAGGGATGACACTGTAGGACTATTACCAGTAGAATGTGGCATTATAGGAGGGTAGTTTTATGTAGGGATGACACTGTAGGACTATTACCAGTAGAATGTGGCATTATAGGAGGGTAGTTTCATGTAGGGATGACACTGTAGGACTATTACCAGTAGAATGTGACATTATAGGAGGGTAGTTTCATGTAGGGATGACACTGTAGGACTATTACCAGTAGAATGTGACATTATAGGAGGGTAGTTTCATGTAGGGATGACACTGTAGGACTATTACCAGTAGAATGTGGCATTATAGGAGGGTAGTTTTATGTAGGGATGACACTGTAGGACTATTACCAGTAGAATGTGGCATTATAGGAGGGTAGTTTTATGTAGGGATGACACTGTACGACTATTACCAGTAGAATGTGGCATTATAAGAGGGTAGTTTTATGTAGGGATGACACTGTAGGACTATTACCAGTAGAATGTGGCATTATAAGAAGGTAGTTTCATGTAGGGATGACACTGTAGGACTATTACCAGTAGAATGTGGCATTATAGGAGGGTAGTTTTATGTAGGGATGACACTGTACGACTATTACCAGTAGAATGTGGCATTATAGGAGGGTAGTTTCATGTAGGGATGACACTGTACGACTATTACCAGTAGAATGTGGCATTATAGGAGGGTAGTTTTATGTAGGGATGACACTGTAGGACTATTACCAGTAGAATGTGGCATTATAGGAGGGTAGTTTTATGTAGGGATGACACTGTAGGACTATTACCAGTAGAATGTGGCATTATAGGAGGGTAGTTTCATGTAGGGATGACACTGTAGGACTATTACCAGTAGAATGTGACATTATAGGAGGATAGTTTCATGTAGGGATGACACTGTAGGACTATTACCAGTAGAATGTGGCATTATAGGAGGGTAGTTTCATGTAGGGATGACCCTGTACGACTATTACCAGTAGAATGTGGCATTATAGGAGGGTAGTTTCATGTAGGGATGACACTGTACGACTATTACCAGTAGAATGTGGCATTATAGGAGGGTAGTTTCATGTAGGGATGACACTGTAGGACTATTACCAGTAGAATGTGACATTATAGGAGGATAGTTTCATGTAGGGATGACACTGTAGGACTATTACCAGTAGAATGTGGCATTATAGGAGGGTAGTTTCATGTAGGGATGACCCTGTACGACTATTACCAGTAGAATGTGGCATTATAGGAGGGTAGTTTCATGTAGGGATGACACTGTACGACTATTACCAGTAGAATGTGGCATTATAGGAGGGTAGTTTCATGTAGGGATGACACTGTACGACTATTACCAGTAGAATGTGGCATTATAGGAGGGTAGTTTCATGTAGGGATGACACTGTAGGACTATTACCAGTAGAATGTGGCATTATAGGAGGGTAGTTTTATGTAGGGATGACACTGTACGACTATTACCAGTAGAATGTGGCATTATAGGAGGGTAGTTTCATGTAGGGATGACACTGTAGGACTATTACCAGTAGAATGTGGCATTATAGGAGGGTAGTTTCATGTAGGGATGACACTGTAGGACTATTACCAGTAGAATGTGGCATTATAGGAGGGTAGTTTCATGTAGGGATGACACTGTACGACTATTACCAGTAGAATGTGGCATTATAGGAGGGTAGTTTCATGTAGGGATGACACTGTAGGACTATTACCAGTAGAATGTGGCATTATAGGAGGGTAGTTCCATGTAGGGATGACACTGTAGGACTATTACCAGTAGAATGTGGCATTATAGGAGGGTAGTTTTATGTAGGGATGACACTGTAGGACTATTACCAGTAGAATGTGACATTATAGGAGGGTAGTTTCATGTAGGGATGACACTGTACGACTATTACCAGTAGAATGTGGCATTATAGGAGGGTAGTTTCATGTAGGGATGACACTGTAGGACTATTACCAGTAGAATGTGGCATTATAGGAGGGTAGTTCCATGTAGGGATGACACTGTAGGACTATTACCAGTAGAATGTGGCATTATAGGAGGGTAGTTTCATGTAGGGATGACACTGTACGACTATTACCAGTAGAATGTGGCATTATAGGAGGGTAGTTTTATGTAGGGATGACACTGTAGGACTATTACCAGTAGAATGTGGCATTATAGGAGGGTAGTTTTATGTAGGGATGACACTGTACGACTATTACCAGTAGAATGTGGCATTATAGGAGGGTAGTTTCATGTAGGGATGACACTGTACGACTATTACCAGTAGAATGTGGCATTATAGGAGGGTAGTTTCATGTAGGGATGACACTGTACGACTATTACCAGTAGAATGTGGCATTATAGGAGGGTAGTTTTATGTAGGGATGACACTGTAGGACTATTACCAGTAGAATGTGGCATTATAGGAGGGTAGTTTCATGTAGGGATGACACTGTACGACTATTACCAGTAGAATGTGGCATTATAGGAGGGTAGTTTTATGTAGGGATGACACTGTAGGACTATTACCAGTAGAATGTGGCATTATAGGAGGGTAGTTTTATGTAGGGATGACACTGTAGGACTATTACCAGTAGAATGTGGTATTATAGGAGGGTAGTTTTATGTAGGGATGACACTGTAGGACTATTACCAGTAGAATGTGGCATTATAGGAGGGTAGTTTTATGTAGGGATGACACTGTAGGACTATTACCAGTAGAATGTGGCATTATAGGAGGGTAGTTTCATGTAGGGATGACACTGTACGACTATTACCAGTAGAATGTGGCATTATAGGAGGGTAGTTTTATGTAGGGATGACACTGTAGGACTATTACCAGTAGAATGTGACATTATAGGAGGGTAGTTTCATGTAGGGATGACACTGTAGGACTATTACCAGTAGAATGTGGCATTATAGGAGGGTAGTTTTATGTAGGGATGACACTGTAGGACTATTACCAGTAGAATGTGGCATTATAGGAGGGTAGTTTCATGTAGGGATGACACTGTAGGACTATTACCAGTAGAATGTGGCATTATAGGAGGGTAGTTTTATGTAGGGATGACACTGTAGGACTATTACCAGTAGAATGTGGCATTATAGGAGGGTAGTTTCATGTAGGGATGACACTGTACGACTATTACCAGTAGAATGTGGCATTATAGGAGGGTAGTTTCATGTAGGGATGACACTGTAGGACTATTACCAGTAGAATGTGGCATTATAAGAGGGTAGTTTCATGTAGGGATGACACTGTAGGACTATTACCAGTAGAATGTGGCATTATAGGAGGGTAGTTTTATGTAGGGATGACACTGTAGGACTATTACCAGTAGAATGTGGCATTATAGGAGGGTAGTTTTATGTAGGGATGACACTGTAGGACTATTACCAGTAGAATGTGGCATTATAGGAGGGTAGTTTTATGTAGGGATGACACTGTAGGACTATTACCAGTAGAATGTGGCATTATAGGAGGGTAGTTTTATGTAGGGATGACACTGTACGACTATTACCAGTAGAATGTGGCATTATAGGAGGGTAGTTTCATGTAGGGATAACACTGTAGGACTATTACCAGTAGAATGTGGCATTATAGGAGGGTAGTTTCATGTAGGGATAACACTGTAGGACTATTACCAGTAGAATGTGGCATTATAGGAGGGTAGTTTCATGTAGGGATGACACTGTATGACTATTATCAGTAGAATGTGGCATTATAGGAGGGTAGTTTTATGTAGGGATGACACTGTAGGACTATTACCAGTAGAATGTGACATTATAGGAGGGTAGTTTTATGTAGGGATGACACTGTAGGACTATTACCAGTAAAATGTGGCATTATAGGAGGGTAGTTTCATGTAGGGATGACACTGTACGACTATTACCAGTAGAATGTGGCATTATAGGAGGGTAGTTTTATGTAGGGATGACACTGTAGGACTATTACCAGTAGAATGTGGCATTATAGGGGGGTAGTTTCATGTAGGGATGACACTGTATGACTATTACCAGTAGAATGTGGCATTATAGGAGGGTAGTTTCATGTAGGGATGACACTGTAGGACTATTACCAGTAGAATGTGGCATTATAAGAGGGTAGTTTCATGTAGGGATGACACTGTAGGACTATTACCAGTAGAATGTGGCATTATAGGAGGGTAGTTTCATGTAGGGATGACACTGTAGGACTATTACCAGTAGAATGTGGCATTATAGGAGGGTAGTTTCATGTAGGGATGACACTGTATGACTATTACCAGTAGAATGTGGCATTATAGGAGGGTAGTTTCATGTAGGGATGACACTGTACGACTATTACCAGTAGAATGTGGCATTATAGGAGGGTAGTTTCATGTAGGGATGACACTGTAGGACTATTACCAGTAGAATGTGGCATTATAGGAGGGTAGTTTCATGTAGGGATGACACTGTAGGACTATTACCAGTAGAATGTGGCATTATAGGAGGGTAGTTTCATGTAGGGATGACACTGTATGACTATTACCAGTAGAATGTGGCATTATAGGAGGGTAGTTTCATGTAGGGATGACACTGTATGACTATTACCAGTAGAATGTGGCATTATAGGAGGGTAGTTTTATGTAGGGATGACACTGTACGACTATTACCAGTAGAATGTGGCATTATAGGGGGGTAGTTTTATGTAGGGATGACACTGTACGACTATTACCAGTAGAATGTGGCATTATAGGAGGGTAGTTTTATGTAGGGATGACACTGTACGACTATTACCAGTAGAATGTGGCATTATAGGAGGGTAGTTTCATGTAGGGATGACACTGTACGACTATTACCAGTAGAATGTGGCATTATAGGGGGGTAGTTTCATGTAGGGATGACACTGTATGACTATTACCAGTAGAATGTGGCATTATAGGAGGGTAGTTTCATGTAGGGATGACACTGTAGGACTATTACCAGTAGAATGTGGCATTATAGGAGGGTAGTTTCATGTAGGGATGACACTGTATGACTATTACCAGTAGAATGTGGCATTATAGGAGGGTAGTTTTATGTAGGGATGACACTGTACGACTATTACCAGTAGAATGTGGCATTATAGGGGGGTAGTTTCATGTAGGGATGACACTGTATGACTATTACCAGTAGAATGTGGCATTATAGGAGGGTAGTTTCATGTAGGGATGACACTGTACGACTATTACCAGTAGAATGTGGCATTATAGGAGGGTAGTTTCATGTAGGGATGACACTGTACGACTATTACCAGTAGAATGTGGCATTATAGGAGGGTAGTTTCATGTAGGGATGACACTGTAGGACTATTACCAGTAGAATGTGGCATTATAGGAGGGTAGTTTTATGTAGGGATGACACTGTACGACTATTACCAGTAGAATGTGGCATTATAGGGGGGTAGTTTCATGTAGGGATGACACTGTATGACTATTACCAGTAGAATGTGGCATTATAGGAGGGTAGTTTTATGTAGGGATGACACTGTACGACTATTACCAGTAGAATGTGGCATTATAGGGGGGTAGTTTCATGTAGGGATGACACTGTATGACTATTACCAGTAGAATGTGGCATTATAGGGGGGTAGTTTCATGTAGGGATGACACTGTATGACTATTACCAGTAGAATGTGGCATTATAGGAGGGTAGTTTCATGTAGGGATGACACTGTACGACTATTACCAGTAGAATGTGGCATTATAGGAGGGTAGTTTCATGTAGGGATGACACTGTACGACTATTACCAGTAGAATGTGACATTATAGGAGGGTAGTTTCATGTAGGGATGACACTGTAGGACTATTACCAGTAGAATGTGGCATTATAGGAGGGTAGTTTCATGTAGGGATGACACTGTAGGACTATTACCAGTAGAATGTGGCATTATAGGAGGGTAGTTTCATGTAGGGATGACACTGTAGGACTATTACCAGTAGAATGTGGCATTATAGGAGGGTAGTTTCATGTAGGGATGACACTGTAGGACTATTACCAGTAGAATGTGGCATTATAGGAGGGTAGTTTCATGTAGGGATGACACTGTACGACTATTACCAGTAGAATGTGGCATTATAGGAGGGTAGTTTCATGTAGGGATGACACTGTACGACTATTACCAGTAGAATGTGGCATTATAGGAGGGTAGTTTTATGTAGGGATGACACTGTACGACTATTACCAGTAGAATGTGGCATTATAGGAGGGTAGTTTCATGTAGGGATGACACTGTAGGACTATTACCAGTAGAATGTGGCATTATAGGAGGGTAGTTTTATGTAGGGATGACACTGTACGACTATTACCAGTAGAAAGTGGTATTATAGGAGGGTAGTTTCGTGTAGGGATGACACTGTAGGACTATTACCAGTAGAATGTGGCATTATAGGAGGGTAATTTCGTGTAGGGATAACACTGTAGGACTATTACCAGTAGAATGTGGCATTATAGGAGGGTAGTTTCATGTAGGGATGACACTGTACAACTATTACCAGTAGAATGTGACATTATAGGAGGGTAGTTTTATGTAGGGATGACACTGTAGGACTATTACCAGTAGAATGTGGCATTATAGGAGGGTAGTTTCATGTAGGGATGACACTGTATGACTATTATCAGTAGAATGTGGCATTATAGGAGGGTAGTTTTATGTAGGGATGACACTGTAGGACTATTACCAGTAGAATGTGGCATTATAGGAGGGTAGTTTTATGTAGGGATGACACTGTACGACTATTACCAGTAGAATGTGGCATTATAAGAGGGTAGTTTCATGTAGGGATGACACTGTAGGACTATTACCAGTAGAATGTGGCATTATAGGAGGGTAGTTTTATGTAGGGATGACACTGTACGACTATTACCAGTAGAATGTGGCATTATAGGAGGGTAGTTTCATGTAGGGATGACACTAGGACTATTACCAGTAGAATGTGGCATTATAGGAGGGTAGTTTTATGTAGGGATGACACTGTAGGACTATTACCAGTAGAATGTGGCATTATAGGAGGGTAGTTTTATGTAGGGATGACACTGTAGGACTATTACCAGTAGAATGTGGCATTATAAGAGGGTAGTTTCATGTAGGGATGACACTGTAGGACTATTACCAGTAGAATGTGGCATTATAGGAGGGTAGTTTCATGTAGGGATGACACTGTACGACTATTACCAGTAGAATGTGGCATTATAGGAGGGTAGTTTCATGTAGGGATGACACTGTAGGACTATTACCAGTAGAATGTGGCATTATAGGAGGGTAGTTTTATGTAGGGATGACACTGTACGACTATTACCAGTAGAATGTGGCATTATAGGAGGGTAGTTTCATGTAGGGATGACACTGTAGGACTATTACCAGTAGAATGTGGCATTATAGGAGGGTAGTTTCATGTAGGGATGACACTGTACGACTATTACCAGTAGAATGTGGCATTATAGGAGGGTAGTTTCATGTAGGGATGACACTGTAGGACTATTACCAGTAGAATGTGGCATTATAGGAGGGTAGTTTCATGTAGGGATGACACTGTATGACTATTACCAGTAGAATGTGACATTATAGGAGGGTAGTTTCATGTAGGGATGACACTGTACGACTATTACCAGTAGAATGTGGCATTATAGGAGGGTAGTTTTATGTAGGGATGACACTGTACGACTATTACCAGTAGAATGTGGCATTATAGGAGGGTAGTTTTATGTAGGGATGACACTGTACGACTATTACCAGTAGAATGTGGCATTATAGGAGGGTAGTTCCATGTAGGGATGACACTGTAGGACTATTACCAGTAGAATGTGGCATTATAGGAGGGTAGTTTCATGTAGGGATGACACTGTAGGACTATTACCAGTAGAATGTGGCATTATAGGAGGGTAGTTTTATGTAGGGATGACACTGTACGACTATTACCAGTAGAATGTGGCATTATAGGAGGGTAGTTTTATGTAGGGATGACACTGTAGGACTATTACCAGTAGAATGTGGCATTATAGGAGGGTAGTTTTATGTAGGGATGACACTGTATGACTATTACCAGTAGAATGTGACATTATAGGAGGGTAGTTTTATGTAGGGATGACACTGTAGGACTATTACCAGTAGAATGTGGCATTATAGGAGGGTAGTTTTATGTAGGGATGACACTGTAGGACTATTACCAGTAGAATGTGGCATTATAGGAGGGTAGTTTTATGTAGGGATGACACTGTATGACTATTACCAGTAGAATGTGGCATTATAAGAGGGTAGTTTCATGTAGGGATGACACTGTAGGACTATTACCAGTAGAATGTGGCATTATAGGAGGGTAGTTTTATGTAGGGATGACACTGTACGACTATTACCAGTAGAATGTGGCATTATAGGAGGGTAGTTTCATGTAGGGATGACACTGTACGACTATTACCAGTAGAATGTGGCATTATAGGAGGGTAGTTTCATGTAGGGATGACACTGTACGACTATTACCAGTAGAATGTGGCATTATAGGAGGGTAGTTTCATGTAGGGATGACACTGTAGGACTATTACCAGTAGAATGTGGCATTATAGGAGGGTAGTTCCATGTAGGGATGACACTGTAGGACTATTACCAGTAGAATGTGGCATTATAGGAGGGTAGTTTCATGTAGGGATGACACTGTAGGACTATTACCAGTAGAATGTGGCATTATAGGAGGGTAGTTTCATGTAGGGATGACACTAGGACTATTACCAGTAGAATGTGGCATTATAGGAGGGTAGTTCCATGTAGGGATGACACTGTACGACTATTACCAGTAGAATGTGGCATTATAGGAGGGTAGTTTCATGTAGGGATGACACTAGGACTATTACCAGTAGAATGTGGCATTATAGGAGGGTAGTTTTATGTAGGGATGACACTGTACGACTATTACCAGTAGAATGTGGCATTATAGGAGGGTAGTTTCATGTAGGGATGACACTAGGACTATTACCAGTAGAATGTGGCATTATAGGAGGGTAGTTTCATGTAGGGATGACACTGTACGACTATTACCAGTAGAATGTGGCATTATAGGAGGGTAGTTTCATGTAGGGATGACACTGTACGACTATTACCAGTAGAATGTGGCATTATAGGAGGGTAGTTTCATGTAGGGATAACACTGTAGAACTATTACCAGTAGAATGTGGCATTATAGGAGGGTAGTTTCATGTAGGGATAACACTGTAGAACTATTACCAGTAGAATGTGGCATTATAGGAGGGTAGTTTCATGTAGGGATGACACTGTAGGACTATTACCAGTAGAATGTGGCATTATAGGAGGGTAGCTTCATGTAGGGATGACACTACGACTATTACCAGTAGAATGTGGCATTATAGGAGGGTAGTTTCATGTAGGGATGACACTGTACGACTATTACCAGTAGAATGTGGCATTATAGGAGGGTAGTTTCATGTAGGGATGACACTGTAGGACTATTACCAGTAGAATGTGGTATTATAGGAGGGTAGTTTTATGTAGGGATGACACTGTAGGACTATTACCAGTAGAATGTGGCATTATAGGAGGATAGTTTTATGTAGGGATGACACTGTAGGACTATTACCAGTAGAATGTGGCATTATAGGAGGGTAGTTTTATGTAGGGATGACACTGTAGGACTATTACCAGTAGAATGTGGCATTATAGGAGGGTAGTTTCATGTAGGGATGACACTATAGGACTATTACCAGTAAAATGTGGCATTATAGGAGGATAGTTTCATGTAGGGATGACACTGTAGGACTATTACCAGTAAAATGTGGCATTATAGGAGGGTAGTTTTATGTAGGGATGACACTGTAGGACTATTACCAGTAGAATGTGGCATTATAGGAGGGTAGTTTCATGTAGGGATGACACTGTAGGACTATTACCAGTAGAATGTGGTATTATAGGAGGGTAGTTTCATGTAGGGATGACACTGTAGGACTATTACCAGTAGAATGTGACATTATAGGAGGGTAGTTTTATGTAGGGATGACACTGTACGACTATTACCAGTAGAATGTGGCATTATAGGAGGGTAGTTTTATGTAGGGATGACACTGTACGACTATTACCAGTAGAATGTGGCATTATAGGAGGGTAGTTTCATGTAGGGATGACACTGTACGACTATTACCAGTAGAATGTGACATTATAGGAGGGTAGTTTCATGTAGGGATGACACTGTAGGACTATTACCAGTAGAATGTGGCATTATAGGAGGGTAGTTTTATGTAGGGATGACACTGTAGGACTATTACCAGTAGAATGTGGCATTATAGGAGGGTAGTTTTATGTAGGGATGACACTGTACGACTATTACCAGTAGAATGTGGCATTATAGGAGGGTAGTTTTATGTAGGGATGACACTGTAGGACTATTATCAGTAGAATGTGGCATTATAGGAGGGTAGTTTTATGTAGGGATGACACTGTAGGACTATTATCAGTAGAATGTGGCATTATAGGAGGGTAGTTTTATGTAGGGATGACACTGTAGGACTATTATCAGTAGAATGTGGCATTATAGGAGGGTAGTTTTAAGTAGGGATGACACTGTACGACTATTACCAGTAGAATGTGGCATTATAGGAGGGTAGTTTTATGTAGGGATGACACTGTAGGACTATTACCAGTAGAATGTGGCATTATAGGAGGGTAGTTTTATGTAGGGATGACACTAGGACTATTACCAGTAGAATGTGGCATTATAAGAGGGTAGTTTTATGTAGGGATGACACTGTAGGACTATTACCAGTAGAATGTGGCATTATAGGAGGGTAGTTTCATGTAGGGATGACACTGTATGACTATTACCAGTAGAATGTGGCATTATAGGAGGGTAGTTTCATGTAGGGATGACACTGTAGGACTATTACCAGTAGAATGTGGCATTATAAGAGGGTAGTTTCATGTAGGGATGACACTGTAGGACTATTACCAGTAGAATGTGGCATTATAGGAGGGTAGTTTTATGTAGGGATGACACTGTACGACTATTACCAGTAGAATGTGGCATTATAGGAGGGTAGTTTTATGTAGGGATGACACTGTAGGACTATTACCAGTAGAATGTGGCATTATAGGAGGGTAGTTTCATGTAGGGATGACACTGTACGACTATTACCAGTAGAATGTGGCATTATAGGAGGGTAGTTTCATGTAGGGATGACACTGTAGGACTATTACCAGTAGAATGTGGCATTATAGGAGGGTAGTTTCATGTAGGGATGACACTGTAGGACTATTACCAGTAGAATGTGGCATTATAGGAGGATAGTTTTATGTAGGGATGACACTGTACGACTATTACCAGTAGAATGTGGCATTATAGGAGGGTAGTTTCATGTAGGGATGACACTGTAGGACTATTACCAGTAGAATGTGACATTATAGGAGGATAGTTTCATGTAGGGATGACACTGTAGGACTATTACCAGTAGAATGTGGCATTATAGGAGGGTAGTTTCATGTAGGGATGACACTGTAGGACTATTACCAGTAGAATGTGACATTATAGGAGGATAGTTTCATGTAGGGATGACACTGTAGGACTATTACCAGTAGAATGTGGCATTATAGGAGGGTAGTTTCATGTAGGGATGACCCTGTACGACTATTACCAGTAGAATGTGGCATTATAGGAGGGTAGTTTCATGTAGGGATGACACTGTACGACTATTACCAGTAGAATGTGGCATTATAGGAGGGTAGTTTCATGTAGGGATGACACTGTACGACTATTACCAGTAGAATGTGGCATTATAGGAGGGTAGTTTCATGTAGGGATGACACTGTAGGACTATTACCAGTAGAATGTGGCATTATAGGAGGGTAGTTTTATGTAGGGATGACACTGTACGACTATTACCAGTAGAATGTGGCATTATAGGAGGGTAGTTTCATGTAGGGATGACACTGTAGGACTATTACCAGTAGAATGTGGCATTATAGGAGGGTAGTTTCATGTAGGGATGACACTGTAGGACTATTACCAGTAGAATGTGGCATTATAGGAGGGTAGTTTCATGTAGGGATGACACTGTACGACTATTACCAGTAGAATGTGGCATTATAGGAGGGTAGTTTCATGTAGGGATGACACTGTAGGACTATTACCAGTAGAATGTGGCATTATAGGAGGGTAGTTCCATGTAGGGATGACACTGTAGGACTATTACCAGTAGAATGTGGCATTATAGGAGGGTAGTTTTATGTAGGGATGACACTGTAGGACTATTACCAGTAGAATGTGACATTATAGGAGGGTAGTTTCATGTAGGGATGACACTGTACGACTATTACCAGTAGAATGTGGCATTATAGGAGGGTAGTTTCATGTAGGGATGACACTGTAGGACTATTACCAGTAGAATGTGGCATTATAGGAGGGTAGTTCCATGTAGGGATGACACTGTAGGACTATTACCAGTAGAATGTGACATTATAGGAGGGTAGTTTTATGTAGGGATGACACTGTACGACTATTACCAGTAGAATGTGGCATTATAGGAGGGTAGTTTCATGTAGGGATGACACTGTACGACTATTACCAGTAGAATGTGGCATTATAGGAGGGTAGTTTCATGTAGGGATGACACTGTAGGACTATTACCAGTAGAATGTGGCATTATAGGAGGGTAGTTTCATGTAGGGATGACACTGTACGACTATTACCAGTAGAATGTGGCATTATAGGAGGGTAGTTTTATGTAGGGATGACACTGTACGACTATTACCAGTAGAATGTGGCATTATAGGAGGGTAGTTTCATGTAGGGATGACACTGTAGGACTATTACCAGTAGAATGTGGCATTATAGGAGGGTAGTTTCATGTAGGGATGACACTGTACGACTATTACCAGTAGAATGTGGTATTATAGGAGGGTAGTTTCATGTAGGGATGACACTGTAGGACTATTACCAGTAGAATGTGGCATTATAGGAGGGTAGTTTCATGTAGGGATGACACTGTACGACTATTACCAGTAGAATGTGGCATTATAGGAGGGTAGTTTTATGTAGGGATGACACTGTAGGACTATTACCAGTAGAATGTGGCATTATAGGAGGGTAGTTTTATGTAGGGATGACACTGTAGGACTATTACCAGTAGAATGTGGCATTATAGGAGGGTAGTTTCATGTAGGGATGACACTGTACGACTATTACCAGTAGAATGTGGCATTATAAGAGGGTAGTTTCATGTAGGGATGACCCTGTACGACTATTACCAGTAGAATGTGGCATTATAAGAGGGTAGTTTCATGTAGGGATGACCCTGTACGACTATTACCAGTAGAATGTGGCATTATAAGAGGGTAGTTTCATGTAGGGATGACACTAGGACTATTACCAGTAGAATGTGGCATTATAGGAGGGTAGTTTCATGTAGGGATGACACTGTACGACTATTACCAGTAGAATGTGGCATTATAGGAGGGTAGTTTCATGTAGGGATGACACTGTAGGACTATTACCAGTAGAATGTGGCATTATAGGAGGGTAGTTTCATGTAGGGATGACACTGTAGGACTATTACCAGTAGAATGTGGCATTATAGGAGGGTAGTTTCATGTAGGGATGACACTGTACGACTATTACCAGTAGAATGTGGCATTATAGGAGGGTAGTTTCATGTAGGGATGACACTGTAGGACTATTACCAGTAGAATGTGGCATTATAGGAGGGTAGTTTCATGTAGGGATGACACTGTACGACTATTACCAGTAGAATGTGGCATTATAGGAGGGTAGTTTTATGTAGGGATGACACTGTAGGACTATTACCAGTAGAATGTGGCATTATAGGAGGGTAGTTTTATGTAGGGATGACACTGTACGACTATTACCAGTAGAATGTGGCATTATAGGAGGGTAGTTTTATGTAGGGATGACACTGTAGGACTATTACCAGTAGAATGTGGCATTATAGGAGGGTAGTTTTATGTAGGGATGACACTGTAGGACTATTACCAGTAGAATGTGGTATTATAGGAGGGTAGTTTTATGTAGGGATGACACTGTAGGACTATTACCAGTAGAATGTGGCATTATAGGAGGGTAGTTTTATGTAGGGATGACACTGTAGGACTATTACCAGTAGAATGTGGCATTATAGGAGGGTAGTTTCATGTAGGGATGACACTGTAGGACTATTACCAGTAGAATGTGGCATTATAGGAGGGTAGTTTCATGTAGGGATGACACTGTAGGACTATTACCAGTAGAATGTGGCATTATAGGAGGGTAGTTTCATGTAGGGATGACACTGTAGGACTATTACCAGTAGAATGTGGCATTATAGGAGGGTAGTTTCATGTAGGGATGACACTGTAGGACTATTACCAGTAGAATGTGGCATTATAGGAGGGTAGTTTCATGTAGGGATGACACTGTAGGACTATTACCAGTAGAATGTGGCATTATAGGAGGGTAGTTTCATGTAGGGATGACACTGTAGGACTATTACCAGTAGAATGTGGCATTATAGGAGGGTAGTTTCATGTAGGGATGACACTGTAGGACTATTACCAGTAGAATGTGGAATTATAGGAGGGTAGTTTCATGTAGGGATGACACTGTATGACTATTACCAGTAGAATGTGACATTATAGGAGGGTAGTTTTATGTAGGGATGACACTGTAGGACTATTACCAGTAGAATGTGGCATTATAGGAGGGTAGTTTTATGTAGGGATGACACTGTAGGACTATTACCAGTAAAATGTGGCATTATAGGAGGGTAGTTTCATGTAGGGATGACACTG
>OY726528.1:58003620-58063585 GCA_963383655.1 Bathymodiolus septemdierum
TACCTTATAGATCACTCCACAAATAGTTGTTCCTGTTTTGTATGCTGTGGGTGCTTTAATTCCTTGCTGTTCAAACAAACCATTTCTAAAAATATAAATTTTATACATTATATATTTTATATCTAGTATATATCTATCAATTTTTAATATTGGTACATATATTTGGAACTATTCACCACCAGCTAACTGATATTGCAATCGATCTATTTCCCTTTGCTGACAGGTGTATCAATGGGCTCTGTCTGCCAATGTGGGACTGATACACCCACAACCAGGGCTCACCACACTAAGGGAAACTTGACTTCTCCCCAGAGAACATGAGAGAGAAGTCAAGGCATGACACAGACAGAGAGATTTCCAACAGTTTCACAGAGACATGGTTCTGCCGAAAAATGTTGTTTCTTTGCATCATTAAAAAAAATTGCATTTGAAGTGTGCCTTTGCTAATATCCTTCACATTTAACTTTAAATTCATGTTTTGGTTTTGCATCATTTTTGTTGATCTTATATTTGCTGATTTTCGATTTTATTCATTTTGCCTTGAAATCTGTACGATACATATTAAATAACATCAAAATATATTTGTTTCCTTCGACTATTTCCAGAAAAACACTGCCATGTTTAAAACTTGACAAGTTGATTGTTTAGCTTTGAAAAGGCTACAAATAAAAGTTTTGCTAAATTAATAAGGAAACATACATGTAACACAACACAATCCAGCAACCAATTTGGTGCAGCCTAAGGGTAGGTACCTGGTCAAATCGCCCCCTCCCCCCCCCATTTATCAAAATTGCCCCAACATTTAAAAATAAATAAATAATAGTTATTATTATTATTAGTTTTCTGATAAGGAATAATTGAGATTTATATATATTACAGTATAGATAATAAAACTTAACAGTACATTAATCGGAAACGTTATTGTGTTTAATTTTGTCGGTTAAGTGAGGGTAATTATTTGTGTCCATGTAATAATTAATTTCTTCTTTTAATCAAGAATTTCTTTGTGAAGTATAGATGCACTGTTTGTGTAATAATAAATTAGCTTATACCTGATTAGTTTTTTGTTTGTTATTGTTGTTCCAATCGGAAGCATATCAAGGAGACCCAAGCCAACGATACATATTCTTGACATTGCAATAAAAACTTGTTGCGAAGATATAAGCTTGTCCAAGCTGGTAATGAAATTATTTAAACCTGCTACCATCATGACTGGCATTAAACACAATGGCCAGTGATTGCATAGAGTGCAAGCAGGTTGTTAGACACAGGCAAGAAGCAATCCAATGCGATGGTTGTGAGAAATGGCAACATCAAACATTACACTGAATATTGAAACACATTTTGTAGAAATATTTGCAATTACAAATAACATCATTCACAGATAGACATGTCAACCCACACGGACATATTATCCTTCTCCTTAATACTACTGCGTGCTTAGCGGAGAAGCAACAAATACCAATTTCATAGTCTTTGGTTTTACCCGATCGGGACTCAAACCCACGATCTACCACACTCGAGGGGAGCACGCTAACCACCGATGCGGTTAATATTTCAATTAAGACGCCATAAAGATACACAAAATATAAAAGATATTTATACATTAAGATTATCAAACTGATTTACAAACAATAATGAAAACATACAAAAACATCATAGAGGGCAAAATTATTGTACATATCTCGATTTTATAATCAAATTAATTTCTTCATTACATTAATTAATGGGGGCGATTTTGAAGTGGGGCGATTTGACTTGCATTCAGCCTGAGGAAGCATCTGTTTGTTTATTTTTAGATTTGGGATTTTCACCTGGAATTTCATCAGTACAAATTTAATTTAGAAGTTTGCTATTATTCTTCTGTTTCAACAAATTAAACATTCTTTACTGCTGGAATAAAACAGTTTCCTCTCATTCTTATATATTTTCACATTGAATGGGTCTCAGTAATTAGAGACAAGAAGTGACAAGAAGTAATAAAAAGCAACAAGAAGTCATAAATTCTGACAAAAACTAATAAAAATTGTATGTGTGTATATGTGTATTTGAATATATTAAGCTATTACTTTGTGTAAATACAGGCCTGACAGGTAAGATTGAGGAAAACATATCTATAAAAATAATTTAAATTTGTATGTATTATGATCACATTTGGCTGCATTTGCTGAAGGACTTGAACTTGAATTTTTATGATCATATTTGGAACCTCTTCCATTTGCCAGGTATGCAGGTGGCACAAGCTAGCTGTCATAAACAAATCAACAAACAATCATCTAATAACCACTGCTATAAGCAGTCTTTCAAAAAAAAATCACCTGTATTTTTTTTTATTACAAAAAAAGATATAATAATTTAAAATAGACATTGTATTCCCAACTTCAACACATTATACAAAATTCGCCAGTCTTATCGATTTTTTTTTAACAAGATTTTATTAAATTATCATTGAACGTATTTTTTTTAAGCATAGTACATAAATGATTTATTCTAAAAAAAAATGTAAATCTTCTACAAATTTGATAAGGAAATAAATCTATTTCAATTTGTTTTCATGAACTTTTTTAATATTCTGTCACTATTTTATTGTTCTTGTCACTTTTTATTATTCTGTCACTATTTTATTGTTCTTGTCGTTTCTTTTCTACATCTACATCTACAGGATACTTCTAAACTGCAATGTGTTGAAGACTTTTTAGAAGGCATGCTAGGGAAACTTAAAATTTGAATAACATATATACATTTATGAATAAACATTTATTTTTCTTTCATTTTTTTTTTTATTATTATATTTACTGTTCTTGTCGCTTTTTATTACTTCTTGTTGTTTCTTGTCTCTAATTAGTGAGACCGCATTGAATGATTGATTACAATTGCTTTGTCAATCATTTGACTTTCTTTTGTAGGATTAGAAAAATCACGAGTACTACTAAGATAAGATTTTATTGGTCCAAATTAAAGGGCCCACGAAGGGGCATATAAACATAATAAAACATAAGGTGATTGCATAAAATATCATATAAATTGCAGACTTCCCGAAACTTGCTGAGAAGTTGTCAGTCATTCGGACTGACAGACATGAAGATCTTGTCAGACCGAAAAATATTTTGCCGGTCCGAAAAAAAAAGCCCCAACAAATTCACTGTCACGTGCATAATGTTTTGTTTGGCCTTTTTAAAGTGTTTTACCCTAGTATTAGCAATTGGGCACCAGATTTCACCTCTGGTTTTTATAGAGGTTAAAGTAATTCAATTTTTAGTTTTCAGTGTTGTTCAAAATTGTATATGCTATGTCTTTTATAGTGTCTGTCTCAAGTTTTGTTGTTTTGATGACCTTGTACAGACAATGGTTGTATGAAAGACGTCGTGCCATTGGCTAATATATATACAAATAACCAATCGTGTCGTGATCGTCTTCACAAATGGGTTTGGTTGAAACTGGAAATGTATAAAAGGAGTGAAAACAATGAAAATTATGTAATTTAAAAATAAAATTAAACACTGATCAATGCCTTTCGGACAAAATCTGAAGTAACTATTATACCAAACATTCGGTATTACAGAGTTGGCGAAAAAAAAAAATTCTGTCCGACATTGGGTCAGACAGGAACTGGGGTTCTGTCTTACCCATGGGCTTTGTGTTTGTCCCGCCATTTTTTGTAATATTGTATATAACCTCTCAATTTTTTTTTTTTTTTTTTTTTATACAGAACTGAATGCAAGATTACCTATAGACATGATCATTAAACAACTCAATTAAATGTTTTTCTGTATACATATTTTTATCTAAAAAGATAAGGCAGATATAGCCAACAATCCGTATCTAATGGTCCGATCACGTTCCGAATATTATACATCAATGTCAGTTTCCGGTTTACCTACATTTTTAATTTCAGTTAAGAATATGAATCTGTTGTCATCTTCAATATATAAGCATCTCAAAACATATTTAATTAAACACTAACAATCTTTGATACTTGGGGAGTGTGGAAGTCAACTTATTTCTGTGCTCAGTAATATATTTCAGTTTTAATGTTCCACGTTTTGCAGGTGCTGGTTCCTACTAAAAGGATGCTTACATTTACGTATAGGAGTTTCGATTACAAAGAGGAACGTGTCGGTCTGACAGAATAAGAATAAATAAACAAATTTCAAGTCTCTGTCTGACATTTTAATAAAACTGAAAACGGAATTTAATGCCAATGGCAGTGGAAACTGGGAGGGAATAAATTTCAATCGGCGGTTCTTTCAAATATCAATGTTTTACCGGACATTCAGCTCGATATATATTTTGAAATCGTCGGCCCTACTGCATTTCTGTCGGTTAGGACCGATGGACCGACGGATTTTGGGAAGTCTGAAATTGTAAATACAAGAATGAGAGACATGACTAGTGTTAAAATATGAGATACCAGCTATCCGAAACAGTGACTTTTTAACAGGAAATCACACATGCATATTAAAGTATCTACTCTCTGAGTTTAAAAGCCATATAAATCTATCCCTAAATGATAATTTTTCAAAGTTAGAATGATTAATGTTATTCTTAATTGTTTCAAGAAGCTTGCGTCTGGAAGTATAGTAAAAAGAACATTTTAATAGAAGGTGTTCTTCAGATTCTATTTCATCTGAAATTTTTTTTTCGCAAATGCGGTTCTCTAAAGGTGTTATAGGTTTTGAATATCTGCCAGTTTCAATCTTTAATTTATGGTTGCTAATTCTAAAATTGGTGAAAGATTTTCTTTGATTAAAATCTGATAAAATATGAAGATAATTTTCGAATCAGAAATTGCATTTGAGTTTTAGATAGGTTCGCAATTTGCCGTTTTCATCTAGAAGTTTATTTCTTTTAACATACCATTTATTTTTATAAAAGGCTTTTGTATAAACTTTAATTTTTCTTTTAAATGTATTATGCTTATATTTAAGCATATTGTGAATTCCTGTATTGTTATCAAATATTTTAAAAAGTCTCTGTAGACCAGAATACCAAGTGTCACAACCCTGTGAGTGTAGGAGTTTATTTTCAATGTATGCACTCTTAAGTAAAAAATTAGTAGAAGAATCTAAACGATACCAGTATTTAAAAACTGAAGTAAAGCAATCTAATGCAAATGGTATTCTTCCTAATTCACTCAATATTGCAAAGTTGGTGCTTGTTTTATTAGCACCCAGTATATATTTACAAAAATGAATATGCAATTTATCACAGGGAAGTACAGATGATAGTCTTGAATAGTCAAACATAAAGTTAAAGTCAGCTGATTTTGGTAAATAACAACCCCATATTTCTGAACAGTATAATAAAATAGGTTTGACACTACTACAAGTACATTCTTTATTAACATATAACACAAATGATCAGCCCAAGACTCACCTAGATGGGTTACATGTATCTTTGGTAGTCATATATTAGTATATCTACAACCCATGTACGTATTTCTAATTGGAAAATGCATTGTCATTCCCCCTTTTTGAAACACGACTTTTAAAACACAAATCTTAGTGAATAGGGAGTTCCCGTGTGCTTAAAGTAAACTAATAAAAGGTGGAACAAAACTCGGGTAATAAATTAACAATGAAATACTTCAACCTTTGACAATTATCAAAGGAAAATCCACCGGTTGGTAACTCTGCAAGCGCCGACATAATTCTTCTGTTAAATCTGGTTACCTGCAATAACTATTGATGCCATTTGATATCATATGAAAACTTATCGCTAAACAGGGAACCAGTCACATTAAAGGGAAGCAACTTGACAATTTCTTCTCATCGGAACGATTACTCTTTCGGACTTCATCGTCATACAGAAAAAAAAAACAACATGCAGGTTACATTTACTGGAATACTGTGAAGGGCCGTCAAACAGCATCAACTCACAGGTTAAAATACCAAAGTTACCCAACTTCCAATTGTTCATTAATTTATGGTAAATTGCACCCAATTTTTTTTTACCGAATTTTTAAAGTCCGGGGTCTGGGTATAAATAGCAGCCAATCCGCAATTGGAGATACATGTATGGTGGGATATTCAAATTTCTTTGCCACAGTCATATCAGAGAGATATTTTTGTCAGTATCTCTGTTGCATGTAGAATTATTTAACCAAAATTTGTTTTGGAAGTCGAATTATGATTGATTGATTGATTGATTGGTGTTTAACGTCCAGCGAGCAATTTTTCAGCTATATTCAGGACGAGAACATATAGAAATTTAAAAGGTGATGGATAGGGATGGATAATTTAGCCAGTGCAACAGGTCTCCTATGGACCACTCATAATGAGCTGTTACACTGGGTTCTTTAACGTTCGAAGAGGGTGACAATGTCTCAACACAGGACCTCGGTTTTATTTACGTCTCATCCGAAGGACGGGTTGGTTGTGAATTTATACATCCCGCACAATCGACGGACGTCCCTTCAAGCCGAAGAAGCTATCGGTCCCATTACTATACCGCAGGGTTGACACCCTTTTAGAGTACTAGTGCCTCTAGGGTGGAGAAACCTGGTGCATATTCTACCCCCGGCACACTCTCTGGGAGGGGGGGGTGTCCAATTTTGAATAAGAAACCCATTGATACCTTTGAATAATAAAATAAAAAATTCTTTTGCATACAATTTGAGTGTAAAGTACTCAAAATGGTCAGTTTTGTATTTGATTTTTGATTGATAGGTGGGCGTTACAGTCATTGTTTATGTTTACACAGGAAGTTAGTATTGCCATGCAGCCATGCTTAGATCACATGATCTTACCTTTTTCATATCAGCTCCAATAAATGAAGTAAATTCACAACAGAAATAATATCCAGTCTTTTGATATTGAACAATAAATGAATTTGAGACTTGTAAGCATTTTTCTGCCAACATTTAGAGTATAAACACAACTTGTAACTGAGAAACAGTGATGATGATTTTCCCTCCAAAACTTGTCTAATGAGAGAGACACCAATGAATCGTTGAAAAAGAACAAAGAAATAACTATTCCCACATATGACCCATATAAGGAATTCCAGCCACATTAGGAAACCATTGTCTTACAAGATTCACGACACATTTCAGCATTATATCTCTTTTGAGCCATTCAAACTTTTGTCTTCTTGGGTCCCTAGACATAGCATCAGTTTTCATTAAGAGATATCTGTCATCATTCCAGGCACCACGATGAAGAAGCATAGTCCAGAAACGCTTGTAATGTTCTTTCCTAATAGCTGAATTTCTTTGATGGGGTTCCTCCTGCTGTGTGTGCCACCGCATTTGTCTATTATTATCATGTGTAATGCAAGGGCGACAAGCAATACTGACATTCCTCCTGAGAATGGTCCTGTTCAATAACAAAAGCAGGATCGTCACTGATCATTTAAAGGTCCTGGATCTGTTTGAGTTTGTGTCTCTTGTGTATTCCCGCCTGTCATTTTGTGTCCTTCTGAAAAAAAAAAATTCAGACCCCCCGCCCCCCTACCGCTTTTAGTCTCTTGAGGGTTGGCATGTATGATATTATTTGATTCTCATAAATTGGGCTCTAAAGTGTTCCCCCCTTTTCATTATAATACTATTTAAATCCTTGATAATAATAATAAATAATTAATATGTTAAATTAAATACAATGTTCAAAATTATGCTGGACCACAAGCCAGCGGCTTTCTAATATAGGACAGTCCAAAGCCATGTGTTCTCAGCAAGACCACCAATGGCACCATGCCCAACCGTTCTCACCCAAAGCATAACTATGCACAGGGACGAGTAACTACCATTGCACGAAATGACCCAAATCCCTATTATTATGAGGCTGGATACACTCTGGTACAGGAAATTTCTGTGCAGCGTATTTGACATATATTTAATTTTCCGTTTACTGTTTTTTATCCTACGTTCTGACGTTCTTCAAACAGCTATGTGAAACGTTCTTGCACATTTTTATAGGTTGGTGTTCGTTTTCTGTGTCAGTTATTTTACTGAATTTTATCATCGTGGAATTTAAATTTCGCGAGTCTAGAAAATTTGAGGTGAGAGAATAAGTGAGCGATTTTGTAAATTGCATGAAGCAGAGAAGTGTACATCAGAAGAATACTTAAATTTATGGCTAGAACTCGTCCACTTTAAGCTTTAAATTACCAAATAATTTGTTTTGTTGTGTGATGAAAAAGACCATTCCATGGACCTATGGTTCTGCAGCCAACATTAAGTGATTATAGCACCATGAAATCATATACATATGTGAACTGCAAAATGAGTTTTGAAATGACTATCGGCTCATGAATTAGACTCTGGTGAATCTGCAGCTGAGATGTACATGTAACTAACCGTCAAAAATATCAATTAAAGAGATTTAACATTTTTGTTGGGAGTCACTTCAAGAAGAAGATATGTGTATTACTATATTGTGTGCACGAGTTTGTGACTGAGTTATAAATATAAGAACTATAGAACGTAAAAGATATCAGTGTTAATAAAGTTTTATTTTATTTTTCATTCTTTATTTTTGAAGAAAATAATTGCCCATTCTTTGTGTTTTTTTAATTTTATTTGATGTGTTATGTTCTTGTACTCACCCTGTACCACCCTCAATTATAATATACTTTTATACCAAGAAGGATAACAACAAAATTTCACCCAGCTCACTTCAAAATCATATATCTCTACTAATACTGTACAGACATGTCCCACAATCATATATCTCTACTAATACTATACAGACATGTCCCAAAATCATATATCTCTACTAATACTATACAGACATGTCCCACAATCATATATCTCTACTAATACTATACAGACATGTCCCACAATCATATATCTCTACTAATACTGTACAGACATGTCCCACAATCATATATCTCTACTAATACTGTACAGACATGTCCCACAATCATATATCTCTACTAATACTGTACAGACATGTCCCAAAGTCATATATCTCTACTAATACTGTACAGACATGTCCCACAATCATATATCTCTACTAATACTGTACAGACATGTCCCACAATCATATATCTCTACTAATACTGTACAGACATGTCCCAAAGTCATATATCTCTACTAATACTGTACAGACATGTCCCACAATCATATATCTCTACCAATACTGTGCAGACATGTCCCACAATCATATATCTCTACTAATACTGTACAGACATGTCCCACAATCATATATCTCTACTAATACTGTACAGACATGTCCCACAATCATATATCTCTACTAATACTGTACAGACATGTCCCACAATCATATATCTCTACTAATACTGTGCAGACATGTCCCACAATCATATATCTCTACTAATACTGTGTAGACATGTCCTACAATCATATATCTCTACTAATACTGTACAGACATGTCCCACAATCATATATCTCTACTAATACTGTACAGACATGTCCCACAATCATATATCTCTACTAATACTGTACAGACATGTCCCACAATCATATATCTCTACTAATACTGTACAGACATGTCCCACAATCATATATCTCTACTAATACTGTGCAGACATGTCCCACAATCATATATCTCTACTAATACTGTACAGACATGTCCCACAATCATATATCTCTACTAATACTGTACAGACATGTCCCACAATCATATATCTCTACTAATACTGTACAGACATGTCCCACAATCATATATCTCTACTAATACTGTACAGACATGTCCCACAATCATATATCTCTACTAATACTGTACAGACATGTCCCAAAATCATATATCTCTACTAATACTGTACAGACATGTCCCAAAATCATATATCTCTACTAATACTGTACAGACATGTCCTACAATCATATATCTCTACTAATACTGTACAGACATGTCCCACAATCATATATCTCTACTAATACTGTACAGACATGTCCTACAATCATATATCTCTACTAATACTGTACAGACATGTCCCACAATCATATATCTCTACTAATACTGTACAGACATGTCCTACAATCATATATCTCTACTAATACTGTACAGACATGTCCCACAATCATATATCTCTACTAATACTGTACAGACATGTCCCACAATCATATATCTCTACTAATACTGTACAGACATGTCCCACAATCATATATCTCTACTAATACTGTACAGACATGTCCCACAATCATATATCTCTACTAATACTGTACAGACATGTCCCACAATCATATATCTCTACTAATACTGTACAGACATGTCCTACAATCATATATCTCTACTAATACTGTACAGACATGTCCCACAATCATATATCTCTACTAATACTGTACAGACATGTCCCACAATCATATATCTCTACTAATACTGTACAGACATGTCCCACAATCATATATCTCTACTAATACTGTACAGACATGTCCCAAAATCATATATCTCTACTAATACTGTACAGACATGTCCCACAATCATATATCTCTACTAATACTGTACAGACATGTCCCAAAATCATATATCTCTACTAATACTGTACAGACATGTCCCAAAATCATATATCTCTACTAATACTGTACAGACATGTCCTACAATCATATATCTCTACTAATACTGTACAGACATGTCCTACAATCATATATCTCTACTAATACTGTACAGACATGTCCCACAATCATATATCTCTACTAATACTGTGCAGACATGTCCCACAATCATATATCTCTACTAATACTGTGCAGACATGTCCCACAATCATATATCTCTACTAATACTGTACAGACATGTCCTACAATCATATATCTCTACTAATACTGTACAGACATGTCCCACAATCATATATCTCTACTAATACTGTACAGACATGTCCTACAATCATATATCTCTACTAATACTGTGCAGACATGTCCCACAATCATATATCTCTACTAATACTGTACAGACATGTCCTACAATCATATATCTCTACTAATACTATACAGACATGTCCCAAAGTCATATATCTCTACTAATACTGTACAGACATGTCCCACAATCATATATCTCTACTAATACTGTGCAGACATGTCCCACAATCATATATCTCTACTAATACTGTACAGACATGTCCTACAATCATATATCTCTACTAATACTGTACAGACATGTCCCACAATCATATATCTCTACTAATACTGTACAGACATGTCCCACAATCGTATATCTCTACTAATACTGTACAGACATGTCCCACAATCATATATCTCTACTAATACTGTGTAGACATGTCCCACAATCATATATCTCTACTAATACTATACAGACATGTCCCAAAGTCATATATCTCTACTAATACTGTACAGATATGTCCCAAAGTCATATATCTCTACTAATACTGTACAGAGATGTCCCACAATCATATATCTCTACTAATACTGTGCAGACATGTCCCACAATCATATATCTCTACTAATACTGTACAGACATGTCCCAAAATCATATATCTACTAATACTGTGCAGACATGTCCCACAATCATATATCTCTACTAATACTGTACAGACATGTCCCAAAATCATATATCTACTAATACTGTGCAGACATGTCCCAAAATCATATATCTCTACTAATACTGTACAGACATGTCCCAAAATCATATATCTCTACTAATACTGTACAGACATGTCCCACAATCATATATCTCTACTAATACTGTACAGACATGTCCCACAATCATATATCTCTACTAATACTGTACAGACATGTCCCACAATCATATAGCTCTACTAATACTGTACAGACATGTCCTACAATCATATATCTCTACTAATACTGTACAGACATGTCCCAAAATCATATATCTACTAATACTGTGCAGACATGTCCCACAATCATATATCTCTACTAATACTGTACAGACATGTCCCAAAATCATATATCTACTAATACTGTGCAGACATGTCCCAAAATCATATATCTCTACTAATACTGTACAGACATGTCCCAAAATCATATATCTCTACTAATACTGTGCAGACATGTCCCACAATCATATATCTCTACTAATACTGTACAGACATGTCCCACAATCATATATCTCTACTAATACTGTACAGACATGTCCCACAATCATATATCTCTACTAATACTGTACAGACATGTCCCACAATCATATATCTCTACTATTACTGTACAGACATGTCCTACAATCATATATCTCTACTAATACTGTGCAGACATGTCCCACAATCATATATCTCTACTAATACTGTACAGACATGTCCCACAATCATATATCTCTACTAATACTGTACAGACATGTCCCACAATCATATATCTCTACTAATACTGTACAGACATGTCCCACAATCATATATCTCTACTAATACTGTACAGACATGTCCCACAATCATATCTCTACTAATACTGTACAGACATGTCCCAAAGTCATATATCTCTACTAATACTGTACAGACATGTCCCAAAATCATATATCTCTACTAATACTGTACAGACATGTCCCACAATCATATATCTCTACTAATACTGTACAGACATGTCCCACAATCATATATCTCTACTAATACTGTACAGACATGTCCCACAATCATATATCTCTACTAATACTGTACAGACATGTCCCACAATCATATATCTCTACTAATACTGTACAGACATGTCCCACAATCATATATCTCTACTAATACTGTACAGACATGTCCCACAATCATATATCTCTACTAATACTGTACAGACATGTCCCACAATCATATATCTCTACTAATACTGTACAGACATGTCCCACAATCATATATCTCTACTAATACTGTACAGACATGTCCTACAATCATATATCTCTACTAATACTGTACAGACATGTCCCACAATCATATATCTCTACTAATACTGTACAGACATGTCCCACAATCATATATCTCTACTAATACTGTACAGACATGTCCCACAATCATATATCTCTACTAATACTGTACAGACATGTCCCAAAATCATATATCTCTACTAATGCTGTACAGACATGTCCCACAATCATATATCTCTACTAATACTGTACAGACATGTCCCAAAATCATATATCTCTACTAATACTGTACAGACATGTCCCAAAATCATATATCTCTACTAATACTGTACAGACATGTCCCACAATCATATATCTCTACTAATACTGTACAGACATGTCCCACAATCATATATCTCTACTAATACTGTACAGACATGTCCCACAATCATATATCTCTACTAATACTGTACAGACATGTCCTACAATCATATATCTCTACTAATACTGTACAGACATGTCCCACAATCATATATCTCTACTAATACTGTGCAGACATGTCCCACAATCATATATCTCTACTAATACTGTGCAGACATGTCCCACAATCATATATCTCTACTAATACTGTACAGACATGTCCTACAATCATATATCTCTACTAATACTGTACAGACATGTCCCACAATCATATATCTCTACTAATACTGTACAGACATGTCCTACAATCATATATCTCTACTAATACTGTGCAGACATGTCCCACAATCATATATCTCTACTAATACTGTACAGACATGTCCTACAATCATATATCTCTACTAATACTATACAGACATGTCCCAAAGTCATATATCTCTACTAATACTGTACAGACATGTCCCACAATCATATATCTCTACTAATACTGTACAGACATGTCCCAAAGTCATATATCTCTACTAATACTGTACAGACATGTCCCACAATCATATATCTCTACTAATACAGTGCAGACATGTCCCAAAATGAAATGAATGTCATTACAAAATGTACTCATAAACTATGTTAGTTTAAGATAAAAAAAAGTTTCCTTCCCTTCACTTTACTTAAGAATATTTTTTTAGCATTAGAAACACATGTTCCTTCTTGGTATAATAGTAAATTGTATATACCGGTAATAGGTATTTGGGTAATTTCATGCACTGATTGTTACTGGTCCCTGTGAAAGTACCATATATGCATCCCATTCTGAATTTATTGAATATATTTTAGTATTCAGTAGATCAAAACTTAGCTCCACCATACATTTGATTAATTATTTATTTCAGATCGGGATGTTTCAATCAATTTTATCAATATAGACATTTATGTGTTTGTTGAATAAGTGAGTGTGTATGTCATCTATATTATGAAACTAATCTTTATTAAAATATGAGCAAATCTGACGTTCTCGAAAAATATGTGTAAGAAATGTTTTGTTGTACATGTATGTTGTCTTTTAATTTTCAAAGAATTTTTCTTATTTTCTTATTTTACAGATGACTGTGAGTTCTTAGCTATATATCTTACCAGTATTTATAAAGAACAGCTGAATAATGTCCATTCTAGGAGAACATCCCCAAAGCATATCAGAGAAAAGTCTGAACTATTTATTAGGCCTGATTAAAGTGGAAGGGTCTACAATGACAAAATTAAGTGCATTAACAATTATCCATCAATTAATGATGAATGACTCAAATAATGATGTCAAGTCCATATTTCTACAAAATGGAATTCTAGAATGGATTTTACTGGATTTCGATGTAGGATTCGATTCTGAAGAGAATTCAGTATTCCTAGACGTTGCGTTAAATATCTTATGGAACATATCAAAATTACCTGTGTGTCTGGTACAACCAATGATCTCTCAAATTATAATTCGTAGACTTATTTCCATGTTTGATGAAATGACTCCTTTTTATGCGTTTCCGGCTAAATTTAAAACAACATTGAAATTACTTTGTGAAAACAAACTTTTGGTCGGCAATGTTTCGTCAAATCTGGTGTCAGTAAAAGTAAAAGATGATATAAGAACTGCAACACACGGAAAATTTAAGAATTTTAAAAGATTCCCGGAAGAAATACAAATGTGTTCACTGTATGACACAAATGACCTTGACAATGAAGTAAATATAACCAATCATCTCATTTCAAACAATTTAGCATGGCCTTTAAAACACAAAGATGACCATGATCCATCTTCAGCAGACGACAATGATGAAGATGTTTGGAAAGATGTCTTAGTCACCGAAATAATTGATGGTCCTTATTTTTGGGCGCATGTTGGAATAGAAACCATAGAAAATGTTAGAAGATTTCAAAGTTTATTACTTTTAGAACATTCAGCAGGTAGATTGATTCCAGTGTCTTGTGACAAAGATGATTTGGTTGTTGTTGCCAAGGAAATTGATGGAGAAATATGCTTCTTTAGGGCCCATATTATGTCACATAAGCCACAGGAAGTTAAAGTTTGGGCCCTAGACTATGGATTTATCTTGGGTGTAATGCCAGACAGAATATATAAGATGCCTTCCAGTCTAGACCTGCCATCACAGATTCAGCTTTGTTGTATTAAAGGTGACATATCTTCTTCTGAATATGATAACATAAAGTATATGAAAGTACTGATTGGGAACAATTATAATTACTTGAGACAATCTGAGATAACTCAATTTAATATTACATTTACATGTAGGTGAAATTTGTAACTAGATTAACACGATGGGTGCCACTTGTGGAGCGGGAACTGCTTACCCTTCTGGAGTTCAACCCCAGCTTGTAGTGGGATTCTTGTTGCTGAATCTTTAATTTTCTGTAGATGATTTGTTTGTCTTTTTGTCCTCTTTCTTTTGGCCACTGTATTGTCTCTGTCCTTCTTCAATTTACGGCTTCTTATTTCCCCTTTGGTATCTTCACAGCTTTTCTTATATATGTAGGTGTACAGCCTCAGCCAAGAGATCCAGTTCTGGTGAAGCTTGCAGCCTCAGTCTTGTGTAATCTGACACACAAAACTATTTCTGCAGGTACGTTATCATTAGTTTTTTTAATTTTCATTTTAAATTTTCAGAGATCATTGTTACTTTACAAGATGAGTCCTGGACGTGCCATTTGTAGTTGGGACTCACCAAAGCTTTCAAATTTTAGATTCTTGCAATGTTGGAACTCACCAAAATTATGAAAGTTCCCTGAATTTTTTTTATCTGTGTTATGGCTACAATGCTGTACTGAATATTATGTTACTTCTAAATCAATCAATCAATCATCTTTATTTCTCATAAACCGTATACAACTACAGAGAAGTCATACATATACAATAACAAATACAAAATAAACATATATACAACAGAGACAGGGGTATGAGACAGCCTATAAACATATATACAACAGAGACAGGGGTATGAGACAGCCTATAAACATATATACAACAGAGACAGGGGTATGAGACAGCCTATAACATATATACAACAGAGACAGGGGTATGAGACAGCCTATAAACATATATATAACAGAGACAGGGGTATGAGACAGCCTATAAACATATATACAACAGAGACAGGGGTATGAGACAGCCTATAAACATATATACAACAGAGACAGGGGTATGAGACAGCCTATAAACATATATACAACAGAGACAGGGGTATGAGACAGCCTATAAACATATATACAACAGAGACAGGGGTATGAGACAGCCTATAAACATATATACAACAGAGACAGGGGTATGAGACGGCCTATAAACATATATACAACAGAGACAGGGGTATGAGACAGCCTATAAACATATATACAACAGAGACAGGGGTATGAGACAGCCTATAAACATATATACAACAGAGACAGGGGTATGAGACAGCCTATAACATATATACAACAGAGACAGGGGTATGAGACAGCCTATAAACATATATACAACAGAGACAGGGGTATGAGACAGCCTATAAACATATATACAACAGAGACAGGGGTATGAGACAGCCTATAAACATATATACAACAGAGACAGGGGTATGAGACAGCCTATAAACATATATACAACAGAGACAGGGGTATGAGACAGCCTAGTGAACAAAAGATTCATTTGAGCACCATAACCCTAACCCTTAATCAGTGAATAAAAAAAAAAAAGATTAAAAACAGAATGACATTTTCAGCAGCAATGTGTTATGTTATGGTTACTGGTGATACGAACCTCAGCTATAAGAATAGACATAAAAGTCATTGCTATTTGGTAGATACATTTTGTAGTACTAAAAAAAAACAATTTGAAGGTTAGGGTTATGGTGTTTAACGTCACTTTCAACAATATTTCAGATATATCGTGGCGGTCAGTGTTATTAGTTTAGGAAACAGAGATACCCAGAGAAAACCACCGACCTGTTGCAAGTCATTGACAAACTTTATCACATAATGTTGTATCAAGTATACCTTGCCATCAGCAGGATTAAAACTCACAACTTTAGTGGTGATAGGCACTGATTGCACAGGTAGTTGTAAATCCAACTACCATATGATCATGATTTGAGTGTTATTATTTTAATTTAAGGTGACATAATTGTGAAGCTTGATGGCTATGAACAGTTAAACAGGTTTCTCAAAATAAGCCAGGATCAGAACATAAACAAAGAAGTCCTTAAACTCATAACAAACCTGTCATTTGGTGAACAAAAGAGAAACAAATGGTTGGAAACAGAAATAATTCCCAATTTACTAGGTAAGGTTAGGTTAGGTTTATGGTGTTTAATGCCACTTTCAACAATATTTCAGTTATATCATGGCGATCAGTTTTATTGGTGGAGAAAACCCGTAGAAAACCACTGACAAGCTTTATCACATAATGTTGTATATCGAGTACACCTCGCCTTAGCATAGTTCGAACTCGCAATGTTAGTCGTGATAGGCACTGATTACACAGGTAGTTGTAAATTCAACTACCATATGGTCACGTTCACAACGGCCCCTACCAAGATCCTGATATAGGGTAACACTAGATGTAGACATTATTTTGATTGGACAGTATTATGGGTGTTTAACGTTACTTTCAACAATATTACATTATTGTATTTCAATTATAAGTTTTTTTTTTGGTGAAAACTAGGAGTACCTTGAGAAAACCACAGTCCTGCCACAATTACGTTGTACATTCTCACCAAAGGCTACCTCTCTTAACAGGCAATAATTCATATTATATACTCATATAAATATCTTGAATCTGATTTGATAAAACACTGTCACGTGATATTTATCCATTCGTTGGGTCAACCGCTAAATGTAAGGTCTCATAGTAAGGTCCACCGCTCGCAAGGAAATCCCAAGGAAATTTCCATGTGAGCCTCACGTGTTTCCAATTATAGTTACTTCCCTTGATTCAACAGACAACAAACATGGCATCCAGCGACAGGTTCGTTGCTGTAGGTGAAGAAGAAATTTTACATATTATATTGAATATTTTCGCAAAGCCGCAGGTATTCTATTACTTGGTGTCTGATGCAAGCCCTCGTGTGACCTTACTTTTCTCTGGGAGACAAACCGTCGGGTCACACTCCATTAAGGGTGATAATTGTATCATGGTATAAGATGTACTTAAATACATATTAAAATGCTAATAAATTGTTCTCTTATAAGGTCACTTTTGTACTTCTATATAAGTGAGACTACTGATAACCTTGTTACATGTAGTCACGGGAGCAGGACAATTGCCCCCCACAAATTTTTTTCAGTTTTATTGTTAGTTTCTGAATACCCCTTTCTGACTCTATGAACTCCATTGCACTACTATACTTTCACTTCAGAATACACTCCTATTTAAGCCAGTTCTAAGCTTGTACTTAGCTTGCAATCATTTTTTCTCAAAATTCTTTTTAATTATTAACCTTTGTACTAAGCTTTGATCATTGTTTAATCAAATTCCTTTTTATAATTTTTCTTTGAAGACCAATTTTGTAAGGTAATTAAACTTAATTGGAAAATCATTAAACTCTATTTCGATATATCTATAAATAATAACACTTTGTTTAAATGTATAAATTTATAATCTCCATGAAGAAATGTTTTGTTTGAATGCAGTATAAATAATAAGAGAAAGTTATTTTTATCATAACTTGTCCAAACTGTATAATCCTTTTGATGATTAATATACAAAGAAAAAAATCCAACTTAAAAGTAATTTGAATAATTTAATCTGAGTTTTAAATGCATATTTATTTCTCATTTAAAAAAAAAATGTTTTCAAATAAAATAAAAAATAAAAATGAAATAAAAAAATTGGGGGAGGGGGGGGGGGGGCAATGGACCGGGGGGCTATTGTCCTAGACCCGTAGTCACATATAGTTGTATACAGACTATATTTTTTTCTTAGATACATCATTAAAAGTTGAATTACTAGAAATATATAATGCTACATAAATTTATACATAATGCAATATTGGTTCTCAAAAAATTATATTCACAAAAGTATCGTGCAAATTCATATTGTGAGTTTGTTGGATTTTTTTTAAAGGAGAATGAAAGAAAGGAAAGAGGAGATGTGTAAGAATGACTAAGGGAAAATGGGGGAGACTAAATATTTAATGGTCGGGTCAAGCTAAAGACTATAATATTGTTTTTTGTTACTTCTCCACTAACCATGCAGCATTTAAAATAGAAAGAGCGAAGATTGTTTGACTCGAAATCAGGATAATGTGTCTGAGAGGAGTGACATGTATACCTGCAGACTGTTGTTTCAATGAGCTAACACTATAAAAATCCAAATGAGCTTGTCGGTCTACTTCAAAACAAACATTATTGTCATCTCATCACAAAGTAACTTGTTTTGCCATGTTACAGCTGAAAAATTGCTTACTTGGCGTTAAAGGGTTATGGTATGGTGTTCAACACCATTTTCAACAATATTTCAGTTATATCGTGGAGGTCAGTTTTATTGGTGGGAGCAACCAGAGTACCTGGATAAAGCCACAGACCTGTCGCAAATCACTGACAAACTTTATCAGATAATGTTGTATCGAGGCACTTGGCATTAAAAAAATTGCCATGCTCACTCACTCATGTTAATGCTATCGGTAATAAAAAAAATATATACACATGTATCTGCATCTGATTTCAGATAAATTATCAGATCCAGGGAATAAAAAGATATATGCAAACGTCCTTTTTTGTTTATCAAACTTAATAATGAAAAATGATGAAGCTAGAGCAAAGTTTTACCATAATCAGGGTAGGTAATAAAGCTGTAGTTAGATATACATAATCAGGGTAGGTAATAAAGCTGTAGTTAGATATACATAATCAGGGTAGGTAATAAAGCTGTAGTTAGATATACATAATCAGGGTAGGTAATAAAGCTGTAGTTAGATATACATAATCAGGGTAGGTAATAAAGCTGTAGTTAGATATACATAATCAGGGTAGGTAATAAAGCTGTAGTTAGATATACATTTTGAACCGCATCGGCGGTGTAATGGTTAGCATGCTCGCCTCAATCAGGGTAGATCGTGGGTTCGACCCCCGGTCGGGTCAAATCAAAGACAAAGACTATAAAATGTGTATTTGCTGCTTCTCTGCTAAGTATGCATCACAAAGGAGAAAGATCTAAAGCAAAGACTGGTTGGCCCTGAATATGTATATTATGTTCGAGTGGAGTAGTATGTCTGCCCGATACTGTTGTTTCAGTGAGCTATAAAGATTGGGCCAAAAAAAAATATGTGTTTACGGTCATCCGACCAACCCTAATTTTTGCTAGCAACCCTATGAATTTTTACACAGAATTCGGATAACCATATTTGTTGTTTAACCAACAGCAATGTTTTATTTATTCAACTGCTAGCTTTTTGTCGAAATTGAGAGCAAAGAAGATAGAAAAACTGCATAATTCGTCATAAAACAGCTGCAATAAATGACGGCTTACTGGAAATTTCGAAAATGAAATATCGGATTCCGGAACCGAGAACGACTATTTCCGGTTTTGTCGATAATAAAGAAAATAAAAATAAAAAAATAATCCCGACCGACCGACCCTAAATTTTTTTGACATGTGACAGTAAACACACATATTTTTTTTTTTTTTGGCCTTGGTCTAATACAAAGTGGATATCGTCATCATTTCATTGAATGTGATCATGACTTGTTCTCGCCTTGATATAGATGAAAAATTGCTTATTTGGCATTAAACAACAATCATTCACTGATGTACATTTTGTATGAGAAATACATGTTTTTAAAAACAGTGAGGAACCAGAATTCTACAGTAACCAAGATATTAATTTGGACTATTCTAATACAGTTCTAACCTATCATAGATGTTGTATTTTTCAGTGACTTTTTGTTCTATAAAATTAATTTATTATCAAGTACAATGGTAATCTTTGACGTAGGTATATACTATCATTGATTTGTTTGTGAGAATGCATTTCTCATGGCAATATCGCATCATAGGCAAAGCCTGTGACATGAAATGTGATAAGGAGTCTGTTTCGAGCAAAACATATCAATGATAGTAGCTATGTTTATTTAGAATTTGTCAAGAAGATGTCAGTGATGTCCATATCATCGCATTAGAAATACTATTTGATATCATGCTTGTCGCTGGATAATATTACAAATGTATCGATAGGGGGGAATTTACAAATATTTGATATTATTTAAGTTGAAATTACAAATTCTACTGATTGTCTAGATATAAATCCAATTACTGTCAGTGTGATTCATTTTTTTTAGCTCACTCGACCCACAGAGTCGTGTTGGTTTTTGCCAAAAATACTTGGCATCCATCGTCGTCTGTCTTGCGTAAATTATTTTCAAAATCGTCTGGTAAAGCACTGGGCCAATTTCAACCAACAATGATCTGAAATTTGCACAGTAGTTGCATTTTAATGACATGATACTGGTTTTAACAATGATACTACTGCCAGCCAACATGACTAGTTTTACTGTATATAGAACATTTGGAGGTGAAATATTCTGATAAGGAGTTTCAGATTTTATTGTTAATTGCCAACATGTATATAAATCAGGTGAGTGATCTTTTTCAAAAGTGTGTGTAAAAAATCAAAATGTCTACCTATCTACATGTACAGTGAACAGTGAAATATGGTCACATAAGACAGGAGGTCGCTTAAGGAATAAGGTGGTATCATACACTTCAGGTTAAATTTGATCTGCTCGTTTAATTTTCTTATTTTTTTGGCAGTGTGTTTGAATATATCCACTCTAATAAATATCAAAATTTTAACAAATTCCAACCAACATACCCAGAGTTATAAATTCACTAGCCACATAACAGCTTTTCTCTCTGTGGTTTTGATGCTTGAAATCTGCATACAAAACGTTCAACTGATTTTAAAGAGTTATCTCCCTGTAGTGTTAGGTACCACCTTAATACAGGTTTGATTGATATGAAATGCATTGTAAAGTGAAATAAATATTAAGGTCACATAATACAAGTTATTGCTTAATAGAGGTGGTCACTAAAGCAGGTTTTACTGTAACTTAATAGAGGTGGTCACTGAAGCAGGTTTTACTGTAGCTTAATAGAGGTGGTCACTGAAGCAGGTTTGACTGTAACTTAATAGAGGTGGTCACTGAAGCAGGTTTTACTGTAACTTAATAGAGGTGGTCACTGAAGCAGGTTTTACTGTAACTTAATAGAGGTGGTCACTGAAGCAGGTTTGACTGTAACTTAATAGAGGTGGTCACTAAAGCAGGTTTGACTGTAACTTAATAGAGGTGGTCACTGAAGCAGGTTTGACTGTAACTTAATAGAGGTGGTCACTAAAGCAGGTTTGACTGTAACGTAATAGAGGTGGTCACTAAAGCAGGTTTGACTAACTTAATAGAGGTGGTCACTAAAGCAGGTTTGACTGTAACTTAATAGAGGTGGTCACTAAAGTAGGTTTGACTGTAGCTTAATAGAGGTGGTCACTAAAGCAGGTTTTACTGTAACTTAATAGAGGTGGTCACTGAAGCAGGTTTGACTGTAACTTAATAGAGGTGGTCACTGAAGCAGGTTTTACTGTAACTTAATAGAGGTGGTCACTAAAGTAGGTTTGACTGTAACTTAATAGGGGTGGTCACTAAAGCAGGTTTGACTGTAACTTAATAGAGGTGGTCACTGAAGCAGGTTTTACTGTAACTTAATAGAGGTGGTCACTGAAGCAGGTTTTACTGTAACTTAATAGAGGTGGTCACTGAAGCAGGTTTTACTGTAACTTAATAGAGGTGGTCACTGAAGCAGGTTTGACTGTAACTTAATAGAGGTGGTCACTGAAGCAGGTTTTACTGTATCTTAATAGAGGTGGTCACTAAAGTAGGTTTGACTGTAACTTAATAGGGGTGGTCACTAAAGCAGGTTTGACTGTAACTTAATAGAGGTGGTCACTAAAGTAGGTTTGACTGTAACTTAATAGAGGTGGTCACTAAAGCAGGTTTGACTGTAACTTAATAGAGGTGGTCACTAAAGCAGGTTTGACTGTAACTTAATAGAGGTGGTCACTGAAGCAGGTTTTACTGTAACTTAATAGAGGTGGTCACTGAAGCAGGTTTTACTGTAACTTAATAGAGGTGGTCACTGAAGCAGGTTTAACTGTGTAGCTTAATAGAGGTGGTCACTGAAGCAGGTTTAACTGTGTAGCTTAATAGAGGTGGTCACTGAAGCAGGTATCACTGTACCTCTTAGCTTATGAGGCTTAACATGCAAACAAAAATGAGGTGTACAGTGCCATATTATAAATCTGTGCACCTAATGATTCTGAGGGAGACTACATTGTGAAAAAAAATGTTTCTCTATGTAAATTTGGGAGTAAAAGAAAGATAAATCATTCTTCTTATGAATGATGTAAAAAAAAATTTAAATAACAAGAACAATAACCAATAAAACGAATGGAAAAAATGTACATACCCTACGTTTTTTGTTGATGTTAGCTTATTTTATAAGTCTGCACATAACTTCCTGTAAACAGGCATGGAGGGCTTGAAATGCAACAATTGGGGCGAAATGTTAGTAACGAATACAATATTTGGTAGGTGGGAGCTTGCTGTAGCAGACGATGTTTACATTAGATACGGAAATGGAAGCAATATTGGTTCACAGACTTTTTCAAAGTGCTTACAATACCTAGGCTAAGGAAAACAATACCTGTGTTTCCGCTAACATACTCTAAAATATTAGGGTTGGTAGGTAGGAAAAAGATTATATTTTTTTAAATATTTTTAGCTGGTTTCTATAAGGGACACATTCTGACTTTAACAGTGCTTGTTCAAAAATGGGCAAAAAAACTTTAGGATAGGCACAAAAAATTAGGGTTGGTAGGGTTGGTAGGGTTATCGGAAACACATGTACTTTTATTTTTGGCCTTATCAGTAATGTTATGATTTATGGACTATTTTAGGTATAGATATAGTACTAACAGTCATCATGCAGTCTCCAGTAAACGGCACGGTCTACATGGCATGTATTCATTTACTCAGGTCATTTGTACATAGAATTGGCATGGAAACAACAGACAGACAAATGGCTCCAACGAAGTTTCAAAAAACTGCCTCACCATCAAAGAATTCAACCAATTATCCGGTGTTAGTTTTATTTGCAGTTGCAGTTTGTATTTTATTGATAGTAGATTTGTAACAATTAAATATTTGAAAAAATACCACACCATCAGAACAGTTCCAAAATTCAATTGCAAAATCGAATAAAAGAGGCAAAAATGTATACACCTAGCACGCATATACATGACCGCTCATTCTCCTGACTTGGTACACCTAGCACACATACATGACCGCTCACTCTCCTGACTTGGAACACCTAGCATGCATATACATGACTGCCCACTCTCCTGGCATGGTACACCTAGCACACATATACATGACTGCTCACTCTCCTGGCTTGGTACACCTAGCACACTTATACATGACCACTCACTCTTCTGACTTGGAACACCTAGCACGCATATACATGACTGCCCACTCTCCTGGCATGGTACACCTAGCACACATATACATGACTGCTCACTCTCCTGGCCTAGTACCCCTAGCACACATACATGACCACTCACTCTTCTGACTTGGTACACCTAGCACACATATACATGACTGCTCACTCTCCTGACTTGGTACACCTAGCACACATATACATGACCACTCACTCTCCTGGCTTGGTACCCCTAGCACACTTATTGATGATTGCTCACTCTCCTGGCTTGATACACCTAACACACATATACATGCCCACTCACTCTCCTGGCTTGGTACACCTAGCACACTTATACATGACCACTCACTCTCCTGGCTTGGTACACCTAGCACACTTATACATGACCGCTCACTCTCCTGGCTTGGTACACCTAGCACACATACATGACCGCTCACTCTCCTGGCTTGGTACACCTAGCACACTTATACATGACCGCTCACTCTCCTGGCTTGGTACCCCTAGCACACTTATTGATGACTGCTCACTCTCCTGGCTTGATACACCTAGCACACATACATGACCGCTCACTCTCCTGACTTGGTACACCTAGCACACATATACATGACCGCTCACTCTCCTGGCTTGGTACCCCTAGCACACTTATTGATGACTGCTCACTCTCCTGGCTTGATACACCTAGCACACATATACATGACCGCTCACTCTCCTGACTTGGTACACCTAGCACACATATACATGACCGCTCACTCTCCTGGCTTGGTACCCCTAGCACACTTATTGATGACTGCTCACTCTCCTGGCTTGATACACCTAACACACATATACATGACCACTCACTCTCCTGGCTTGGTACACCTAGCACACTTATACATGACCACTCGCTCTCCTGGCTTGGTACACCTAGCACACTTATACATGACTGCTCACTCTCCTGGCTTGGTACACCTAGCACACTTATACATGACTGCTCACTCTCCTGGCTTGGTACACCTAGCACACTTATACATGACCACTCACTCCTGGCTTGGTACACCTAGCACACATATACATGACCGCTCACTCTCCTGGCTTGGTACACCTAGCACACATATACATAACCACTCACTCTCCTGGCTTGGTACACCTAGCACACTTATACATGACCGCTCACTCTCCTGACTTTGTACACCTAGCACACATATACATGACCGCTCACTCTCCTGACTTGGTACCCCTAGCACACATACATGACCGCTCACTCCCCTGACTTGGTACACCCAGCACACATATACATGACCGCTCAATCTCCTGGCTTGGTACACCTAGCACACATATACATGACTGCTCACTCTCCTGGCTTGGTACACCTAACACACATATACATGACTGCTCACTCTCCTGACTTGGTACATCTAGCACACATATAAATGACCGCTCACTCTCCTGGCTTGGTACACCTAGCACACATACATGACCGCTCACTCCCCTGACTTGGTACACCCAGCACACATATACATGACCGCTCAATCTCCTGGCTTGGTACACCTAGCACACATATACATGACTGCTCACTCTCCTGGCTTGGTACACCTAACACACATATACATGACTGCTCACTCTCCTGACTTGGTACATCTAGCACACATATAAATGACCGCTCACTCTCCTGGCTTGGTACACCTAGCACACATATACATGACCGCTCACTCTCCTAGCTTGGTACAGGTACTTTAAAAGCAAAAAATATTCCATTATTTTATTCTTTTTGTTTATCCTGAAAATTTGACATATTAAAATTATGGATCCAATCTGTTGGATAAGAGGTGCCCTCTTGATTGGAGTTGTTAAATGGGAAGCCTGACCATGAACCATAGTATGTTATGTGTTTTGAGAGTGCCATTCTTCCTCCACATTAAAGATTAATTTTGTATACATGTACAAATGTATTTCATCAAAGAGTGGGTGCATTGCAGTTCCTTCAAATGGCTCAATTTTGTCATCCCTACTCAATTCTCCATACGTTTTCAGCAGTTGTTACCCTGTTCATCCTATTCCTCCATTACTTCTGAGTATATATAATGTTGAACGTGTTCTCATCCTGAATATACATGGGCCATTCAACGGTGGTGGCTAAAAATAGACTTCTCATCTATATCTTTCCTCCATTTTACGGTTCCGTGCTTATTGTCAATCTTTAATGATCATATTAAAGAAATAAAAGAATGTATGAAATATTTTCTATGTCCTGGGAAATTGCGAAATCAACAATCCATCAATCAATTGAAAGTATAATACATGTATATTGTTTCATACTCACACTCCAAAATGATCCAATCAGAAAACTGTAAATACTGAACATTGCCAACTTTAGTCATAAAAAATCAGAATCATATTTATGTTTTAAAACTTTTGTACATAAAATTTGTTTTGTAAATGTTTAATATTATAACATTTAAGATATCCAATCAACTTCAGATTGTAAAGAAATTTTTCATATTTTGAATTTTTGTAATTAAATAATACAGTGAAACCTGACGAAACCGGACACTGAGTAAACCGGAATCCTGTCCATTCCGATCTAAATTTCAAGTCCCCAGTTTTTTCCTTAATAATCTTTGTTAAAAATCATTGAATAAACCAGACACTGCACATTCCGAATTCTGACCTTGACTTGGGGTCCCAATACACTAATTACTGTTATAATTTATCTCCGTAAACCAGTCATGATCAGATCAATCAACCGTGTGTTTACATATATATGAATATCGGTCGGTAGTAAATTGAAGAGGCATCAGAGGGGAAACGTATGGAAAGTGTTTATAGAAGTGTATATATTAGCACACCTGTAATTAGTGATCACTGGTAACTCATGTGGTTAATGTTTAAATGTTCATTAAATGTTAAACAAACATGGAATCAACACCTAAAAAGCGAAAGCTTAATCAAGATAAAATACCCCGTATAACTTATAAGTGGATTTTTTCGCCGGGACGCTTTTAAAATATCCAACATGGGGGAATCCTTCCCGAACAAAATGCATATGTTGACAATGATCATAAATGAACAACAAACAATGCCTTATTATTTAAGTGATGAACTAGCATCCAAGCCATGCAATCATAACTTGAGATAATTTATTGTTAATCAGATTATACTTTATAGTCTTCACATCTGGGAGTAATCAAACTTCCAGACTTGACATAAAAAATGACAAATACATTTGATTCCTTTTTTCTTTTTATTTCAATCACACATTCAATCTTATGGACAGCATTATTGATTATTTTACGCATGGTTAGATATAGTCACACTTTTATTTTTAGTTTATTTTCGTATCAACGTTTACTGGTTCAAAACACAACTCCACTAGAGAGTATTACAATAAATGTAATTCTCTGAATAATTAAAAAGTATTATACGAATTTAATGATTTTGTGGAATAGTGTCCAAACAAGTAAAGAAATATGAAAATATTAGACAGCAAGTAGTAAATGTGCACCCTCCTGCAAAATAAAGAATCTGGACAAAAACCTGTGCATTATGCATAAGAAATTACGATACCCAATTATTTCAAAACAATTCCTATTTTGAATTGTTAGTTAAGCAATTCAGACAATCTGAATGTAATTCTAATATAACGGTCTATCTGCTAAAATTTGATTTTGGTTAAAACTCAGGATCGCAAAAATTAAGTATACCGCTAAAAAAATCCACCAATTTGGAAGAAAATCATGAAATTTGGCTCCCGTGAAAAAAAGTACTTATACGGTAATCAGAGACACTGAATAAACCGGCCCACTGTCAATACCGGCCATGAAACGTGGTCCCAATGGTGGCCGGTTTACACAGGTTTTACTGTATATTTACAGGGAGATGAACAAACTGATCACAAGGTTAGAAGACATTGATCTTCAGATGGGAGAAATTGAGTGTTCTATATCAGAAGATAGACTCGGCCATGTGAGTACATTGTTTATAGGTCTGTGGGAAAGAACCAAAGGAACAATCAAAAGCCACAAATGGGAGGACATATAACACAATGAGGAAAATAACAAAAGAACAATGATCTACACTGCACATAAAACTAAACTTGAGCAATGCAAACCCCATATAAATCTGGAGTCTTCAACAATGAGAATAACTTGTACCCCATAATGAGTGTGAGAGGGCCCCTAGTCTGCAATTGAGCAGTACACTTCACTTCAGTCAGCTGGTGGCTCAGGAACTTCCTACCCTCATAGAAGACTTTTCACCCCAGTTTTTGAGGTGGATCTGTGTTACTCATCTTCAGTTTACAGTGGTTGTTTAAATTGATTTTATATGTGTGTTTGTCTCTATTATTATTATTTGTTTGTCTTTTTATATTGAAATGCATTTGATCATGTCTTTGTATCTTGGGTCTTTTTGAATGGTTCTAATTTTTAAATTTTGACCTAGGGGTCGTCGTGGTCGTGATCGTATGGTAGTTGGATTTACAACTACCTGTGCAATCAATGCTTATCACCACTAAAGTTGTGAGTTTGAACCCCGTTCATAATGAGGTGTACTCGATACAACATTATGTGATAAAGTTTGTCAGTGACTTGCGACAGGTCTGTGGTTTTCTCCAGGTACTCCGGTTTCCTCCGCCAATAAAACTAACTGCCACGATATAACTGAAATATTGTTGAAAGTGGCATTAAACACCATAACACTAACTCTGTAATACTGTCGAACCTAAGTTTTCAAATTATCAAGGGTGAATCTGAAATCTATTACATCCTCACTTATGACATCAACTGGACTTTGACCATTTATACCTGAGTAGCATGGCTGGTGCCACATGCATATTAGGAACTGCCTACCCTTCCAGAGGACCCAAGTTCACCCTAGTTTTTTTTAAGGGTTTCCATGTTGCTCAAGTTTTCTGTATTTTTTCAAGTTGATTTTTCATTTGTGTTTGTCTATTTTTATTCTTTGTTTGTGTTTGTCTATTTTTATTCTTTGTTTGTTTTTGTCTATTTTTATTCTTTGTTTGTTTTTGTCTATTTTTATTCTTTGTTTGTGTTTGTCTATTTTTATTCTTTGTTTGTATTTGTCTATTTTTATTCTTTGTTTGTTTTTGTCTATTTTTATTCTTTGTTTGTTTTTGTCTATTTTTATTCTTTGTTTGTTTTTGTCTATTTTTATTTTTTGTTTGTATTTGTCTATTTTTATTCTTTGTTTGTTTTTGTCTATTTTTATTCTTTGTTTGTATTTGTCTATTTTTATTCTTTGTTTGTTTTTGTCTATTTTTATTCTTTGTTTGTTTTTGTCTATTTTTATTCTTTGTTTGTTTTTGTCTATTTTTATTTTTTGTTTGTATTTGTCTATTTTTATTTTTTGTTTGTGTTTATCTATTTTTATTCTTTGTTTGTATTTGTCTATTTTTATTCTTTGTTTGTATTTGTCTATTTTTATTCTTTGTTTGTGTTTGTCTATTTTTATTCTTTGTTTGTTTTTGTCTATTTTTATTCTTTGTTTGTGTTTGTCTATTTTTATTCTTTGTTTGTTTTTGTCTATTTTTATTTTTTGTTTGTATTTGTCTATTTTTATTCTTTGTTTGTATTTGTCTATTTTTATTCTTTGTTTGTTTTTGTCTATTTTTATTCTTTGTTTGTTTTTGTCTATTTTTATTCTTTGTTTGTTTTTGTCTATTTTTATTTTTTGTTTGTATTTGTCTATTTTTATTTTTTGTTTGTGTTTATCTATTTTTATTCTTTGTTTGTTTTTGTCTATTTTTATTCTTTGTTTGTATTTGTCTATTTTTATTCTTTGTTTGTGTTTGTCTATTTTTATTCTTTGTTTGTTTTTGTCTATTTTTATTCTTTGTTTGTGTTTGTCTATTTTTATTCTTTGTTTGTTTTTGTCTATTTTTATTTTTTGTTTGTATTTGTCTATTTTTATTCTTTGTTTGTTTTTGTCTATTTTTATTCTTTGTTTGTGTTTATCTATTTTTATTCTTTGTTTGTTTTTGTCTATTTTTATTCTTTGTTTGTGTTTGTCTATTTTTATTCTTTGTTTGTTTTTGTCTATTTTTATTCTTTGTTTGTATTTGTCTATTTTTATTTTTTGTTTGTTTTTGTCTATTTTTATTCTTTGTTTGTTTTTGTCTATTTTTATTCTTTGTTTGTATTTGTCTATTTTTATTCTTTGTTTGTTTTTGTCTATTTTTATTCTTTGTTTGTGTTTATCTATTTTTATTCTTTGTTTGTGTTTCTATATTGAAATACATTTTTTTCCCATATCATTTGTCATTGTATCATTTGCCTTTCTTAATGGTTCTATTTCTAAAAGGTAATCATCTAATATAAAAAAAAAAAATGAATATTTAATTTTTTTTTTTTAACATACCTTATTTTGATATCAAGTAATTAAATTTTGCCCCCTTACTGGTGATATGTAGTTGTTAATCTTTGTGGACCTAAAAAAAAGTCTATGCTTATGAAACCTGTCTTGACTCAAACACCATTTGGCAAATATTTTGTTGCAATCTATAACCCCTCCACATTTTTGTCTGTCTTATGCCAGGACCTGTATTTTAAAGCCATATGTCATGATCTTTTTTGTGTTAAATAATTTGAGGTTAGAGATGGTTGTTTGTTTCATTAATATCACTGTTTAAACTCTTTTTCCATAACTTTAATAAAGAAAAAATAACCCAAGAATATTGTAATAATTGTAATTAAACATTGTTATTCTATATTTAGAACAAGTCATGTGATGATGAAGAAGATTTCAAATCATGTGATAACAAACTAAGACACGCGTCCACAAATGAATTGAGAGCATTGATTTATGGTGAAGAAATGTGTGATAAATCTTTAAGTGGTAAGGCGTTAGATAGCAGATTATATGGCACTACAAAAACAATTGTATTTACTGCTGAGACACTTGCTGTAAGCCCCTCACCAATGATTCTTATGCTGATACATTAAAAACCTCATGTAGGGTTAGGGTATGGTGTTTAATGCCACTTTCAACAATATTTCAGTTATACTATGGCAGTCAGTTTTATTGATTGAGGAAACTGGAACACCCGGAGAAAATCATTGACCTGCCGCTGCTAGTCGCTAACTAACTTATGTAGAGGAGAGGCTTGAAAGAGGTGCTCTAAAGTGATTTGATGCCTATGCAGACTACTAACTTTTCACTGGTATACACAGACGATTCCACTCGCCTCAGTGAATGGTTACAGTTAGAAATGTTTAATGCCATTTTCTATAATTTTACAATAATATTGTGGCAGTCAGTTTTATTGATGTTGGAAACTGAAGTACTCAAAGAAAAACATCAACCTGTTGCAAGTCAAGTACTAACTTTATCAAAAGACGTTGTATAGAGTACACCTCGTGACACGGTGACCAGCATGGTTCAAACTCTCAAATTTCAGGAACATGGGAGCTCCTTTTATGTGAATATTGAAGAAAAAATATGATTATTGGTGAAAAAATTACGGACTTGAAAAGACTGAAAGGGCGACTAAAACTTCGCTTTTTGACAGAAATTGGGCGATTTCATTGAAACTTAGGCGAAGAAGTCACCCACTTCGCCTGGTTTGGTGAGCCCTGGATTTGTCTCAAAACTCATATGGATGGTTACTAACAGCAAATCATTAAAATAGAGTTAATTACAGTTATATCGTGGTGTCAGTTTTATTGGTGGTGGAAAAATACTGACCTGTTGCAAAACATTGACAAACTTTATCCAATAAAGTAATAATGAATACTTCTCGCCAAGGGCAAAAATCAGACTAACAAGTTTAATGGTAACAGGTCATGTTAAGCAAAATACTATGTGATCATGGTCATGATGGCCCCTATAGGAGGAATTTTGACAATTTTACTGTACATCTACATTTTCTTTATAGACACCAGTTCTGTACCAGTTAATGCATGTGCACCAAGCTTTGACAAGAAGAGGTTTTATATCAAAGGTATTTTGCTAGTTTAAATAGATACATGTCACCAAGGGCCCGTGTGGCTCAATGAGTTAGGTAGTTGGATTACCTAACAATTCGTACAAGCCTATCACCAATACGACGTGGGTTCGCACCCGGCTTTGTAAATTACAAAAAAGGGTGCACTCGACTCACAGCCGCAAGTGATAAAGTTTACCAGTTGCTTGCCCATGGTCAGTGGTTCTCTTTGGGTAATCCGGCTTGTTCCACCACTAAAACTGGTTGCCATGAAATAGCTGAAATATTGCTGAAAGTGGCATTAAATACCAAAAATCAATCAATCAATACATGTCACCAAAGTAACAATTATCATTTTTATGCCCATGTTCGTATGTCCCTCATTTGGTTTTCACTCAATAACATAAATTTCCCTTAATCAAATCATTTTTACACAAGGCCAGGGACCATAATAAATAGGCCAAGGTCGATTTCAGAAGGGGCAATCGTGTCATATGGACACATTTTTCCTTCTTTTTTTAATTATTATTATTCACCTCTTCTCATTAATTTGTCATAATGTGATAATCTCATGGAATATTGTTTGTTTTGTTTGATGGTGTTTAATGCCACTTTCAACAATATTTCAGTTATATCGTGGCGGTCAGTTTTATTGGTGGAGGAAACTAGAGGACCTGGAGAGAACCACCGACCTGTCGCAAGTCACTGACAAACTTTATCACATAATGTTGTACACCCCGCCCTGATAGAGATTCAAACTCACAACATCATTGGTGATAAGCACTGATTGCATAGGTAGTTGTAAATCCAGCTACCATACGATCACGGCCATGATGGCCACTTCTCATGGAATATCATTAATCAATGTATGGAGGGAGGATGCTTATATTTACAATAATTAGTTGTAGTAATGTTGGCAGTATGTAACATATTTAACCTGAAAACCTATAACTAAGCGGAACAAACTGGTTAGGCATATAACTTGATATAATTACATTATGTTTACATTTCATTGTAATCCGGCAATTTAATTGGTTTAAAAGCCATCACTTGACTTGAAACATACCACTTAATCAGGCAATGAAGTGCGAAAATCAGTGGCCACGCCTACTTTTATTGATTAGCCGGAACTACTTTTGATCACAGCCACCTACAATTTTTACCCAATTTAATGTGTTATTAAAGTGTAAACGTGTGCGTAGCTAAGGTAAACAGGAACTGAACATGGAAAGTAGAAAGAAATTAATAAATTTCTCCAAAATAAAAAACGTACTAAATTAAAGAAAAAAGATAAATAAATAAAATTTCACCACATTCCAAAGTATGTCCATTCTAATTTTACAAGATCCAACCGATTTTTAGTTTCTTTCCATTAATAAAATATTTGCACCGTAAATATTGGAAAGGAAAAATTTGTCTGCTATTCTTTCAAAAATGTCTGGAGGCATCGAAAATTTTATCGTTACCCTGCCTGAAAATATGGATATTTTGTCTTGACGATGAGGATTTCATTTTGGCAAATTTGGAACTGTTTGATCTACAGCCAATAGGAGCATCTTCTGTTGGAGAATATGAACAAATGCAGAGAAATCTCCAGGCAGACAACCCTACTCTTGCTTCACAAATTGATTCCAGGAAACCTGCAAATCAGGAAATCTTGCAACCTGTGCCTGAGAGGTCAATTCAACAAACTAACCCTAGCCCTCCTCCTCAAAATTCTGTGCAGCCTTCTTCTGATTCTGCCCAACAGCTTGATGAGGTTCCTGATCAGCAACTTGATGAAGGTTCAACCAACATGTCAGAACCAAAAAGGTTCAAATCAATGAAGGAAACAGAACTTAAGAACCTTCAAGACAATTACCACCAATCAAAGGCCACTAAGCAAAACACAAGATGGGGAGTTAAATTATTCCAAGGTGTGTTATATTCTCCATTTTGCACATACAAATAAAAATACTATGGTCACTCAATTTTGTATGATATTTATTTGGATTTTTATACATCAAAACAGGAACAAATGAAGGGTTTTTTTCTTAAAAAAACAACAGTTTTTTAAATAATTTTATGAACAATGTGTCTGAAATAAAAACTGAAGCACTTACAGTATGAACTGGTGGAAAAATCCAAAGCAGCATTGTTTTACCCTGACAGGAATTCAAACCCTGATCTACTGTTACATTAACAGTCGTATTACCATTATACTAACTTGGTGTCTAAACAGCTGATAAGGAATATATTATTTTGCAAATTCTTTACTAAATTACTAAACACTTCTGCAATGAAAACTTAATTTAGTAATGCATGCACAAGTCTTTGCCAAAATATGACAATAAAAAAAACATGGAAATTGCGCAAGATTATTGTTGGACAAATTTTAAAGTATCTTCTAATCGTTTAAGACCAGAGTGAAATTTATTATTGTTTCTAGTTATCGGGCCAATCCTACAAAATTACCACCCACTGCAATTTTTAAAGTCAAACTGATGTGGCCTAGCTATAATACTAATTACAGAACGTGTCGCTCACTTTTCATTCTGCTTTGAGGAAACTTAATACAGAACCTTTCATAGGTGCTTCCCACCAAGTTTCGGTTCATTTAGGCAATGCAGTTTCAGAGAAGAAGATTTTTAGAAATCGACCAATCTAAAACAAGAATTGCCTGTGGCAGCCATGTTTGTTAATGGATCAAAATGAAATGAGCAATCTCTATAGAGGACCTCCCATAGATGCTTCTTACCAAGTTTCATATCATTTGGCCAAGCTGTTTTAGAAATCGACCAATAAGAAACAATAATTGCCTATGACGGCCATGTTTGTTATAACGGATCAAAACGGAATGAGTAATTCCCATAGAGGACCTTCCATAGATGCTTCCTACCACGTTTTGGTCCATTTGGCCAAGCTGTTTCAGAGTAGAAGATTTTTAGAAATCGACCAATCAGAAACAAGAATTGCCTGTGGTGGTCATGTTTGTTAATGGATCAGGACAAAATAAGCAATCTTTATAGAAAACTTTCCATAGATGCTTCCTACCAAGTTTTGGTTCATTTGGCAAAGCGGTTTCAGAGGAGAAGATTTTTAGAAATCGACCAATTAGAAACAAGAATTGCCTGTGGCAGCCATATTTGTTAATGGATCGGGACGAAATGAGCAATCTTTATAGAGGACCTACCAAGTTTCGGTTCATTTGGCCAAGCGGTTTCAGAGGAAAAGATTTTTTAGAAATCAACCAATCAGAAACAAGAATTGTCTGTGGTGGCCATGTTTGTTAACGGATCGGGACGAAATGAGCAATTGTAACAGAGGACTTTCCATAGATGCTTCCTACCAAGTTTCGGTTCATTTAGCCAAACAGTTTCAGAGGAGAAGAATCTAAAAAATCAGCCAATCAGAAACAATAATCGCCTGTGGTGGCCATGTTTGTTAACGGATCAGGACGGAATGAGCAATATTTATAGAGGACCTTCCTTAGATGCTTCCTACAAAGTTTCGGATCATTTGGCCAAGCGGTTTCAGAGGAGAAGATTTTTAGAAATTGACCAATCAGAAACAAGAATTGCCTGTGGCGGCCATGTTTGTTAATAGATCGGTACGAAATGAGCACTCTTTATAGAAGACTGCCCATAGATGCTTCCTACCAAGTTTCGGTTCATTTGGCTAAGCGGTTTCAGAGGAGAAGAATTTAAAAAATCAGCCAATCAGAAACAAGAGTTGCCTGTGGTGGCCATGTTTGTTAACGGATCGGGACGAAATGAGCAAATTTTACAGAGGACCCTCCATAGATGCTTCCTACTAAGTTTTGATTCATTTGTCCAAGCGATTTCAGAGGAGAAGATTTTTGAAAATCGGCCAATCAGAAACAAGAATTGCCTGTGGCGACCATGTTTGTTAATGGATCGGGACGAAATGAGCAATCTTTATAGAGGACCTTCCATAGATGCTTCCTATCAAGTTTCAGTTCATTTTGCTAAAGGGTTTCAGAGGAGAAGATTAAAATGTGAAAAGTTGACGGACGATGGACGCCAAGTGATGGCAAAAGCTCACATTGCCTTTGTAGCTCTTTTTTTTTACCGTTTCACCTTATTACTTTTTTTTATCTTCTTTTGAGAGTGGTGTATGGAAACATCTGGGTCTATCACTGATTTTAGCAACATAGAGAAAGCAGAACTAAATGAAAATCTGCACCATTTTTATGTGGAGGCAAAACCTAAAAATATTGAAAAGAGAGCAAAATCTATGCTAGATGGACATTCCCAGGTGTAGCATAAAAATACATTGAAAAATGTTCGGGCCGCTCTAATAGACACATAAAGGATTTGAACCGCAATTTTGATATCATTCGCGAATCCGATTTCCGTACAAGCAACATCATTTTAGACTCAACCCTAAAAATGATGGTCAAAACTGGATTATCGCGGCCGACCAAACATAAAGAGATCATAGATCTTCAAGATTTACAGCTTATCAAAACATACTTAAACAACAACGCAAAAGATCCAGTTTTACTACGCTTAAGGGTTTAGTTTAATCTAGCCATACATTTTGTATCGCGAGGTCTAGAGTTTCACCATCAATTAAACCTGAACTCTTTTGACTTTCATGTCGATGCTGAAGGGGATGAATAGGAGACGATAAACCACGAAACACAACAAAAAAATATACAAGGTGGAATAATGTGCGAGGAAGCACCTGCTGACAAATTTTTGTATGGGAACGTGGTAGATCAGAATACTTGCCCTCTGGTATCTTTGAAGATGTTGATCAGTAAGACAGACACAAATGCCAAATCGTTGTTTAACCGTTGTATTAAAGATCTGAATGTAAATGACACAGTCTGGTACACCTGTCAACCCTTAGCTAAATGCACCTACATTGGTTTCATGACCGATTTATGTAAACAAGCGAAATGCAGCAAAATTTACACAGCTCACTGCCTTCGTGCCACTGGAATTCAGGCAATGAGTGACGCAGGCCATGAACTCCATCATATCATGTTGATGACAGGACACAAAAATGAAGCGTCAATCAGAAGCTATAATCGTCATTGTTCCGTGCAACAAAAGAAATCCCTAAGTGCTACATTGTCAAATGTTGCAACCGGAGAAGTATTAGCCTCATCCGCCATGACACCTGTTCAGCAAGGTATCACGCCTCAAAATTGTATGTCACACAATCTTCCTTTCGGGTCAGAAATCGGGTTCCAAAGTCAAACATGTCAAATGTACTTACCAATGCCGGGATACTAAACAATTCCATGTTTTCAAGCTGTGTCTTCACCATCAACTTGCCAGCCGAAGCACAGAAATGAACGCGGTAATATCTCGACAGATTAATGCGTGACAACGACACATAACCGTGACAATGTAGAAAATAGAAACTTGTTCTTGTTTTGACTGAATATTTATGAGAACTGATAGAAACAATTTTCTACATAACTTGTTATTTGTTTTCAATTGGTTTACAGTCATTAAAATATATCATGAGAGGTTTATTTCATATTCTTTAATGAACAAGGCAAATTCTCCCAACATCTCCACACAACGAAAAACAGATGATACACAAAAGTACACAAAATAAATACTGACAATCGAAAAAAATACCCGCGCTTTGTCGCAAATGTAATTATAAGTATTGAATGCATTTTTATTATAGTTTTATTGGCGTGTAAAAGTGTGGACCGAAGGCACATTTTTTGTATGAAGCGCAATAATCATACAAAATGTGCTTCGATCCACGCTTTTACACGCCAATAAAACTATAAAAAAATGCATTCAATTCTTAACTAAAAATCTGTAGGATAGAAAAAAGTTTGCCCTTTCCCAGCTGTTCATTCCTAATTTGTCTCTTTCTGTCTCTAACGCCTAGACAAATGAAGGCAGTGCACCAGGAACTTACATGCCACCTGGTGTGAAGAGGATAGGCGAGGTGAAGTGAGAAATAAGTTTGTAAAAAATATGGTAAATTTTGTATAATTCAGATAAAAAAAATGTGTGAGAAAACCTTCTAAAACAAACACGATTTCAATGCACAGCATACAGATCTAGAGTGTCTAGACAAATAAATTAGCTCCAATATACTAGGCATTATGGTCATAAATCTCTCAAGCATGAGTTCTGTACCTATACTTCAATACCACCTAATCAATAACTAATGCAATGATTAAATTTAATCATATGATTTAAACAAATTTAATGCAGCGTTAGGGTTAACAACAAGTTGAACAACAGACCCCTGAACATTGAACACAGATACAGTCAAACCTGATTTAGTGACCACCTCTATTAAGCAATGACTTGTGTTATGTGACCTTAACTTTAATTTCCCTTCACAGTGCATTTCGTATTAATTAATCCTGTATTTAGCGACCACCTGTCTTATGTGACCTTAATTTTAATTACCCTTCACAGTGCTTTTCATATTGATTAATCCTGTATTTAACGACCATATTTCAACATTCCCTTGGAAGGTCACATAAGACAGATTTGACGGTAAGAGTATTGAAAGGTCATGTTATCGCTAGTATGTTCTCTTATTAGTGTAAAGAGTTTTAACTTTCAGGTACTACAGTTGATATACAAACAGATTCTCTACATGAACTACGACCCAATAGAACGTTAGCTAATGTATCTTCTACAGTGATAGCTACACATGTGTGTGGGATGCTGAACAATAGTAAGTACTAGTGATAGCTACACATGTGTGTGGGATGCTGAACAATAGTAAGTATTAGTGATAGCTACACATGTGTGTGGGATGCTGAACAATAGTAAATATTTGTGATAGCTACACATGTGTGTGGGATACTGAACAATAGTAAGTACTAGAGATAGCTACACATGTGTGTGGGATGCTGAACAATAGTAAGTATTAGTGATAGCTACATATGTGTGTGGGATGCTGAACAATAGTAAGTACTAGTGATAGCTACACATGTGTGTGGGATGCTGAACAATAGTAAGTATTAGTGATAGCTACATATGTGTGTGGGATGCTGAACAATAGTAAGTACTAGTGATAGCTACATATGTGTGGGATGCTGAACAATAGTAAGTACTAGTGATAGCTACACATGTGTGGGGGATGCTGAACAATAGTAAGTATTAGTGATAGCTACACATGTGTGTAGGATGCTGAACAATAGTAAGTACTAGTGATAGCTACACGTGTGTGGGATGCTGAACAATAGTAAGTATTAGTGATAGCTACACATGTGTGTGAGATGCTGAACAATAGTAAGTACTAGTGATAGCTACACATGTGTGTAGGATGCTGAACAATAGTAAGTATTAGTGATAGCTACATATGTGTGTGGGATGCTGAACAATAGTAAGTATTAGTGATAGCTACACGTGTGTGGGATGCTGAACAATAGTAAGTATTAGTGATAGCTACATATTTGTGTGGGATGCTGAACAATAGTAAGTACTAGTGATAGCTACACATGTGTGTGGGATGCTGAACAATAGTAAGTACTAGTGATAGCTACACATGTATGGGATGCTGAACAATAGTAAGTATTAGTGATAGCTACACACGTGTGTGGGATGCTGAACAATAGTAAGTACTAGTGATAGCTACACATGTGTGTGGGATGCTGAACAATAGTAAATATTAGTGATAGCTACACATGTGTGTGGGATGCTGAACAATAGTAAGTACTAGTGATAGCTACACATGTGTGGGATGCTGAACAATAGTAAGTACTAGTGATAGCTACACATGTGTGTGATATGCTGAACAATAGTAAGTACTAGTGATAGCTACACATGTGTGTGGGATGCTGAACAATAGTAAGTACTAGTGATAGCTACACATGTGTGTGGGATGCTGAACAATAGTAAGTATTAGTGATAGCTACACATGTGTGGGATGCTGAACAATAGTAAGTACTAGTGATAGCTACACATGTGTGGGATGCTGAACAATAGTAAGTATTAGTGATAGCTACACATGTGTGTGGGATGCTGAACAATAGTAAGTATTAGTGATAGCTACACATGTGTGTGGGATGCTGAACAATAGTAAGTACTAGTGATAGCTACATATGTGTGTGGGATGCTGAACAATAGTAAGTATTAGTGATAGCTACACATGTGTGTGATATGCTGAACAATAGTAAGTATTAGTGATAGCTACACATGTGTGGGGGATGCTGAACAATAGTAAGTACTAGTGATAGCTACACATGTGTGTAGGATGCTGAACAATAGTAAGTATTAGTGATAGCTACACACGTGTGTGGGATGCTGAACAATAGTAAGTACTAGTGATAGCTACACATATGTGTGGGATGCTGAACAATAGTAAGTATTAGTGATAGCTACACATGTGTGTGGGATGCTGAACAATAGTAAGTAGTTAGAATGTTTGCAGTATATAACCTTAAAACCTATAACTAAATAGAACTAACCACATCGGTGGTGTAATGGCTTGCATGCTCACCTCAAACTGGATATGAATTTATCTAAGAAGGAAATTGGGTTGGAATTTATCTTGGAACCAAATGGAGACAAAACTGTCCCAACCCGAAAAATTTACCAGGAATTCCGAAGATAAAATTTTTGTAAGCTATTTTTAGTAAGTTTCTTCTCATTTTTGCTGTCTTCCTAGATGCATACAAAGTACAAAGTTACTAGTTCAAAAGGTGGGCACTATATGTCTTCCATGGTTGACTGACATCTAAGTATTTCCTTTTATATATGCAGTAGTTTCTCGTATATAAGGCCACTCCTCTTATGAAGCCAGATTTCACATGTTTTGAGAAGTAAAATACTACAAAATTATCCCCTTTGAGTGTGGCCACCCCTCTTGTAAGGCCACATTTTCATTACAGAAGGAGTGGCTTTATTAGAGGAGGGCTGCTGTATATGTAACAAACATAATGGGAATGGTAGAAGATATTCCTGTGTAATATCCCCCCCCCCCCCCCCCCCCAGTACTGCAGTGAAACCTGTCTAAACCAAACTGTCTTAGGACAAGCTTTTCTGTTCAGAATAGACAGGTGTTTGATTTATACAGTTGAATTAACAAAGATTTCTGATTTCGGGAGTGTATTTAAAGTTTCGTTTATACAAGATTCTGATTTATCAAAGAAGAGTTTGAAGATACCAAAGGGGTAATCAGAATCCGTAAATCGAAGTAGGACAGACAACACAATGGCCAAAAGAAAAAGTACAAAAGGGCAAACAACGAACTACAAAACACTACACATAAAACTAAAGATCAAGTAACGTGAACCCCAATAAAGCCCAGTGGTGAACTTGTGTGCTCTGGAAGGGTTAGCAGTTCCAGTGGTGAACTCGTGTGCTCTGGAAGGGTTAGCAGTTCCAGTGGTGAACTCGTGTGCTCTGGAAGGGTTAGCAGTTCCAGTGGTGAACTCGTGTGCTCTGGAAGGGCTAGCAGTTCCAGTGGTGAACTTGTGTGCTCTGGAAGGGTTAGCAGTTCCAGTGGTGAACTTGTGTGCTCTGGAAGGGTTAGCAGTTCTTGTTCCACTTGCAGTACAGATTTTGTTTAGATAGTTTTCACTGTACATTCTTTGAATTAAGGTATTTATTATAATATTAATAAATTTATATCTCAGAAATCTTTTTAAAAAAAATCTAAAATTTCAATTTGAAAACAAGACAATTGATTTTTTGCTTATACATATTTTTTAGGGAAAGGAGGACATATTATTTTTGGAATATCAAAAACATCAAAAGTAGAAGGAGTGAAAGCATCACGAGACGATCGTGACGAGTTTAGACTTGGAGTGGATAGAATGATGACGGACAAATTAACTCCTGCAGCTCTACATTCTCTGTTTGACATGGAGTATCACCCTATCATGGTGGAAAATGAGTTCACAGGAGAATTGACTCGAACACAAGATCTATATGTCATAAGTAAGTTATCCGACAGATTTTATATGACCGTAAAAAATTTTTGGTTGTATTACAATATGTCGCTGCAGTCTTTGCCATAATTTTTTCACCTACTTGCCCAAAAGCCAAATTTAGAAAAAAAAGTCTATTTATTCAAACAAATTCTTTCATAATTTTCACTTGTCCCAGGATTCAGGCAAATGGGTTAGCGCGAAGACTGTCACTGTCATCGTTGTAGTTGTCACTATTGTTCATCTGTGGACACAATCTATAGCTTAACTTCTTGTTTGTTATACAATTGCAAAAATTTTGCGGTTTTATTTCTGTTATGGGTCTGTCAGCACTTTTGTCCATCTGTAGACACACTGGATATCGTGCAATAAATTATGTTCTAGTTTACTGATCCCTTTGAATTTTTAACACAATGATCCTTGGCTTAGAATAAAGATTGGGATTTCAACATACACATTTTCAAACTAGAGGTCCTGGGGTGCTTTCTGTTTTTTGTATGTGGAGCATTTATTATTAATCTGTTTTTGATGAGGTTTTTTTAATGAATTTATGACGAAAATCCCATTCAGAAAAATATGTAGCATTATTATGTAATTATAACTGATTTTTAAATATTAGGGGATGAAAGTGGGTAGAATATCAAAATTTGAACTTTTTAAATTTTCATCCAATTTTGATGGTGTTTTTTTTAATGTGTTATTGATTGCCCATTGAATTTTTTTATCGATTTTATTTTGAAAAGGGTGTTAAAAGTGTTCATTTCTGAAATTTTGCATATTTGGAAGGTATACTAGTATTAAATTTTTATTATACCCCCACTCATAGAGTGGGGGCTATATTGCAATCACCTTGTCCGTCCGTTTGTCCGTCCGTCCGTTCACACTTTCGTAACAGATATCTCAGCTTTTTCTGGAAGTAATGATTTTATATTTGATACATGGCTTTGGCATGATGACTTGTACCGTGTCTCCCCTTTCCATGTTTACCGCACATCTACTTCCTGTTTACAGTGCGACTTAGAATTTTTCATGTTTGCTGTAATGAAAACTTTCGTAACGGTTATCTCAGCTGCTACTGGAAGAAATGATTTTATATTTGATATATGGCTTTGGCATGGTGACTTGTACCGTGTCTCCCCTTTCCAGGTTTACCGCACATCTACTTCCTGTTTACCGTGCGACTTACAAATGAACGAGTGGGGGTATTCTTAGCACGACATATCGTGCAACTTCTTGTTTTGCATCTAATTTTGATGCAGTTTTTTAATCCATATGATTATAGCAAGGGTTTCAGGTAGTATTCCAGCAGTAAAACTAGTGCAGGAGAAAGCTCCCGTCAAATTGCTGTCCTATCATGCTGCACTCTGTGTAGCCCCTTTATATGACATGGAATATCATCCTATAATGCTGGAAAATGAGTTGACAGGTGATTTACAGGAAACCCATGAATCATACTACTTTGGATGAAGTTGAGATTGACTTCACTTTACTACAATGATCAGAAGTGAAGGGCAAGTTGACCTTGAGGAGGCTGACTCTGCTTTCCTCCTGGGTCTAACTCTAAAGTTAAGTGCAAATCATTATGTTATGATATGTGGGACAAATACACATTTTTGTGTCTGTCCCAAACCAGGACCTGGATTACCATAATGTTGTGGTCTTTTTTGTTTTTAGTGGTTAAAGGGGGTTGTTCATTTTGTTGATATTAATAGATTTGATATGATTTTTGGTGTTTTGACGCCACTTTTAGCAATATTTCATCTATATCATGGTGACCAGTTTTAGTGGTGGAAGAAGCCGGAGTACCCGGAGAGAACCAGCGATCATGGGCAAGCAACTGGTATACTTTATCACTTGCGACTGTGAGTCGAATGCACCCTTTTTTGTAATTTACAAAGCCGGGCACGAACCCACGCCGTATTGGTGATAGGCTTGTATGAGTTGTTAGGTAATCCAACTACCTTACTCATTGAGCCACCCGGGCCCTGATATTGGTAGAACTGTTGACCCTCACTGTTTAAAGTTTCTTTTCATAATCTACATGTATTTTCAGTTATCCAGATCAAACCCTCTAAGGGTATACTATACACACTGAAGACAGATAACACTAGTTACATCAGATTTGGACCAAGTACAGCACCTCTATCTGTACAGGTTGGTATACTCTGTTTTAACAAGTTACATTTGTGGACAGAAGGATTAGGGTTAGGATGTTTAGCACCACTTTCAACAATATTTCAGTTATATCATGGTGGTCAGTTTTATTGGTGGAGGAAACTGGAGTACCAAGAGAAAACTACTGACCTGCCGCAAGTCACTGACGAACATTATCATATAATGTTGTTGTATCGAGTACACCTCGCGTTAGCGGGATTTGAGCTCACAACTTTAGTGGTGACAGGCACTGAATACATAAGTAGTTATAAATCTAACTACCATTCAATCACGTTCACGACAACCCGTAGACAGAAGGATTCTGAGTTACAGTCGTATAATAATGGATGGGTTCAATTTGAATTTTCTTGATATAAATTCAAACCATGATTGTTAGAAAATTTTGGTTGTCAGGATATCATTATTCAAACGGAAAACAAATTAAACAAAGATATGATTTTGATGTATAATATCTGAAAACATTGATGAACAGAAAACCACATCATTGGTGTAATGGTTAGTATGATAGCCTCGAATACAGTAGATTGTAGGTTCAGGCCATGGTTGGGTAAAATCAAAGACTATGAAATTGGTATTTGTTGCTTCTCCGCTAAACACACAGCTCTAAGGAATAAGAACAAAAGTTGGCTCTGAATCAGGATAATGTGTCCGAGTTGATTGACATGTTTATCTGCAGACTGTTATTTTAGTGAACTGGCAATATAAAAATCCAACTAAGGGTGTTAGTCTAGTGCAAAGCAGACATCATCATCTCGTCGAAATGTAACTTGTTCCCCTCTCACCAATGGACACCACTCTTTATTGGTCCATCCTCCAGATGGACTGAAATAGTAAAATACTACTAAATTGTCGCCATCAAGAGAGACCACCCCTATTATAAGGCCACTTTTTCATCGCAAAAGGGGTGGCTTTATAACTGATTTTAATTAGTTTGGACATTTAGTAAGTAAACATCATATATAATTTGTAGTTTTTACTCTCCACCATGTAAACCACATTCTTGGTGTAATGGTTAGTATGCTTACATGCTTACCTTTGAGGCCTAGTCGGGTCAAACCAGATTATGAAATTGGTATTTGTTGGTTCTCCACTAAGCTCGCAGCATTAAGGAGTAAGAGCAAAGACTGGATTGCTGGGAATCAGGATAATGTGTCTGAATGGAGCGACTGTTGTTTCAGTGAGCTAGCACTATAAAAATCCAACTAAGCATGGTGGACTAGTACAAAGTGGATGTCATTGAAATGTAACATGTTATCACCATGATATAGGTGATAATATTGCTCTTTGGCATTAAACAACAACCACTCACTCACTCACTCACTCACTCACTCACTCACTCACTCACTCACTCACTCACTCACTCACTCGCTCGCCTCGCTCACTCACTCACTCACTCACTCACTCTCCTCACTCGCCTCGCTCGCTCGCTCGCTCGCTCGCTCGCCCTCCTCACTCACTCACTCACTCACTCACTCACTCACTCACTCACTCACTCACTCACTCACTCACTCACTCACTCACTCACTCACTCACTCACTCCTCACTCTCTCACTCACTCACTCACTCACTCCTCACTCACTCACTCACTCACTCACTCACTCACTCACTCACTCACTCACTCACTCACTCACTCACTCACTCACTCACTCACCTCTCTCACTCACTCACTCACTCACTCACTCTCTCACTCACTCACTCACTCACTCACTCACTCACTCACTCACTCACTCACTCACTCACTCACTCACTCACTCACACTCACTCACTCACTCTCACTCACTCACTCACTCACTCACTCACTCACTCACTCACCACTCACTCACTCACTCATCACTCACTCACTCACTCACTCACTCACTCACTCACTCCCACTCACTCACTCACTCACTCACTCACTCACTCACTCACTCACTCTCACTCACTCACTCACTCACTCACTCACTCACTCACTCACTCACTCACTCACTCACTCACTCATCACTCACTCACTCACTCACTCACTCACTCACTCACTCACTCACTCACTCATCACTCACTCACTCACTCACTCACTCACTCACTCACTCACTCACTCACTCACTCACTCACTCACTCACTCACTCACTCACTCCACTCACCTCACTCACTCACTCACTCACTCACTCACTCACTCACTCACTCACCACTCACTCACTCACTCACTCACTCACTCACTCACTCACTCACTCACTCACTCACTCACTCACTCACTCACTCACTCACTCACTCACTCACTCACTTCACTCACTCACTCACTCACTCACTCACTCACTCTCACTCACTCACTCACTCACTCACTCACTCACTCACTCACTCACTCACTCACTCACTCACTCACTCACTCACTCACTCACTCACTCACTCACTCACTCACTCACTCACTCACTCACTCACTCACTCACTCACCTCACCTCACTCCTCACTCACTCACTCACTCACTCACTCACTCACTCACTCACTCACTCTCATCACTCACTCACTCACTCACTCACTCACTCACTCACTCACTCACTCACTCACTCACTCACTCACTCACTCACTCACTCACTCACTCACTCACTCACTCACTCACTCACTCACTCACTCACTCACTCACTCACTCACTCCTCACTCACTCACTCACTCACTCACTCACTCACTCACTCACTCACTCACTCACTCACTCACTCACTACTCACTCTCACTCACCTCACTCACTCACTCACTCACTCACTCACTCACTCACACTCACTCACTCACTCACTCACTCACTTCACTCACTCACTCACTCACTCACTCACTCACTCACTCACTCACTCACTCACTCACTCACTCACTCACTCCACTCACTCACTCACTCACTCACTCACTCACCCACTCACTCACTCCCACTCACTCACTCACTCACTCACTCACTCACTCACTCACTCACTCACTCACTCACTCACTCACTCACTCACTCACTCACTCACTCACTCACTCACTCACTCACTCACTCACTCACTCACTCACTCACTCACTCACTCACTCACTCACTCACTCACTCACTCACTCACCCTCACTCACTCACTCACTCACTCACCACTCACTCACTCACTCACTCACTCACTCACTCACTCACTCACTCACTCACTCACTCACTCACTCACCACTCACTCACTCACTCACTCACTCACTCACTCACTCACTCACTCACTCACTCACTCACTCACTCACTCACTCACCATCACTCACTCACTCACTCACTCACTCACTCACTCACTCACTCACTCACTCACTCACTCACTCACTCACTCACTCACTCACTCACTCACTCACTCACTCACTCACTCACCACTCACTCACTCACTCACCTCACTCATCACTCACTCACTCCTCACTCACTCACTCACTCACTCACTCACTCACTCACTCACTCCACTCACTCACTCACTCACTCACTCACTCACTCACTCACTCACTCACTCACTCTCACTCACTCACTCACTCACTCACTCACTCACTCACTCACTCACTCACTCACTCATCACTCACTCACTCACTCACTCACTCACTCACTCACTCACTCACTCACTCACTCACTCACTCACTCCACTCACTCACTCACTCACTCACTCACTCACTCACTCACTCACTCACTCACTCACTCACTCACTCACTCACTCACTCACTCACTCACTCACTCACTCACTCACTCACTCACTCACTCACTCACTCACCTCACTCACTCACTCACTCACTCACTCACTCACTCACTCACTCACTCACTCACTCACTCACTCACTCACTCACTCACTCACTCACTCACGCACTCACTCACTCACTCACTCACTCACTCACTCACTCACTCACTCACTCACCTCACTCACTCACTCACTCACTCACTCACTCACTCACTCACTCACTCACTCACTCACTCACTCACTCACTCACTCACTCACTCACTCACTCACCACTCACTCACTCACTCACTCACTCACTCATCACTCACTCACTCACTCACTCACTCACTCACTCACTCACTCACTCACTCACTCACTCACTCACTCACTCACTCACTCACTCACTCACTCACTCACTCACTCACTCACTCACTCACTCACTCACTCACTCACTCACTCACTCACTCACTCACTCACTCACTCACTCACTCACTCACTCACTCACTCACTCACTCACTCACTCACTCACTCACTCACTCACTCACTCACTCACTCACTCACTCACTCACTCACTCACTCACTCACTCACTCACTCACTCACTCACTCACTCACTCACTCACTCACTCACTCACTCACTCACTCACTCACTCACTCACTCACTCACTCACTCACTCACTCACTCACTCACTCACTCCTCACTCACTCACTCACTCACTCACTCACTCACTCACTCACTCACTCACTCACTCACTCACTCACTCACTCACTCACTCACTCACTCACTCACTCACTCACTCACTCACTCACTCACTCACTCACTCACTCACTCACTCACTCACTCACTCACTCACTCACTCACTCACTCACTCACTCACTCACTCACTCACTCACTCACTCACTCACTCACTCACTCACTCACTCACTCACTCACTCACTCACTCACTCACTCACTCACTCACTCACTCACTCACTCACTCACTCACTCACTCACTCACTCACTCACTCACTCACTCACTCACTCACTCACTCACTCACTCACTCACTCACTCACTCACTCACTCACTCACTCACTCACTCACTCACTCACTCACTCACTCACTCACTCACTCACTCACTCACCACTCACTCACTCACTCACTCACTCACTCACTCACTCACTCACTCACTCACTCACTCACTCACTCACTCACTCACTCACTCACTCACTCACTCACTCACTCACTCACTCACCACTCACTCACTCACTCACTCACTCACTCACTCACTCACTCACTCACTCACTCACTCACTCACTCACTCACTCACTCACTCACTCACTCACTCACTCACTCACTCACTCACTCACTCACTCACTCACTCACTCACTCACTCACTCACATCACTCACTCACTCACTCACTCACTCACTCACTCACTCACTCACTCACTCACCACTCACTCACTCACTCACTCACTCACTCACTCACTCACTCACTCACTCACTCACTCACTCACACTCACTCACTCACTCACTCACTCACTCACTCACTCACTCACTCACTCACTCACTCACTCACTCACTCACTCACTCACCACTCACTCACTCACTCACTCACTCACTCACTCACTCACTCACTCACTCACTCACTCACTCACTCACTCACTCACTCACTCACTCACCTCACTCACTCACTCACTCACTCACTCACTCACTCACTCACTCACCACTCACTCACTCACTCACTCACTCACTCACTCACTCACTCACTCACTCACTCACTCACTCACTCACTCACTCACTCACTCACTCACTCACTCACTCACTCACTCACTCACTCACTCACTCACTCACTCACTCACTCACTCACTCACTCACTCACTCACTCACTCACTCACTCACTCACTCACTCACTCACTCACTCACTCTCACTCACTCACTCACTCACTCACTCACTCACTCACTCACTCACTCACTCACTCACTCACTCACTCACTCACTCACTCACTCACTCACTCACCACTCACTCACTCACTCACTCACTCACTCACTCACTCACTCACTCACTCACTCACTCACTCACTCACTCACTCACTCACTCACTCACTCACTCACTCACTCACTCACTCACTCACTCACTCACTCACTCACTCACTCACTCACTCACTCACTCACTCACTCACTCACTCACTCACTCACTCACTCACTCACTCACTCACTCACTCACTCACTCACTCACTCACTCACTCACTCACTCACTCACTCACTCACTCACTCACTCACTCACTCACTCACTCACTCACTCACTCACTCACTCACTCACTCACTCACTCACTCACTCACTCACTCACTCACTCACTCACTCACTCACTCACTCACTCACTCACTCACTCAAGGCAGAGTGTCACCAGAAAGCAATACATTAAAATATAAAATATTTTGTTTCTGTTAAAAGGATCTGAGAAATTTAGTGATTCTGGAGGAAGAGGATCGATACAGATCACAGATTATGGAGTTAAGGAACAGATTAAAATGATACAGATCACAGATTATAGAATTAAGGAACAGATTAAGATGATCAAGTTACAGATTATAAGATTAAGGAACAGATTAAGATGACAAAAGTTACAGATTAAATTTAAAACATATTAAGATGATCACGATTTATTGAATGTGACAAAGTTTGAAATGATTGCAGGGGATAAATTTGAGGATCAGATGGAAATAATAGTGTTTACAGATTGAAAAGATTCAGATTTTAAGTTAGATCATACAGATCACACATCTTATCGATTTAAGACTTTAATTGATACAGATCACTTTACAACGATTATAGAGTTAAGAGAGTGACTACAGTTTAAAATAATATAGAGTAAACGTTGAAAGGATGCAGATCACAGTTTAAAATGATTTAGAACAAACATTGAAGTGATAGAGATCACTGTTTAAAATGATTCAGGGCAAATGTTGCATGAAATGTACCATATACATTGTACATGTATATCTGTTTATAACTTTACTAAACATGTGCCAAATATTTTATTAAGGTGTTCTGTTTATCCCAGAAATTATTAGGTTTTGTTTTAATTACATTGAAATTACATTTTATTGTTGACACATTTTGTTACAATGTTATCTCTGTATAACTTTTAAGTGAGAGTAGAGTATGATGTTTCAAAATGGTGCTATATTTTTAAACTATTTTTCTTAGCAACAGCTTGAATTTAAAATTGTTTTAACAGAATAAATATTTTGTGGTCACAGATAGTGGTGCACCGATCATCGGAAACATCGACTAATCAATCAGACGTCATCATCCGATCCGATGATTGATTCTTTAACCCTGTGGTCGATTCTGATTCTATAGTGTCTAAAATATATATGCTTAACTTTGTACTTTGGTTGGTTTTTTTTGTCTCCATACTGACAAAAATATTGCAGTTTTATCCCAGCTGGGTTTTTTTTGCCCTCATACTGACAATCATCTAGCAGTTTTGTCCAAGTGTACTTTTGACACTCAGTCGATACACATATTTGGAGTAGTCTATTATTTATCTACTTCCTGGAATAGTCCATTTTATATCAGGTGTTACACATATGGAAAACGATCTTTTGTTTTGTTCTAAATTAATGTTTACTAATGGGAAGATTATAGTTTATAAATTTATGATACAATTTTATTCATATCTTTACTTTTGTCAATCATACTCTTGAAATAAAGACTATTTGATTAATTATAGTCAGTAAATACATTTAGCAGGCAATTGTCACTGATGATCGATCATCGGTCGATGTTGATATAACGATCATCGATCTTGAAAATGTTACTGATTCCCATCACTAGTCACAGCTACAAAACGTTATCGTAATGTATCAGAGGAGATTTTCTTAATTTTTTTTATGATCTTTTTGGTTTGTGGTGTTAAACGCCACTTTTAATTTTTTTTATAATTTAGGTTTGTAAATATTATTTCAAGTTATTGATTGTGTTTTATTTTCTTTTTTATTTACTGTGTCAATTAAATAACAGGGCACAATTTTAATGTTTTCAGACAACTGGAGATGGTAACTGTCAAATAGATTATGCAATTTTGTGACAGATATTTCAGAGTTAAAAACTAATTTTAAGATATTTATGTCAATCCAACAAAATAAGGTGAAAATGTAAAAAAATATGTAATTCTTGCATTTTGGGGGCAACATTTAGAAATTCTTGTAAATGAGGTATTAAAGCAAAAAAGACAAAAGAAAAGGTAAGATACAGTCTTATCTGCTATAAAGGCACCTTTAATATTAGGGAACATAGATTGTTTACCAAAAAATCTTCAGAACATTTGTAGACTGATAATTTTCTTTAAACATTTGAGAAATAACTATTTATAAGCATAGTTGGCCTTATGGTCGTACAACTTTCAAGTATGCAAAGTTGTTTTTTACGTTAATACCTATTATTTTAAATTAATTTGGATTGTATGCATTTTGTTTATAGTTTTTTTTTTGAATAATTTCCCGGTTTTTTTTTTTATTCCCCCAATGTTATATACCATTTATTTATTTTTATTTTTAGCGAACCAGGGGAAAGTCCTTCGTGCTAACTTTTTAACATTTTACTCCAGGGTACGATTCTTGCTCATGTGAGCCTTTGGTTTATTTTTTTTGTAATTGATTAAATTGACATAATGTTATATGATAAATAAAAAAAAAGAGTTTGTCTGTAACTTGAGACAAGTCAGTGGTTATCTGGTTTCCCCATGCGATAAGCATTGACCTCCATGATTTAACTGAAATATTGTTGAAAGTGTCATCGAAACACCCATTATGAGCCTACTGTGGTTCTATTTCTTTTCGTTTTAATCCATTTTCGTGGATTAGAAATTGGGATGTTCGTTGACATTTGAATTTGTAGTTTTGGTAATTCACATGTCAAAAGTATTTCAGTACTAATATCCCTATATATTTCATATAAAAACACTTATTTTCAAAGCATTCTCCTGAAGTCATTTTTTATCCGATTTTTTTTTAATTTTCACCTTTAAAAGCAGAATTAATAAGAGTTTATTTTGATATTTTCATATACATTTTTCTAACTTTTATTTACAAGCATTTATGATATAAACACAATTGTAAATTCTTGACGTCACAATTTTCTATAAGATTATATGAAAACTATAAGAAGAAACTATATTTATTTCTGCTTGTAATGCTGGCAATTTCTTGAAAATCAAGTAGTAAATGACTTTACAAGAGATTAATTTTTTTTTTTTATAGTTTTATGTGAAATATATAGTAAAATATTTTAGTGTTGAAAGACTTTTGACTAATTACTGCATGCCTAGTGTTATGCACTAAAGATTTTGGTTTGAATGGTGAAACCTGGGTGTAATAAAACACCCAGATGATCCCAATGAAAACCACGAAAATTAGTATTCAACTATTCAACCCGAGAAAAAAAATTAACAACATGTTTATTACTTTCATGTACCATTTGTGTTCTAATGTTTAAATATTTTAAATAAAAATGTTTTTAAATCAATGTTCTTCTACTCGATCTTTAGTTTTATGTGTAATGTTTTGAAGATCGTTGTTTGTTCTTTTGTACTTTTTCTTTTGACCATTGTGTTGTCTGTTCTTCTTTGATTTACGGATTCTAATTACCCCTTTGGTTAGGTATCTTCAAACTCTTCTTATAGATATATTTGAAGCTTGAAGTTCAAGTATTAACAAGATTTAGCAAAGGCACATTTTAAATACAAATTTTAACATGTCTCTATGAAGCTGTTGGAGGTCTTTCTCTCATGCCTTCACTTCTCCTTCATATTCTCTGAGAGAGATCAATTCTTCCTATTTTGTGCAAGTGCTGTTGAACATGACTTGTGTCAAAATGTTCATAAAGAAATAAAAACCAAAAATCAACAATCCTCTGCTCCTACTGGTGGTTTATTCTTTTATTGGGAGTAACTACTTCAGTGATGTAATGGTTAGCATGCTCTCATCGAGTGTGGTACATCATGGATGGAGTAACTACTTCAGTGATGTAATGGTTAGCATGCTCTCATCCAGTGTGGTACATCATGGATGGAGTAACTACTTCAGTGATGTAATGGTTAGCATGCTCTCATCGAGTGTGGTACATCATGGATGGAGTAACTACTTCAGTGATGTAATGGTTAGCATGCTCTCATCCAGTGTGGTACATCATGGATGGAGTAACTACTTCAGTGATGTAATGGTTAGCATGCTCTCATCGAGTGTGGTACATCATGGATGGAGTAACTACTTCAGTGATGTAATGGTTAGCATGCTCTCATCCAGTGTGGTACATCATGGATGGAGTAACTACTTCAGTGATGTAATGGTTAGCATGCTCTCATCGAGTGTGGTACATCATGGATGGAGTAACTACTTCAGTGATGTAATGGTTAGCATGCTCTCATCGAGTGTGGTACATCATGGATGGAGTAACTACTTCAGTGATGTAATGGTTAGCATGCTCTCATCCAGTGTGGTACATCATGGATGGAGTAACTACTTCAGTGATGTAATGGTTAGCATGCTCTCATCGAGTGTGGTACATCATGGATGGAGTAACTACTTCAGTGATGTAATGGTTAGCATGCTCTCATCGAGTGTGGTACATCATGGATGGAGTAACTACTTCAGTGATGTAATGGTTAGCATGCTCTCATCCAGTGTGGTACATCATGGATGGAGTAACTACTTCAGTGATGTAATGGTTAGCATGCTCTCATCCAGTGTGGTACATCATGGATGGAGTAACTACTTCAGTGATGTAATGGTTAGCATGCTCTCATCCAGTGTGATACATCATGGATGGAGTAACTACTTCAGTGATGTAATGGTTAGCATGCTCTCATCGAGTGTGGTGCATCATGGATGGAGTAACTACTTCAGTGATGTAATGGTTAGCATGCTCTCATCGAGTGTGGTACATCATGGATGGAGTAACTACTTCAGTGATGTAATGGTTAGCATGCTCTCATCGAGTGTGGTACATCATGGATGGAGTAACTACTTCAGTGATGTAATGGTTAGCATGCTCTCATCCAGTGTGGTACATCATGGATGGAGTAACTACTTCAGTGATGTAATGGTTAGCATGCTCTCATCGAGTGTGGTACATCATGGATGGAGTAACTACTTCAGTGATGTAATGGTTAGCATGCTCTCATCGAGTGTGGTACATCATGGATGGAGTAACTACTTCAGTGATGTAATGGTTAGCATGCTCTCATCCAGTGTGGTACATCATGGATGGAGTAACTACTTCAGTGATGTAATGGTTAGCATGCTCTCATCGAGTGTGGTACATCATGGATGGAGTAACTACTTCAGTGATGTAATGGTTAGCATGCTCTCATCGAGGGTGGTACATCATGGATGGAGTAACTACTTCAGTGATGTAATGGTTAGCATGCTCTCATCCAGTGTGGTACATCATGGATGGAGTAACTACTTCAGTGATGTAATGGTTAGCATGCTCTCATCCAGTGTGGTACATCATGGATGGAGTAACTACTTCAGTGATGTAATGGTTAGCATGCTCTCATCCAGTGTGATACATCATGGATGGAGTAACTACTTCAGTGATGTAATGGTTAGCATGCTCTCATCGAGTGTGGTGCATCATGGATGGAGTAACTACTTCAGTGATGTAATGGTTAGCATGCTCTCATCGAGTGTGGTACATCATGGATGGAGTAACTACTTCAGTGATGTAATGGTTAGCATGCTCTCATCGAGTGTGGTACATCATGGATGGAGTAACTACTTCAGTGATGTAATGGTTAGCATGCTCTCATCCAGTGTGATACATCATGGATGGAGTAACTACTTCAGTGATGTAATGGTTAGCATGCTCTCATCCAGTGTGGTACATCATGGATGGAGTAACTACTTCAGTGATGTAATGGTTAGCATGCTCTCATCGAGTGTGATACATCATGGATGGAGTAACTACTTCAGTGATGTAATGGTTAGCATGCTCTCATCGAGTGTGGTACATCATGGATGGAGTAACTACTTCAGTGATGTAATGGTTAGCATGCTCTCATCCAGTGTGATACATCATGGATGGAGTAACTACTTCAGTGATGTAATGGTTAGCATGCTCTCATCCAGTGTGGTACATCATGGATGGAGTAACTACTTCAGTGATGTAATGGTTAGCATGCTCTCATCGATTGTGATACATCATGGATGGAGTAACTACTTCAGTGATGTAATGGTTAGCATGCTCTCATCGAGTGTGGTACATCATGGATGGAGTAACTACTTCAGTGATGTAATGGTTAGCATGCTCTCATCGAGTGTGGTACATCATGGATGGAGTAACTACTTCAGTGATGTAATGGTTAGCATGCTCTCATCGAGTGTGGTACATCATGGATGGAGTAACTACTTCAGTGATGTAATGGTTAGCATGCTCTCATCGAGTGTGGTACATCATGGATGGAGTAACTACTTCAGTGATGTAATGGTTAGCATGCTCTCATCGAGTGTGGTACATCATGGATGGAGTAACTACTTCAGTGATGTAATGGTTAGCATGCTCTCATCCAGTGTGGTACATCATGGATGGAGTAACTACTTCAGTGATGTAATGGTTAGCATGCTCTCATCCAGTGTGGTACATCATGGATGGAGTAACTACTTCAGTGATGTAATGGTTAGCATGCTCTCATCGAGTGTGGTACATCATGGATGGAGTAACTACTTCAGTGATGTAATGGTTAGCATGCTCTCATCCAGTGTGGTACATCATGGATGGAGTAACTACTTCAGTGATGTAATGGTTAGCATGCTCTCATCGAGTGTGGTACATCATGGATGGAGTAACTACTTCAGTGATGTAATGGTTAGCATGCTCTCATCCAGTGTGGTACATCATGGATGGAGTAACTACTTCAGTGATGTAATGGTTAGCATGCTCTCATCCAGTGTGGTACATCATGGATGGAGTAACTACTTCAGTGATGTAATGGTTAGCATGCTCTCATCGAGTGTGGTACATCATGGATGGAGTAACTACTTCAGTGATGTAATGGTTAGCATGCTCTCATCGAGTGTGGTACATCATGGATGGAGTAACTACTTCAGTGATGTAATGGTTAGCATGCTCTCATCCAGTGTGGTACATCATGGATGGAGTAACTACTTCAGTGATGTAATGGTTAGCATGCTCTCATCCAGTGTGGTACATCATGGATGGAGTAACTACTTCAGTGATGTAATGGTTAGCATGCTCTCATCGAGTGTGATACATCATGGATGGAGTAACTACTTCAGTGATGTAATGGTTAGCATGCTCTCATCGAGTGTGGTACATCATGGATGGAGTAACTACTTCAGTGATGTAATGGTTAGCATGCTCTCATCCAGTGTGGTACATCATGGATGGAGTAACTACTTCAGTGATGTAATGGTTAGCATGCTCTCATCGAGTGTGGTACATCATGGATGGAGTAACTACTTCAGTGATGTAATGGTTAGCATGCTCTCATCGAGTGTGATACATCATGGATGGAGTAACTACTTCAGTGATGTAATGGTTAGCATGCTCTCATCGAGTGTGGTACATCATGGATGGAGTAACTACTTCAGTGATGTAATGGTTAGCATGCTCTCATCGAGTGTGGTACATCATGGATGGAGTAACTACTTCAGTGATGTAATGGTTAGCATGCTCTCATCGAGTGTGGTACATCATGGATGGAGTAACTACTTCAGTGATGTAATGGTTAGCATGCTCTCATCGAGTGTGGTACATCATGGATGGAGTAACTACTTCAGTGATGTAATGGTTAGCATGCTCTCATCGAGTGTGGTACATCATGGATGGAGTAACTACTTCAGTGATGTAATGGTTAGCATGCTCTCATCGAGTGTGGTACATCATGGATGGAGTAACTACTTCAGTGATGTAATGGTTAGCATGCTCTCATCGAGTGTGGTACATCATGGATGGAGTAACTACTTCAGTGATGTAATGGTTAGCATGCTCTCATCGAGTGTGGTACATCATGGATGGAGTAACTACTTCAGTGATGTAATGGTTAGCATGCTCTCATCGAGTGTGGTACATCATGGATGGAGTAACTACTTCAGTGATGTAATGGTTAGCATGCTCTCATCGAGTGTGGTACATCATGGGTGGAGTAACTACTTCAGTGATGTAATGGTTAGCATGCTCTCATCGAGTGTGGTACATCATGGATGGAGTAACTACTTCAGTGATGTAATGGTTAGCATGCTCTCATCGAGTGTGGTACATCATGGATGGAGTAACTACTTCAGTGATGTAATGGTTAGCATGCTCTCATCGAGTGTGGTACATCATGGATGGAGTAACTACTTCAGTGATGTAATGGTTAGCATGCTCTCATCGAGTGTGGTACATCATGGATGGAGTAACTACTTCAGTGATGTAATGGTTAGCATGCTCTCATCGAGTGTGGTACATCATGGATGGAGTAACTACTTCAGTGATGTAATGGTTAGCATGCTCTCATCGAGTGTGGTACATCATGGATGGAGTAACTACTTCAGTGATGTAATGGTTAGCATGCTCTCATCGAGTGTGGTACATCATGGATGGAGTAACTACTTCAGTGATGTAATGGTTAGCATGCTCTCATCGAGTGTGGTACATCATGGATGGAGTAACTACTTCAGTGATGTAATGGTTAGCATGCTCTCATCCAGTGTGATACATCATGGATGGAGTAACTACTTCAGTGATGTAATGGTTAGCATGCTCTCATCCAGTGTGGTACATCATGGATGGAGTAACTACTTCAGTGATGTAATGGTTAGCATGCTCTCATCGAGTGTGATACATCATGGATGGAGTAACTACTTCAGTGATGTAATGGTTAGCATGCTCTCATCGAGTGTGGTACATCATGGATGGAGTAACTACTTCAGTGATGTAATGGTTAGCATGCTCTCATCGAGTGTGGGTACATCATGGATGGAGTAACTACTTCAGTGATGTAATGGTTAGCATGCTCTCATCGAGTGTGGTACATCATGGATGGAGTAACTACTTCAGTGATGTAATGGTTAGCATGCTCTCATCGAGTGTGGTACATCATGGATGGAGTAACTACTTCAGTGATGTAATGGTTAGCATGCTCTCATCGAGTGTGGTACATCATGGATGGAGTAACTACTTCAGTGATGTAATGGTTAGCATGCTCTCATCGAGTGTGGTACATCATGGATGGAGTAACTACTTCAGTGATGTAATGGTTAGCATGCTCTCATCGAGTGTGGTACATCATGGATGGAGTAACTACTTCAGTGATGTAATGGTTAGCATGCTCTCATCGAGTGTGGTACATCATGGATGGAGTAACTACTTCAGTGATGTAATGGTTAGCATGCTCTCATCGAGTGTGGTACATCATGGATGGAGTAACTACTTCAGTGATGTAATGGTTAGCATGCTCTCATCCAGTGTGGTACATCATGGATGGAGTAACTACTTCAGTGATGTAATGGTTAGCATGCTCTCATCCAGTGTGGTACATCATGGATGGAGTAACTACTTCAGTGATGTAATGGTTAGCATGCTCTCATCGAGTGTGGTACATCATGGATGGAGTAACTACTTCAGTGATGTAATGGTTAGCATGCTCTCATCCAGTGTGGTACATCATGGATGGAGTAACTACTTCAGTGATGTAATGGTTAGCATGCTCTCATCGAGTGTGGTA